>VWZW01004026.1:2687291-2965822 GCA_013397115.1 Edolisoma coerulescens
AAGGGTAGAATAAAATGGGTCAGTGCAAGGAATGCTTTTATGATTAGCTATTTATGAAATATTGTGAAGTAAATTGAAACACAGAGAATATATGTGTAACTGTATATGTATGTGTGTGGGTTTATATGTGTAAGATATATTTCCATCCACACAGCATAGGTTCATAGATGTGCTGTTGCACTACTTACATCTAGATTTTCCTACCTTACAATGGAGTACTTAATATTGTAACATATTTAATTTCCATCTGTGGAAAACATAGGTTTTTCTTTTACTGTTGATTTTTTAAATCAGTGTTTGTTCTAATTCTAGGAAGTTCCCTAGAATGCTATTTGCGTGACACCCAATTGATTAAAGAATTATATTTTCTTTAGTTATATAAATATATTGTTTGTTACATAAGTGCATAGCTATAAGCGTATATAGACTTTATAGTTTAATTCCTGAAGCCAATATTTTTTCTTTAAGAAAATTGATTTCTTCCTGGCTAGGTTGAAAGACATTCTGAAACATAAGGAAATTCATATTTTAATATAACTTTTATGTTGAAATAAAAAGTTTGAAAATAAATATACAAATACAGAGGTATTTTTTTATTTCAAAGGAAACTGCCATTTTTTGTTCCAAGTACTTTTTCAGTTCTGATATTTAAAAATTCAAAATACAGAACAAATTTTTGTCATGGTAATTGGCTCTTTTATATAAAATTAAGTTTTTTAGGAAAATGAGAATTTCATTCTGTTGTATTTGTTTTGTTGAATAGGAGTTATTAAAATTTGCTGTTTCTGCATCGGGAATAATGAAACCATGTAATTTCCTGCAAAATGTAATAAACAAATAAAGAAACAAAAAACAACCACCCAAACCAGTGAAATCAGTACTTCTTAAATTTGCCAGTCTAAAGTGACACTGGAAGAATGTAGAAATCACAAAAGAATAACAAATGTTTAAGTTTTCTCTGGAGGTTACCTAGGCCAACTTCTTGTTTAAAGAGACAGTTCCAAAATTACATCAACATGTTGCAATGTTTAAGTACTGTTTGTCCCTGAGCAGGTGCCCATCCATTTTTAAAAACAGATTGGCAGCAAAAAACGTGCAGTAAGCAAAGCTCAAACTGACTTGTAAATGCAAGTTCATAAAAGCTTAATATGGTTCAGCAACCCAAAAGTTCAGCTTTGACATTCATTTACAAAAATCTTGAGTCAAATGATTGTTTGAGGGTCTCATAAAGCATCTGTAGTAAGGATAGGGACTGTCCCTTTGTATTCTGTGTTTATCTTCAATGCCTGCAGAATAAGACTGAATGCTTTACCACTAACTGAAGAGAATATTAATCTGAAAGGCAAAGTATTTACCAAGCTTTAGAATTTATCCTGAAGTTTTCAAATCAGATCTTGATTAACTTTCTAAAAATCATTTATGAATTGATCAGAGACTACTAAAACTGAATAGTAATGAAATCATGTATCTATATATATAACAAATTTAATTATCATATCAGCTCTTTAAAATGAGTTCTCATATTATCCGAAAATAGTTCTTGAAGCTATGTCTTCCCATCTGTTTTTAGGAAACTAATTTCTTTTTTGTCGTCTCATCAAAATATGGAAAGTATAAGTTGAATTCTGTGTAGAATATGTCTGGTGAGGTTTACTGGCAACAAGGAATCAGGAAATGAAATCATAAGAGGGATCTTTCACATATTAAAAATGAAACTGTATATTTGATATACCTTTACTGAATTTGGTAGTCACAAAATAATCGCAAAAAGGAAGTATGGAGTTGATTTGAACTAGTTCATCACAGATAAAAACATCTTTCTGTGAAGCAGACAATTTTGATTTACAACTCTCTAGGAAGTGCAATTTTGCCCAACCAAAGGCTGTCATAGAAAACAGAAGCATGTGTGTTTCTACAAACCCTGAAACTGGATAATCTTAAAGGTCTCTTCCAACTTTGATGATTCTATGATTCTGTGAAACTCATGGTAAATAAAATTGCTATTGTAATTGAGAAACAGGAGAGTATCAGCATGTTGATAATGATTTTATTGGTACAAAATTTATTTGGACACAAATATTTGGCATTCAGATAACATCATCAATCATACAGTTCATTATAATTATAATTATAATAAAATAACATTTCATACATTTTTTGCACACAAACCTGTCCATGAGCAATAAATAAATACTGATGTCAAAAATAATCTATATTATTATATGTTATCAATCATTTTATCCTAAAGTGATATTGTTTAAATAAATTACTGTGGTTCCTCCAGAAACACAGAAATGCAGAGGTGATTTTGATCCAATTGCCATTAGAATCAATAGAAAACTTGTCATGAATTTTTCAGACACTGGATACAGCTAGAAAACCTCAAGGACAGAACTCCACTGTGCAGTGAAATACATTTTAGATCTTATTTCCAAGCAGGAAAGATATACCAGGAAAAAATAACAGTCTGTTTTAAAATCCACTCCAACAGCGTATGGAGAACACACATTCACATTGGAGACAGTCTCTTCTGCCCCAGTCCGACTGTGACCAGCACTCTGTATAGAGTGGAAAAGGATGCTCACTCTAACCCAGTCAGCATGTGGAATCCTGGCTGGCAAACTGGTTTCCATAAGGAACACACCTCAGGCTGATCTTCTCCATGGTGTTAAATTTCTGTGGACTTGCTTCCCTACTCCTGCTCCTATCCTTTTTATTGTTTTCTCACTTAGGTGGTCATGGTTGGCAAAAGAAGTCATGGTCTAACTGGTCACAGCACCCCAGGCCAATCCCTTTGACTTTCTCCATGTGTAAAGTCAAATAGCTGATATGTCCAGGTTGCTAATGGCTACTGGCTCTGCTCTCTACTATCACCATCCCCAAAAATATACTAAGATGTAAAACTGTAACAAGTCCATGTCTTATTCCCTCCCTGTGCATATCCAGATTAAACTCAGATCTCCTAGTTATGCCTCCCCATAACAATTTTCTATGCTTTTTTTGCCATTTCCCAGTCCATACCAAACCCATCTAACAAGTTAAAGGTGGGTAGATGTAGTTATTGTCTCAGTAATCCGAGTGCTGCCTTTATTAGGTATCACCCTGTGACATCAATTCCGTACAGGATGTCAAAGCCAATTGTAACTAACCTGGCAGACACAAGAAATTCATCCAGGTGGGGAGAACAGAAGAAATGGTCTGCCAGTTCTTGTTGGCCATTAATAAGGTTTGTTCTAGCTAAAAGGTACTACTTCACCCTTGAAATATCTGAAGAATCTGCCAGTTATCTCCTCTTCCCAGCCAGAGTTTGCAGCATGACCTCTAATGCTTTTAAGCCAGCCAGTGCTCTGCTGGTAGTTAATTGATGCACAGACGCTTGCAAGAATTATGGTAGGAGGGAATAATTAAACTCAAGAAATTATAACAGTTCACTGTGATTTTAGCATGAGCATTGATTTACCTTTTGAATGCAGACCGGCTAAGTTGCAAAATGAAGTTCTGATGTTAAAAACCTCCAGTGATTTAATTCAGAGGAATCATCACTTACACAGTATTCTTAACCCATAACAGGTATACCCTCCTCCAGAACTTTCATGATCTTAAGTACCTCCTGGCACCTACTTTATCACCACTGTTAACACCACAGACTCAGACATCTATTAATACAATTTCCATTCTTCTAACAAGTATGAAATTAAAATAATTAGCTTTTACACAACCCCTTCTAATTTTGATAGGGGATGAAAATTATAAATAAAAATCTAAGATGTTTCTAATTAAAAGATCTTTTTTTCATTAAGAGTATACTGATCTGATATAGCATAACAGTGCTCTAGGTACCTGGTTCACTTATTTACTTATTTCTCAGTGGTAAATATCCACTGTTTGGTCTATGCTTGATTGAAAGTTGGACAGATAACCACTTCAACACTTCTGGGTGAATGGAAGTTATTGGATGTTCTGTCTTATGCATTTCTTGCAATAATGCTGCCTTTGGGCAAACATGGAGATACACCATAATCATTAAATAAGAAAATCTAATAAATATGCACCTGCACTGCTACATACAAGGTTTCAGCCAAATTAGTTACTATTCCTGGCCATTAATTAAATAGCAGAACTTCTATATTGGGGACAAAAAAATCTGTGCCAGAGCATCTGTTCACTTTTCTTGAAATGCATGGTTTGTATTTTCTAATACAGATTCTAGTACAATAAGGTGAGAAATTGATGATACTCAGAAAACAGAATTGTGCATCAAGGAAACCTGCCATGTTGGACTAGGTCTTTGGCCACATTGGAATAGCTAATAAAAGTTTTAACAATAACACACAGTGTAAGAACTTGCATGATGCTTGCTTTAAAGACAGGAAAATATAGGGGACAGAGGTGGTTCTTAAGTGAGAGAAGAGAAAAGATTGTAAAAACTAAATGTTATTTTAATGGCTGCTTTTCAAGCAGCAATCTTCTAGTTTTGAAAAGTGGAATAGACAAAGGAATTGATGCATATCTTAGAATCATAGAATCACAGAATCATAGAATATCTTGAGCTGGAAGAGACCCAAAAGGATCACCAAAGTCCAACTCCTGGCCCAGCACATCACCATCCTCAAGAGTCATACCATGTGCCTGAGTGCATTGTCCAAACACTTCTGAAGCTCTGTCAGGCTTGGTGCTGTGATCACTTCCCTGGAAAGCCTGTTCCAATGCTCAACCATCCTCTGGATGAAGAACCTTTTCTCATATTCAACCTAAACCTCCCCTGACACAGCTTCATGCCATTACTTTGGGTCCTGTCGTTGTACACTACAGAGAAGAATGTAATTGCACCAAGATTTCTGAATTCTTCATGCTCTATTCAAAGTATGCAGTAGAGGAAGATGAAAGGTCAGCAGATGTTTTTTTTTTTTACACTGATTTTCCCTTCTGAGGAACAAAATACATTAGTATCAATGAGGGACCTGGTAATTTAATACTTCTTTTCTTCCGTATTACATCCTGTATACTCACAGTTAAACTCTGCACCTTTTCAAGCTACAATTCCTGTGTACCTTTCCATCAAGTCATGAAAAATCTTTAAAAATCTGAGTTCAATTTAATTCTCAAGATATGTGTTTTTTCTTGAGTGCAAATTCTTCTTTTGTGCTTTCTGAAATGTCCTCCTATGGTTCAGTTCAACCTTGGGGTTAGTCTGCTATTCAGGAATAGTTGGAACATTCCATACAGCAACTGTTCTCAAACATAGATTAATCCTAGCTTTTATTAGCAGAATTCCAGAATCTAGGAATATTTAGTTTGTGTTAAATTATGTGAAGCAGTAGAGAGTTTATAACAAGAAAATTTAGCTGTTCAGGATGAAGGAATTCTTCTGCCCATTCATTACTCCTTAAATTGACTGTTTGGTTTTCCAATTGAATGAGTCTTTGTAATTACTAAGAACTCACAGATGATAAGTCTTCTTGGCTTCCAATGAAGTCAGTCACTTGATCCTGAAATCCTGTCTGTAACAGCAAATCATGTGTAAGTTAATGAAATCTCTGTATTGGTTTCAATGGATTCTCTATCACTGCAGAGGGAAGTAAACAGTTACATGATGACTACTGTTATAAGACAAATTATTAAAAAATATTCTTGATATATTGAATATTCTTTAATATTCTCTTGAATATACTCTGGTCAAAACCTACCAAAATACAAAATACCAGCTTTATTTTATATGAAAAGAAGAATGTCATGGGGGAATTTTGGCCAGGTATCACCATAGACACAGAAATGAACACACAGAAAATGAAACAGGAAATTAAAATTAATGAGGTAACACTTTTCACTTGTTAAAATGCATTTTGAATTTTTATTTTAAAAGGGAGTACAAGATAAAATCCTTCCAGGTTTATGCAAAAGTAGGACATTGAAACTTGACCTTGGCTTCATTAAGTCCAGGCTAGAGATTTGTGCATACATGTGGGCACACACACACACACAAATATACACAATGTACACTACTTGTTTAAATGAAATTTCCCTGGAGGCTTTTCTGTGTAAGAGAAATCTTTTGCCTTAGTACATTACCAGTCTATCATTTCCAGTCATAATGAGCTATTTTACTTTGTATCCAGCTCTTGAGGTTTTACTGAGAACCTTTGCTCTTCCATATGGATAAGTATTTTATGATTTTCATTTTTCATTGATTTAAAGGTCATTATCAATTCTTGTTATTTTGCCCATAGCTCTTTTTTGTTTTCATGCAACATTCCAGTCCTTCACTGACCTTTGAAATACTTATGAAAGTTACGGTAATTTTTCAATCTGAATTCGTAGGCTTTGAAGCATAACTGTCTTCCATCATACACTCGTAACTTAGCCTGTAGGAACTGTGACTCATATTCCTGTTTAAACCAAGTTTAATGCAGAAAGCAATTACTAAAAAAATGTGGACTAACTTAAACTTAGTTTGAGGCATTAACCTTGCCATTCATTCAGCCACTTTGACTGGATAAGTGCTGCCTCAATTTTTTGTTGCCTGGCAGTAGAAAAGTATCCTATCAATATGCAATAACTTGAAAAAAAGAAAGGATGTCGTGTGCTCGTGGGCAGAAACAATACAAATTGCTGTCTCTGAATACAAATTATTGCACAGTTATGCTGTCCATTAACTTCCATGAGAACACTTTGTAATGCCAAATATAAAACAATATCCGCTTCAGCATTCTCAGTGTGTGACTTTGCTTCATATCGGGTTTTTATTTTTTCCTTTTATATATTTTTTTTATTATGTCTCTATGGGGATTAATATTTGCTGTGTCTGGGAATTTCTAAGCACAGATACTACATGTTTTAAAATGGTGTCAATTTAAATTTCCACTGGCAAGTCAACATTTAGCTGCTGTGAGACAGGAGCAAGGATCCAGAGCAATGAACAACCATCATTTTTTATGTATCAGAAGGAAAGTCAAAGCCAGCATCTAGTAAGTTCATTGTCTGATTACCTCAAAAAAATCCCCAGAATGCAAGACTCACAACAAACACAGCTTACTTTTCCTCTTTCACCTCCTAAATCAGAGTTCACAAGATTTTGATATGTCACAGAGCAGATTCCATCCTCTTTTACTTGCTAAAAATTTGAAGTAAGTCTACTGGTTTGAATTGGGGAGCTTAATTTACTGAGATTTTTAATCATGGAATGTATAGTGATTTGGGGTTCTCTTTCATCTCCTCTCTCTCTCTCTAATGTTGAATGCAAAGCTCTTTTGGGAAATCCAGCTGATCTACAGAAGATTATTTCAAGTAACAACAAAAATACCATATGTCACTTGCTGCTGTGCTGACAAAAGCAAATTCTAGTCAGAAAGGCAAGGAGATTAAACAAAGGAAAGGCCAGCTACATGATCAAAGGGTTAGTGCAGTTAAATTAATTTTAGTCCCTTCTAATACCGTGCAATATAGTACAAATCCAGTTTTCACATCCAGAAAATGGGTATGTACTTCCTGCTACCACAGTCCTGGAAAAAAAGATGCTTTTCATATAGTAATTGCATCTATTTCATCTATAGAGAAAAACCAGTAGAAAAAAATAAATAAAATGACTTCTTTGGTCCAGAAGGATTTCCAGCTCAGCAAATATTACATGATCCCCATTAATATAATCCCCTTTTACTCTCACCTCCTCAAGTAGAGCTTTTGAGCAGCTATCACAGGGGAACTGGGAAAGTGGCAAACATAAGATGAATCAGGTCACAGTCATGCTTTTATAACGGTGCTTACAATGTTTTTGACCTTCATGTATTGGCAGGTAGTTTATTTTCACCACCACTCAGAGCTTTAGTTGTCAACAATTGTCAGTAATATCTCAGTTCATTGTGCATTTTTAGGCATAGGTAAGTTTATTTCAATGGGTTACCAGTGGAAGAAAAAGGATACTCATAATTCAATTTATAAATAATGGTATGGAAAAAACAGCCCTCATTTATTCTTATGACTTATAAAATCACAACTAAATAGTTAGCCACCAGGCTAAAAAGAAATCAAAATCTTTTTAAAGACATCACCTGCAAGCAGATGAATTAGCCTTTTATTTATTATATTATAATAAAAATATAATTCAAGGCATTAGAAGAATAAAATGCTTTTTATCCTCTCATTTATCAGCTTGTCAGCGGTGACTTTTCTTGTGAAATCATCTATATTTTTTATATTTTTCAGATTTACTTAGAGAAAACAAAATCCAGAAATAACTTGTTTTCCAGTATTACTAATACTGGTCATATGAAACAAACAAACAATTGATTAAAAACACAGAATTTAATTCTAATTTAAAATTTTCAAAGCCCTGAAGAAATAGAGCCCATTGCTCTATAAACTGTGTTTCTTATTTTAATTTTGCCAAAAAATATGGGTGTTTGTTTTGTTGTTTATTTTAATGGGCACAGGAAGGTGCATTTAAAACAGAAAAAGATTCTTGTTTCTACCTAGTTGGTGTGAATTATCAGGAATGAGGAGGAGAAGTCTCTCCTTTTGTGTTTCATCATTGACATGTATGAGAGTGAGACTGCCAAAAAGTTTCTAACTTTGATAGCTAAACTCTGAGTATTGGGACAAAGAACAGAGTGGATGTTCAAGATCTATCTCACCTTAACCTGTGATTCATTCTCTATGCTGTTTGCTCCCAGTAGGCAGCTGAAAGTGTACTGCTTTTGGCTAGGGTGGGTTTAATTTGCTTCATAGCAGGCATTTTGCTGCTGTGTCTCAAACTTGTGGCCTAAGCAGTGGTTTAATTACTGCTGAGTAGCGCTTGTACAACATTTCACTATCCTCCCCTTGGAAGTGGGGAAGAAGTTGGGAGGGGACATAGCCAGGACAGCTGACTCCAACTGACCAAAGGGACATTCCTTGCCCTATGGTGTCATGTTCAGCAATAAAACTGAGGGAGAGTTTTTTTAGAAAAGTCACTGCTCACGGGTTGTGTGGACATAATCTGTGGACATTGGTCTGCTGGTGGGACATGGTGAGAGATCAGTTTGGGGTTTTGTTTTCTTTTGTTTTGGTGGTTTTCTTACTTATTAACTTGCCTTTGTCCATGAGTTTTGCCCTTCTGACTCATTCCCCCATCCTGCTGAATGAGAGTACATGAGTGTCTGTGTGGGAGCTTTCCCACTGGCTGGAGTCAGCCCACCACTGTATGAAAAACAATTAATCCTTCTCTGGGAAGGTCCAAAAAGGCTAAAGTCTATGCAGTAACATCAGCACGGTCTTCATATCTCTTTAGACTTACAGACAGGGCAATGTTAGGAGGTTTTTTTCAGATATCAAAATAACCTTTATTTTCATTTTGAGAGAATATGGTCACCCAAGCCATCATTTTACTCACCACTGCCTACAGAAAAGAGAGACTCACAAAAGAGGTGTAATGAATAAGCCCTGGGACAGACAAATAGATTGTGCTAGATCAGCCACATCAGCTCAAAGCTACTACCAGTAGAGCCATTCTCACCCTGAGAAAAGAAAGTTGTGATATAATATGCATATTAGGTGGAAGTTGAAGGTAAATGCTAACTTGAAGTTAAATGGCTAAACAACAGATTTAGAAGCCTTTCAGAGATCCTTACAGAGTCTGGTATAAATGACAGAAAAACTCTACAAAACCTTAAGCTGGAGTATTAAGTATAAACTAGGTAATTTTAAAATGCTTGTAAAATATCTTGATACACTTTCTTTTTGACGCTCAAACTCCTCTCAAAGTGCTGCTCATTGCATTTCAATTCCAACATTTCTATTTCACCAAAGAGATCAAAGTAATAAAGGCTTTCTGCCTGGATTTCCACATGTCTTTTTCCCATGTAAGATTGTGAGAGAGAATTGTGAGCTGGGAGCATGTAAGGCTCATTACATTCAATGTACAACGTATTTCAGCTTAGAGGACAAGGGGAAACCAAGGAGCACAATGTCGTTCTTGAGGTTACACTCCACATGTATCTCCTCCAGTGAGACAATGCCCTGCCTCTTCCATCAGAGCTTCCAGAAGAACTGTGAGCCAATGCACAGCTTGAAAACATGTATATGGGCACAGCTAACATTTCCACAGTCTCAGAAAGCTTCTGCTCCATCCCTAATAACATAAACACTTTATTATGTATTAACGAGTGATAAAATACTTTACATACATTCGACAGGTTCTATTTTAAAGAAAAATTGTGAAGATAAATACTTAATTTAAGTATTATTTACCATATCAAGGAAAGAGCATTGTAGTTATATACATTGCTACAGGACCAGGAAAAATAGGTTTTCATTGTAATTTGCATAAGTATGTAGTCACTGCCTCAAGAAAACCTTAAAAAGAACACATAAAGTATTCATATTTTTACTTAAAATAACATTAAAAATGAATGCATTCTCATTACATTGGCTCATTAATATTTTCAATTTATTCATACTGTATTCTCTGTCTTATTTTTAGCTTACATTTTATTATTTAATAATACCAGACCAAGCCTGAAGTTTCCTTTTTACCAATCTAAAACTCAATGCAGTTGATGAGTAGATGGGTTTGAAAATATCTTTAATCAAACATGCCTCTCATGTTCTCTAGGCAGAGGGATACATTAAAATCTATAAATTCTTAAAATGCTGAAATTTAATGTGTAATGGGCTTAGATATACTTCAGCAAAGTTTAACAAATTTTGCTTTTTGTCAGACCTTCCCCAGCATACTACAGCTACACAGTTTGTTCAAATCAGCTGGTGAATGATGTGGCTCACTCCCTGGAGTCATGACATTTTATGCCAGTTAGGTAAAATAATCTAAAAGTAAAGAGTATCTGTAATCATCTCTGGCATTTAGCTGACCTGAAACATATGAAGTAAGCAAACAGGAAAACTATGAGATTTGGTCCTGACCCTAAGGTTTCCTTAAAAAGGGAAAATGTCCCATATTCCCCAGCAGAAGAGCAAAAATAAAATCTTACATGGGCAAATCCGGTAGAGATTTCCTTAATTTTCTTCCTTAGATTTTAGTCTTAGAAACATTTTCTCAAATTCTTTTGCAAATAAAGAGCTAAATACACTAGCAGAGTTATAGTCACTTCATTTGTAGAATGAGAGTACATCTGACTTAAGATAAGATTAATTTAGATTTGGTTGACAATACTCGATTTAAAATCTCTAAAAGGAAAAAGAAAAGGAAAATATAAATAAAACTATTTACAAACTATTTGACCAAAATTATATCAAACATGTTTCTGTTTAATTGCCTGCTAACTTGGGCTTCCAATTCACTTTAGAATGGAAAATTACTTTATTCAAAGCCAATATGAATAATTCTATTTCACATAATTGATTAAAGTTGTACTAACTTGTGCTTAAACCTTTCATCTGCCATCAAACTTCTCTCCAAGGTTCTCTAAAAAAGACAAATTTCTGTAGAAGTTCACTGACTTGTTCTCTGGTTTTAAGATGAATCTGAATGCCATTCAGGAGAGTTTGGTGCTTTGCAAATTCAAGATCATACAGAATTTTATGTTACAAAACCAGAGTTGTCTAAGGTAGTTTAGACTAAGATATGATCTCAAAATAGAATTTCAAGCAAGTGCACCTTTTTAATGTATGTTGTATATAGACAGTTATGCAAGGGAATTCTGATGTATGCTGAGACTGAAACCAAAGAAGAATGTTTAATGCACATTTAGTGATCCCTTATTATCTAGCTCAGTCTCAGAAACACTGGAACATTTGAATCATCTTGGCATCACAGATAGTCACAGAGAAATTATTCTGGACCTGACGGCTGAATTTTGTGGGCTTGGGTTGCTCACTTGAGGGTAGTTAGAACACCTTCCTGTGTGGGACTGACAGAGTCTCACACCTGTTCCTTTTGTCATGAAATATGTTATATATATATATATATATACACACATACATGTACATATGATGATTTTATATATATATATATGTGTATATGTATGTTTTACATCTTTCACGTTCTTGTAACTGTCTATATTAATGTCCTGTGTGTGGTAATCCATATTTTAAGTACATTTGAAAGAAACATCGATATCAAACTATATCCGTTATTTCATATCATTTAAAATGCATTACTACTACTACTGTTTTAGTCTCCAGGATTAATTAAATTTTCACTACACAGTAGATCTCCTCCAACAGTAAAATCATATCCCCCTTTTGCTAGATATATGCTAGCTCTTATTAGTTGTTATGTCATGCCAGAACTTCTTCCTCTTTTAATTTCTTTTTTTTTTGCCTGCAGCACTGATTTTCATAGGTATGGTCTGGATTTTGTGGTTTCATTTGATTTATTCTCTCTGATTAATTTCCAGCTGTTTCCATATTTCCTGTGTCATTGGTATCTTTGATAGCTGCCTTCAGAGCTTACATTTTTTACATTTTTTCTTACAGATGCGTCTCTCCTAAATATTGGTGTGGGCTTTTTTTCCCTTCCTTTTGAAAAAATTCATATTATTTAATCCCAGATTTAGAGAACGTTCAAAATAGAAGTATATTTAAAATTACCATTAAAACTTAAACATTACAGAGTATAAGAATTTTATTTAATTTCTCCAAAATCTCAATAACAATTTTAATTTTTTGAGAATATCCAGCTCAGTTTATCTGTGAAAAAATTTATTTAATAGCTTTAAAATATCATAAAGAGGGTTTTTCATATATCTTTCATGTAAATTGTGTAGCTCTGGGGTTTACCTCATTTCCTCTTAAATTCACGCTGTATAAATGCAGAGAATGTGGAAGTTAATGCTACAATGAAATGCACTGTGGTATTTTCTAAGAAAGATAATTTAAAATTTGAATTAATACTTTAATATTTTTTATCAGCACATTACTCTATGAAAATCAAAATTAATCCATTGCTATCAAAGAAATTTTCCTGATATATTCCAAGAATTTAGCTCTAAATTTCTATCCTTCCTTAGCTGTTCTGTTTCAGGAACTGGGCTGCAATCTTCAACCATTGTAAGTCCAAAGATTCTCCACTTCCATTAAAACAAAACAAAACATCACCACATCAGAAACAAAACCTGGCATTAGTTTCAAAATATTACTGCTTATATGTTCTCTGAAACAGTCAGGTTTCATGCTTGAAATCCTGATACTAGATGGAATTATAACATGTCATATATGTTACTTTTCTATGCGCTTACCTTTTGCAGTGAACAAAAAGAACACTAAATTTACTTTATCTGCTGTACATTCCAGTCTAATGATGAACATTTCTATGGAGGGAAATGAAGGAGAAAGTGGTCTGAAAAATTGAAGGCAGAGACAAAAGTTATGAAATTGTGAACAAAACAGAGGGGAAAGAAGATTCATAATGGGGGTTTCATAGTCTGAACAAAACACAAGCATAAAACCCCACCTATAATTATATACATAGAGAGGAAAAAAAAAAATAAAAACTTTACTACTGTCAGAAAATCTCTACAAACAGACGACCCTTTTAACATTTCAGTTGTTCTTCAACTGCCTTCTTGTTTCAAATAAAATTGCAATAGCCTAACAAGTCCCCACACACCAACTGAACCAAATATTTAGGTTGACTTTTCACAAAATCTCCAAACAGGAAAAATTTCTTGCTGTTGCTGGGAGGTACAGTTCTACATCTTCCACTTGCATAGATTGCACCAACTGCGGTGATCAGCTGATCCCATTTTCAGTTTCTTTAGGCCATAAATGACCAGTAAGCAAGTTTAATTGTTTTAGTAAGAGTAATTGTTTTATTTTGGAATTATTTAGCTAGATCATTTTTTACTACAGGGTCGGGTAAGCAAAATCATCTGATTGGGAAAGTGAATAGAACAAGAGTGAAAAGGGGGGTTGAGGCAAGTTTTGAGCCATTGTGTCAGCTTGGCCATCTCAAAAGACTCTTGTATTTCCACTATTTCACTGCTCCATGAAAGTAACAACAGTTTTAAATCAAGTGAGGATGCAAAAGTGCGTGTATGTCGACCACTGGGTTACAACAAGCAATGCTTTCCAGTCTGCAGCCTCCCCAGTCACCAGGTCTCTGTGTCAAGTGTAAAGTGGCACTGCCTTTAACCCTGCTGTCACCTGCACTGGAGCTTTGGGTGAAGGCTGTCAGGGGGGGTGTCCCTGCTACTTGAAAAATGACAATAGTGCTGGTTAGAGCACTCAACTGAATTCTTGTGTCTGATAAGCAATAAGGAGGACCCTCTAAGAAGAATGTGCTAGAAGTATATTGGTAGAAAAATACAAGTGTAATAGGCCTAAAGAAAGAGAAGGTAAAAGATAAATTTTATGTAGGTTAAATCTAAGGTTTTGATTGTGTCTCTCCATACTGAAATTGTAAAGAGGGAGAAAAGTCCCTCCAAAACATAGAAGTGGGATAATATTAAGGCAATTTCAGCAATACTCTGCAACTGCTCAGTCTTGCGAGTACAGGCTGAATTAGGCATCAATGGGAGTTTGGAATGAATATACATCTTTGCAGAATATCTGAATGAACAAGAGCCATCAGATTCTGGAAATAAGATCAGTTGAACAAGACTTGTGGAACTGTGATTATACAGGTTTTTCTTGAAGACAACTTAAGTGTCCTTTGCACCAAATTTTCAGTCTGATCTATATATCCCCTTTGCTCCTGCATCATCACAGCTATTCAAGAAACTGTTAAGTAAACAGAATCAAAAAATTCATAAGGCTGGAAAAATATATCCCTCAATTTCTGGTTCTGAGTCACTTTTCAACTAATTTTTTGTGCCAATACAACAAAAAAGGTATTATATAATACAGTGAAATGATGATTTTTTAAATATATTACCTTGAATCTAATCTCAAGAAGACTTCACTGGACTGCAACCTTGGTTTGGTTCTTCAAGCATTATCTCAAGTCCTGAAAAATACATTGGCACTAACACATTTCTTTTTTTTTCTTTAGAATTCGCTTGCATTTTTAAGGGATTTTCTCAGCATTAGTGAAATATTTCATCTATCTTTAGCTCTCTGAAGTTCATATATGTATATTCTAAGAGCAGCAACAATCTGTCATCCAAATAAAAATTTAAGGTGCTTGTGAATTCTTAAACTCTTTACCTTAAAATTCTCCCAGCCTCAAATACACTAAGTCTCTACTTGCATAGAAGTTTTATCTGCCAATGGTCCAGCAACTAAATGACTGTTCATTATATTTTATTATCTTTCTCTAGTTAACTAATGTCAGAATTGATGTCACACAAAAGTAAACTAACCTGAGAAGTTATGCATCTCTGTTAAGACATCTGAAGTTCTTAAGTCACTCAGATTAAATCTTTTGCTAGTTTATGTGATTCAGGGTCATTATAGCTAGCAAATATCTCTTAGATAGCGTACTTGGTTCAGTCTTAACACTAGTTCTTAAATCTATCGCAAATGTAATGGTATGCACACAAGATAATTTTTTTTATATATATAATAAGAAAATGGAGATACTCTGCAGCTTAAATATTTGGTGAGACAATACTTTTTATTTTGGCAAGTTAAAATCTAGTCTTAGTTTAACTTCTAATACCTGAAATGAATAGCTGACAAGGCTCAAAGCATGTGAAGGGGTACTCAAGGAACAGGGTCCTAGCCTCTAAACATTTTTAAAATTGATTAATGTTGTGAGTTTAGGAGCTTTCTTATGCTTAGAAGCTTGAAAGTGAACTTTTGCCTAGATAAAACCTGAGAGGAGAATAAATTCTGTTTCAATTCTATTTAAGTAACAGGGAAGAGAGGATCAGAAAAGAAGTCAGCTGAAAAAGTTCATATTAGAAATTTCTGAGAAATAATGGGATGAGTGTAAGTCTGCTCATTTTTACTCTTGCACCATGGACAATGCATCCTGTGCCCTGGACCTCTTACTATTTTCTAACTTTAAATTACATTCAGAGGACGGCTCATGTCACAGGTGAGCTCAGGAGGTCTCCAGTCCAACCTCCTGCCCACAGCAGGGTCACTTCCGAGGTCAGACCTCTGGTTGCTGAGGACTTTGCCCAGCTGGGTCTTGAAAACCTTCAATGTTGGAGATTGCACAGCATGTCTGGGCAGACTGCTAAGCTATTCTCAGAGACAAACTTTTTCTTCGATCCAGCCTGAACACCTTTTTCCTCAATTTATGCTCATTGTCTCTTCAGCTTACCTAAGTCCCTCTGCATAGCAGTCCTGACTTTAAGTGTATTGACACACGCTTTGAGCCCCTCAATAATTATCTGTATTACAGGTATACATCATCTCAGGCAGAAGGTTTTGCATTTAGGTTTTCTGCATGCATATATTTCAGATGTTTCACACAATACGAGTAAAAATCTCTCTATAATCTGTAAAATATTCAAACCTCTATTAATATCATCACCACGGTTACCTTGAATGACACTTGCCTTCCAAATTACATTTTAATTCATTTTTTCTTCATCTTAATATTCCTTCAACAGCCTGAAAATCAGGAATTTGGAAGACCTAGGCAGGAGTGCAGTGTCAAAAGAACTTTTTGCCTGTCTGGAGTAACCAACTCTCTTCCAGATCTTGTGGGGCAATTTTTAAGGTTTGCAAAGCTCTAATTAGGACATGACTTCAAATTTCACCTCAATTACTGTTTGCCAACATTTCTTTCTGTATGGTATATTTGCACAAATTATAAAGCCTTAGTTCAACAAAAAATCTTTTGTTCCCCCCCAAATAAGGAAGGGTCATGGTTGCAATTTTGCATCCATGCTTTAAACTCAAAGGTTAAAATACAATGTGTAAATGGTGACAGAAAAGTCTCAATGAAGAAATTGGGGTCTTTGACCTCAATCTCTGCTGCTTGGAGTGGGAGGTGGAAGAATCACTCTGTGTTTGCTAGCTGAACTGCAGTAACCTGCACCTGACAATTTAACCTTTTAGGTTTTGAGCATTTTTCAGATCAGATCAAAAGCATCAAAGTCTGTGTAAATAACACCTTACAGAAAATTTTCTCTCACTTAAAACTAAAACCAGAAAAACCCCAAATATTTAAGTACATAATGAAGTACCTAGACTGTGCAAAATCACACATTATGTACATATTTAATAATTTATTGTCCTGCCTCCTAGATGAGTCTCACTGTATTCCCATCTTAAATTTGCATTCAATTTTTATGTTATGGGAGATCAGGCAGGGTAGGCTTTGTTATCAGAGGAGCAGACAAGTTTAGGACAAGATGAGAGGAAGAAGTGATCACAAGTAAAAATCATTGACTTGAGAAACACTTCAAATCCTATTAAAGCTGAGGAAAGAGTTTGGCTTTTTTAACACTATTGTTCAGTGTTTGTTGTCTGAAGTGTAGGTGGTGAATACACTGAAGTAAATAGATAACCTTAAGACAGGCTTTCTTTGATAATATACTAAATTACTACGCCTGGTTTTGCAGCCCAACTTAATAAATTATGAATCAGAAAAAGAGGAGGAAGGACAGGTATTTATTAATAGCCAGCTTTTCTTCCAGATATACTGAAATGCATCGAAATACATACCCAGGTGCTAGTGATAATTTTTTTTTTTCAGAAATAAAATGTTAGCTTAAAGAAGATTATTTCAGCAAATAGCTTAAAAGTTTTCTGAATCCTAAGTTTAGTTATATTTCCTTTAGAAGCCTTCATGGCACCTCTAAATTAAAATTTGTCTGCTGAGTCAGACAAATAGTAGTTCCCATAGCAAATGAATAACTTGTTGAAATTCTGCTGTGCATCAACGAGAATTAAAGGCAAATCTGTAGAAAGGACAATTACTTAATTTACTCTGTTTTCTGCAGCTTTTCTTGGTAAGGTCAAAATGAAGCACATATTGTAATACAACAAGAAGGAATATTTTATCACTACTAAGCCCTGCTTCAAGGTTTTCTACAGCTCCAGGTAAGAGTTTGTACATACAAGGAAGGAAAGTATTTTGTTATTCTAGCATCTCTTCAAAATTATAACTGAAGTGTTCTGTCTTTGTGGGGAATTCAAGCTGCTCCATTGTTGTTTCCAGCAGTTCATTCGTGCTTCCTGCACAGCCCAGATGTCAGTAGGTGGGGACACAATAGATTATGATACAGGAAAGAATAGTTAGAACTTGAAGGACGAGGGCACCTTATGAAATTTCTGTTACCGAAGTAACTGGAAAATCAATACCACAAGCAAAAAGTCATTGGTTGGTTTTTTTCAGTTGTACAGCTATTGGTTATATAGGTTATTTTCTTCATTATGTTTTCAAATTGAAACTTGTTTGAATTATCAATACATTAGGAATAATATTCCTTACTACTTTGCCTTAAAGAAATGCTTTCACTGTTCTGCTTATCTCCTTTGCTTATATAAAAGAGTTATTTTGCGCTTTCAATGTCTTTCTGCTGTCCTGCAAATAGATCTTTTGGACTCATCATCATAAAAAAAATTATAAAACCAACACATGACATTTTTAAAATTATTTTCTTGCTTCAAGCATAATTAGCAAGCAATGCATGAACACCTACTTCCATTGCTCTAAAATTCTTTGATAATGCAATCACATATTCATCAAGGTTATACATGGGACTTTCAAAACCTGAATCATGGGTTTTATTTAGCAACTGAAAACAGAGAGGGGTCACAGTTCAAATAAAGTTAGACAAATATTAATATAATCAGCATTTGTCTCAATTTACTCTTTTTCAAGGAAGGGAGAAGCAGAAAGGGCAGCAAAATAAGGAGTCGAATAGAGTTGAAGAAGACCAAAACAGGCAAAGCAGGCAATTTTTTTTACACAGTGTACGGGTTTTGAGAGAGAAGGAAAATAGAGAAAATTAGCAGGAAGAACATGAAAGCAGAAGTTATTCAACATATGGGAAAAACATGAGAAGGAGAAGAAAATGGGAAAGACAGAAAGAAATGGAAGAAGGAAGAAACTCTTTAAATAAAGTCTAGGATGGTGGAAGAGGTATGTAAAACAACTATCGAAAAACCAATTGAAAAACAGATCTTTACTTCTAAACTTTATGCTTTAGGGGATTGTAATATTTTTTCAGTCAAAGTTCCTTATAATTATAAAATTCCTGGGGTTTCTTTGAACTGACTTTATTCTTCCATTTCACAGGAGTCACTTATGAGCACTGATGTGGTTCATCTGGCTAATCATTTTAATCACTGAGGATAGCAAAATATCTTAGAGGTACGACAAGATTCCTTTTCCTTGACTAAAAGGGAAAAAGAAAACAGTCTATCCTGTATTACAGGCAACAACAGTGTTCCACACAGGAGTCATTCAAGATATGGAATTAAAATCCATAAGTCCACATCCCAGGGCTTATCCATGGTGTGACTTTATTGTTCTATTAGACTAGAGATATAAGAGTACAATTTGAAGGTCAGCATCCTAGAGCATTTAGGAGAGATGGATTTGTTTAAATTATTTTTTAATGTTAGCCAAGTCTGTCTTGAACAGGAAGAATTTGTTCAGATTTCAAAATTAAAAAAAAAAAAAAATTAAAGCGCAGAATTTGAATCCAAGGGGCAAATCTGAGAGGAGTAGTAGTAGAGTAGTACTAAGCAGTCTATGGTTCAGTATCTCGGTTTCAAGTACTGAGAACCTTTGCTCATAATGTGACTGGCCAACCAATGTTTTCTAATTAATAAATACCTATTTATATTTTCATACCCTCTACCTGCCACCAATGTAGATTTTATTTCATGGCTTATTTTCTTGAGCTTTTATGTGATAAATGATAATTTACATATATTGGTGAACATAGGAGGAATAAAATAGCTAGATTATGAATCACACATATTAACAAAAGAATTGATTAACCCAGACAAAAGTTCTCTGTAGACATCTTTTATTTCACCAGGTGCAACACCCTGTCTAAGCAAGTTGTGAAGACTGACAGGTCTATTGAGAGTAGCCAGGGCATTGCATAGCAAATTCCCCCAAAAGGCTGGCAGAGAGAATTATTCGATCTAGCTAGGTAAGTTCATCAGAATGCTTTGCATGCATTCCAGATGGCATAAACCATCACACTGATATGTAATTTGTTCTTCCCATGTTCCTCTTTGACAAAAGAAGCTCAAAAAAAGAGACATTTTTTTGGCACCATGAGAATTCCCCAATGTGCAAAGATCTATGGATTGCATTCATGTACTAATTGAAGACGCTTAGTTAACAATGAGAATCTGGAAATGAGAAGCAACCAAACAGAACTTAAATAAGTGCTAACGGGTTGTTAAATAAATAGCGGCTTTTAAACTACGTGTGCAGGAAATGAAATTTGGGGATTAAAATAAGGACTTCACTGACTTGAAAGGAAGATTAATTCAGAGAGGTAAGAAATAATGATGAAGTTGGCAGAACATTTAGAAGACCAGGCAATAAGCAAAAATTTGACAATCTCAAGAACTCAGTGAGCTACTACTAGATCATGAAGGAGTCAATTATGGAGAAGACTGAGAAATGCTGGGATTCAAAGTTTTATGTATCTCTACTTTAAAGAAGATAAAAATATGAATTGTATTATATGAAAAGTCTCAGAAGGAATAATTGTTCCAGGAAAGAGTGATTCAATCATCCTCAGAGGAAAAAAAAAAACAAACCTTAAAAAGATGCAGCAAAATAAGAAAAGCTGACTAGCAAAGCAAACGTATTTAGAAGGCTCCCTCACCAAGAGAAAAATAAATGTAAGACTGAATAATCAAAAGCTTTTGAAGAAAGTAAAAGTTGTTTGAGACACAAATACAAAAAAATGAGAAATGAACAAATAGGACTACAATGAAAGTAAAGTAAAAGAAGGGATTAAAAATATTTGGATTAGAGATCATCTGGGTATAATTCAAAGAATCAGAATCAAATAGAAATTTGTGTTCAGGATTCAGAAGGAACACATAAAAAATATAAAACTTATTGTATTTTACATAAATCTGTCTAACTGTGGCCAAGGACTGTGGGAGGGGATTGTCCCAGATTTTTAAAGTGAGAAAAGTAATACATGAAACTAAAGGCACATTAGTTTAACATTAATCATATGCAAAGTTTCAGAAAAGATTTCAAAGAATAGAACAATTAAAGGCACTCGTGTAAATGGAATGTAGAATAAAATATAATATGGGTTTATCAAAGAGTACTACCCCTAGATTAATTTAACAATTTTTCTTTCATAAGAAAATCATATTTTAAGCTAAGAGCTCCATTTACATGGAATTCAAGAGTGCCATATATGAAAAGAAACATGTAACGAATCTGGAGAATTCAAAAAATTCATAAGGTAAAGTCGTAACATTAAGCAGGAAAGATACACGTTACTGTAAAATCCTTATGAATCTTTTTTTATTAATTTGTTTTTAATGACTATGAAACAAATAAGTAGAATAAGTAGATGAAATCTGGTCAGCAAACAACCACTGGAGCAATGTTTTTCCAATGCAAAAAGAAGTCTGGGATATCATTAGGGAAAAGCAATGTAAAAGAAAACCTGGAAATGCAATACAATGAAGATTAATTTCAAGAGTACAAAGCAACCCTGGGCAATAAGTCAAGGCAGGGCAGCCCTGGTAGAACTCAAGGTTCACAATCCACAACACTGATTAAGTTAATGATATTGACATTATCTGGATGCCATCATAATCAGATGATAAGCAGCCAGAAAGCATTTTCAAGATTTTCTGGAAAAACTTAATTGAGATTATGATTAATTTGTAGTTTTCATTTACAAGGGTGAAAATCATAGTTTTTAATTCGTATGACTGTTGATCATACATGACACAGCTTGTGTGGCTTTCTTGCTATTTTTTTTTCTGTAGCTAAAACTGCAGTTGGGTTTGTGGTAGAAAACAGTCTCATAAAAAAAAGCCCTGTCCCGATGGTACACTGTACCAATGGTTACTAATGTCGCAGTGATTTTTCATTAAAAATCCCTCATTAAAAATATTTTTTAAAAAAGTAAAATTACGACCTATGCTACCTATATTACAAAACAGGAAATCAGTTTCTTTTTATGATTTGGGGGTCCTCAATCTAGAAGCCCTTATAATCCCTTAGAGAGGATAAAGCAAGACAGTTGCATTGAGAAATGAGGATTTCCTTTTCTTACTCAATAAATTTTGCTTAAACATCACCAAAAAATAGTATTGTTCATTGTACAATGAATATTTGACAGGCAGTTCTACTTTTACTGAGCCTTAACTGGAAATGAACTAGTGAGAAAGAAAATGATCAGATATTACATATCTAAATTTTATCCTCAAAGTGCCCCTTTCTGCACAACCCATTTGATTCTAGCTCTGGGAAAAAAAAAAAAAAAAAAGTTAATGATCTTGAGTACTATCTGAAACATGTGAACATTATGGAAAACGTCCTAAATTTATATCCAGGACTTCACAGTCATTTGGTACTTTCTTTCCAAAACAATTACGTTGGCATTAAGAACTCTTTTTTCTTTTTTAATTTAATAGAATAAAATTTAATAATAAAAGTTCGTTGCCATGCAGAGGCTGCTGTATTAAAATCTAATGCAGCATTAGGATTTCAGCAAGCCAATATACCTGCTACTGAATAGATAAAGAACAGGAAACTTTAATATATTCAAATGCATCGTTCCCTCTAAGTGCCATAAAGTGCTTTGTAGGGGTTTTTTTTACAGAATTAAAACTCCTAGCTCTCTTAGCACAAATGTGTACTTCTTTTTTCTTTATTAAAATGCCTTTCCAGAGTGACAAAGATACTCTAATTTTTTATATCAACAAAACAGAACAAAACACATGATATCAGATGAAAGCAAGTAAATAATCATCCTGAAACAGAAAAAAACCTGAGTTGTTCTTTAATTACAATGAGCGTATTTTTTCCCAACTTCTTTTCATATTAACTCCAAATGAAAAAGTATTTGTAGAATATAGTGCAACAATACATATTTTTTAATCAGGGAAATGATTGTCAATCCCTCCCCAGTACATAATTTTATTTTTAAAAATTAACTCAAGTATTTGTCTTTCTACCTTGAGTTAAATTGTATTTTGCAGTATACATTCTTCCAGTATGAAAAATGCTTCCAGTTACTATGATTCATATTAACCACATTTCTACTCTGTTTTGAATGGATGATGGTCTAAAAACTTAAGTGATGTCTGAGAAATAAATTCTTTCTACTTTCAATATGTGTAAAATATCCAAGGTTACATTTTTATGGTTAAAAGGAGACTTGTCTGCCGAAGCTCAATGTCATGAGGCAAGAACCATTTCCATGAAATAAGTAAATAATTCCCAAATATATATGTGAATAAATCTCTGGATCATGCCAAAACAAGTAAAATATCATGGAGAGATATTTGCAATATCAAAATTAACACATAGGAACAAACATTATGGTCTAGTTACCACAAATGATGGCTAAAGATAATATTACCATTCACATGCAGGCTACCCCTGTTTAGATAATATGGGGTAATTTAAAAAGTTCCTCTCTATTAAAGAATAAGGCCTTCTTGATTGTGTTTTCAAATATATTTTGCATCTTAAAATTGCTAATACAGTTGAAGACTGAGAATTTTAGTGAGTATTTGTTCTACTGTCAAGCATTAATCCAATACTTGATTAAGGAAAGCATTTTTTTTAATATAACAATTTATATAGCATTATATAGAAATTATATAGCAATAGAGTAAAAATATCTATACTACTAGTTGCAGGGTTCAGCATGAAACTTTAAAGTGGAGAAAAAAGTAGACTCCATCAAGAACTTCCTTAAAATTTTCTAGCATATTGGAAAGAATATGTGCAATGTTTCATGGATCTTTTTTTCCCAAATCCAAATGACTAGAAATAATAATAATAATGGAACTGGTTATAAGTTTTCAGATTCACCATTTTTCCGTTGGAATTAATCAAGTTTTAAAACCCTATGCTTTCCACTTGAAGTGTGCTTTAATAAGACTATAAATTTATATTTTTAAAAGGAATACTTGATTATTTTATTTTTAGTTTCAAACATTCAATTTTGAAGTTTATTATAAATAAAATACAGTCATTAATATAAATTGGAATAAAATTTTTAAAATGGCAATATTTTAACCACAAAAAAATAGAATTACTGAATTTAAATTTTAAATATTTGAATTTGAATATTATTATGATTATGGACCCACACAGTCCATACAAAATAATATAAAATAATCACCAAAACAAGAAAGAAATTAACAGGGTAGGAAAAAGAACCATCCAAGAACAACTTTGTATGGTCACACAAATTTAATCTGCTACTCAAATTCTTCCTACACTTTCTTTCGTAATAATATAGGCACATTTTTAGGTTGTTTTGGTCAGCAGCATATTTTGTCATGAAACATATGACCAGAAGTGATGGGGTCTTCATGGCCAAACACAACAATAAACACCTCTATAGGAGTCCTTAATTTACATTTATCTGTAAGAAAGAATACCCTGCTAACATCAAAAGCCACAAATGATTTTTACACCTTGCTGAAGTCTCAAACACATGAACGTGGGAAACACAATCCACAAAAACATGTGTCATGTTCTATAAAATGAAAAATCTGTCAGGAATACATTAAAGCCACTTTTCCCACATATTTGGAGTAATTACCTAAACCTATTTCAGCTATTTTAGGAAGTAATAAATAATATAGTTGGAGGAGAACACTTCCAAATTATTTTTTCCATCCAGAAAAAAATTCTTACTGTTCCCAAATCAAGCTGGGTAGGCAAAACATAGCAATGAAAGGTCATGAATATTTTTTATGCAATGTAACTTGGATCCTTGGTCCATATTAGCTATGAAGAAGCTACCATGTTTCTGGATAAATGAAAAATAAAAGAAGTGGAGAGAAGGAACAACTTTCGGGGAGGGAGATTCTTAAGTGTTTTCTTCAATGCAAACAGTTAAAGCCCTGAAGCCATCTAAAGAAATTCAATGCAGACTATGTAAGGGTTTTCTTGTTCTGTGAGTAACTGTAAAAATTTACTAATTTTTAAAATGTGGTATTGTAGTTTGTAGTTTTCCGCCTCATAGAACAAGTTTCATATTCCTCCTTAATGGTGTTTTATTTAACACTGTTTAAATAGAAAATCACTTTTATAAAATGCATTTCTTACAGAAGATGAATGCTGGTTTGTCAGAGCCTGATCCAAGAGATGGGACCATCATGGTTATTCACGAATTATTATTTGAAAAACCAAACAAGGCATCAGTCTCAAAGGCCGAGGTTTAAGCAACAAGTCACCATAACAGAATATAGTCACAAGTTTCAAAGTTACATGGCAATTTATAACTTTCTGGTCTAATAGACAATTAACTCAAAGTTCTGTTTTGACTTTATAACCTATCACCTTTGGTATTTTTTACTGCATTATGTCCGTTTCTTAACCAATAACTTGTTAGCTCACATATACACATATACTTCTATTATAACATCTAAATTCTTAACTTAACCTATAAAATCACATTACTATACTTAAAAACCCTTCACCATATCACCCAACACTCCTAGTCATAACTATAGAAACATAGGTTTATAATTATTCTGCTTAAGGTCTGTATACCTTTATCATTACATCCACCCAAGCTCTTTCCAGGGCTGTAAATTAAACTCATTAGTGCCTGTGGAAGTTTCTCCTCCTCTGTTTCCCACACTGGTTGTCTTTTAATATGTACCCCACGTGTTGAAAGCCATGGATGTACGGTTCATAACACAGGTAACACTCTTAATGTAATCAAGTATATAAAATGGCATTATACCAACTAGGTTCATATTTCATAACTGGAGATGGCTTCATTGCTTATGAATGCGATAGGCATTAAATATCTGTTGGAGACAGCAGTTGTTTTAACATTTTTGTATGCTTTTTAAGTATGAGCATTTTAATGATACCTTTTTTGTGGTGACACATCTGAAGTCATTTAGAAAATATTGAAGAGGTTGGTGTGTCCGGGAAGAATTACTAAATTGGAGTAGGGTGGAACAGACTTCTCTTCACGCAGATTTATCCTGTCAGGGGAGGCAATGTCACAGCCACTCCCCCTTGCAGAGCCAATGCTCTGTGCACACACGCATTAAGTATCTAAACATTTCAACAGGTATCATTGCAGGTGTGAAATGCCATCCTCTGATGCATGACCACCTCTGCCAATGCTGGGAAGCAGGACATCTTTGGATGTAGGCTCATAGCAGAATAACAGACTTGAGGTTCAGTGCCACGAACAAAACTGAGTTATTATTTTGATTTCAAAATATTTAGTTTAACTTAGTCTACCTTGATTGTACACCAGTTTTAAAAATTTCACATTCTCCCCCTACATAATAAAGTAACTCACAATATGGAATTATAGATTTTCTTCAACATCCCACTTTAGGAAAGCCTTGTAGCAACCACTAAGTCTACATAACATTCTGGTTTGATTTTGTAATCCCATTAAAGGAGACATTCCTTCTTTATATTCTCTTATCTTCTATATTTCTTTCTGCATAGCACAGTGCCATACTGTGCACTGAAATATAACAGATAATTATATTTCAGAATTCCATTTTTGGCAACAAATGTTACCTGGAGATACAGTTTGTCATGCTTTTAAATATATCTGGATAAAATCCGTGGAAAACACTTGGGACTGAAGCTGATTAAGAACATAATTTTCCAAATGTTGGAATTAAAAGCAAAAAATGAAAACTGGAAGATAGTACATTTCTTTTTATGGCATTCCTAAGTATAAAATCAGCATGTAATATATAGCAGTTGTCATAATTTTGCCATATCTCTGAGCAGGATGTATTGTAAACAGCAAACATAACAAGTAGATATTAAAAACAGTATGCATTTTATTGAAGGACATGAAGACAGTCTGCTGCAGGGCTAAAAGGCTGGTACTTTTCATGCCTATGGCATTAAAAATAAAATAATTTGGTCACTAGAAAAGTGACCAATGTCAGCTACTAAATTTTATGCCTTTTATTCAGTCTAGGAATCAAATACCAGAATTATGATGGTCTGGCATATATTAGCAAATGTTGACTTTGTTAATAGTAACTAATAAAAACCAAAATACTTATCCTATCCTGTCCTTCACTGTCTAATAAAATTATCAATAGAAAGTGAGCATAAAGCAAATATAAAATGCTACTGAAACAGTAAGTTAGTATTTTATTCTAACTTCTCAATAATTTGCCATAGGGCAACACAAATGCCACAAGATAAAATACAATGATGAACCAAAAGCAAACAGGAAAATTCTAAGTCTCTGTAAGTTCACTGTGGTGAACCTTCCCACTTTGTATGAACTGCATAATTAAATCTTCCCTCTACCAAAAGCCATAGCACCTTAAGAGAAGGGAGTTTGAGAAATAGTTAGGAAATTAATGACATATCCTTCTGTTCTGAAACACAGGAAAGGAGCTTGGGCTGGGCATAGAGCTGGAACCTATGTGACCTCAGCCATACCAGTTTCAGCAGCTCTTGTTAGATGACTTCAACCCAAAGCTGAGGATTTGAGTTGCCCAAGTTACAGCTTTGAATTCAGATATTCTTCCAGAAGCAGAGGTTGGTGGTGTCATTCCTTTCACAGTTTTTTACAATCTTTGTTACCCAGGAAGTGACTCAAAGTTGCTCTCATCAAGCTGTAAGTGTCATTTATTTTCTCTTTCTGTACAATTAATTCAAGTAGTTTGTGTTGTTTCATTTACTCCCCTGATGTTACACACACAAAGCCAAATGAAAAAAAAATCTTCTGATCTCATACTGTTGTGTACAGCTAGCTGATTCAAACAGGGAGCAGATATAAATAACAATCCCCACTACAGTACAAAACACAGTAATAAATAATGCAATTATTAAAGATCGTAGGTGTCTGAGAGTGCAAAATGTGTGTAGCAGAATCATAGAACAATTCAGGTTAAAAGGGGCTTCCAGAAGTCATCATCATCATCAAAGTGATTCTTTGCTTAAAGCAAGTATAATTAGACCAAGTTTCTCAGACTTCTGTCCAGCTAAGCTCTGAACATCCCCAAGGCTAGAAACAAAAACTGTATAGGTCCCTGTTCCAATATTTTACTACCTTAAAGGTAAAATAAACAAGCAAACAGATAAATAAATACTTCCCAATATATATAATTGGAGTTTCACATGTGTCAGTTTCTGTCTGTGGCCCTTTTTCCTCTCACTTGGCACTTTGAGAAGAGTCTGCTCTGACCCTGTTTGTGCCCATGGCTGAAGTACTTGCTGTCCATAATAACATCTCCCAAAGTTATCTGTTCTCCTGGCTAAACAGGTACTTGTCTCAGTGTTTCCTTATATGCCACATGCTTCAGCTCTCTGACCAGCT
Organism: Edolisoma coerulescens; assembly: GCA_013397115.1. Taxonomy (NCBI): domain Eukaryota; kingdom Metazoa; phylum Chordata; class Aves; order Passeriformes; family Campephagidae; genus Edolisoma; species Edolisoma coerulescens. The sequence continues at coordinate 2,715,587 of VWZW01004026.1, forward strand.
TTGTGGCCCTCCACCCGGCTCATTTCACTAAATAAGTGCCTTTCTCCTGGTGGGGAGCCTGAAACTGGAGAGAGATCTTCAGATAGCAGTCTCAAATGAAATATTATGTACATCTAATTCATTTAATAATTGAAATTCATGGAACTAAAAATAATCTTGAAATGCCTTCAGTTTGGCTTTGAAAAGTGTAACGTTTCCAGCATTGTAGATGTCAAAGCAATTTCACTGGCTGATTCAGCTTCAATTTTGGCACAATCAGCAGACTGGCATCTTCAGCACTTAGAACTCAACCAGAATATGAAGAAAGAACAGCTTGTTAAGCAAAGAGAATTCAAGGGCAAACAAGGTCTGGTGAGGCAAGAAATGTTTTAAAATTGATACTGAACCTGCATGGATAACAATAGAGTGAGCTGAAAAAGCTAGAAAATGTGCTGACACATCTCAATGTTAGTGTTTAGGTATGTGGAAAATAGTTTGTCCTTTGAAGACCAATAGGAAACTTATAATTAAAGATGTTCCTGGTCTAGCAAAATCTCGTGTTTGGTTTAGACAGATGAAAAAAAATATATAGAACTACTTTCATGGCTAAATGTGGATCAGAGGCCTGGAGCACTTCTCCTATGAAGACAGGTCAAGAATTGTGCAGTCTAGAGAAAGAGAAGGCTCCGAAGAGACCCTACTTTCAGTGTATGAAGGGGGATTATAAGGAAGATGAAGAAAGACTTTTTAATAGGGCAAGTGGCAATGGTTTTAAACTAAAAGAGGGTAAATTTAGATTGGACACAAGGAAGAAAGTTTTACAGTAAGGTTTTTGAGACACTGAAACAAGTCACCCGGAGAAATTGTGGATTGTCTCCAATGGAAGCATTCAAGGTCAGGCTGGATGGAGCTTTGAGCAACCTGGTCTAGTAGAAGAGGTCCCTGCCCATGGGAGGAAGGTTGGAACTCACTGAATTTTAAGGTCCCTTTCAATCCAAACCATTCTATGATTCTGTGAAATGTTAGTAAGTTGTTCAAATCTAAATCATGGCACATATAGGGAGCAAACTAAGCAAATATAGCAATGGGTGCTAAAATTTTATTATATATTACTGTTCATTATCAAATAAATATTAGGGTACCTTTTTTTTTCTTGTCATCAGAAGGTTCCTAATCCTGGGTACAATTAATTTAATACTAATTAAAAACTCTGTGATATAAGTGCCAACATCAATGGAATAATTTTATTCCTTTCAGTGTTCTTTTTAATTTAGATAATCCATCCAGCACAACTGGACACAAAAAAGAGAGTAGGACAATAATGATTTTATTATATATTTTAAAAGCCAAAGAAATCAGCTCCTTTTTTTTTTTTTTTTTTTTTTTTTTTTTTTTTTTTTTTCTGGATAGCAATGAAAGCCTGGACCACTCAGTCAAACCAGAACAGCTAAAGGCAGCAGACAGCCAAAAAAGAATGGAAGACTTACAACAGAACCCCTGGGACATCTCAAAATGTGTTGGACATAGCAGAAAAAGGCAAAAATACAAACTCTCAGTATATGCCAAGACTTAAACCATTCAGAATTATCTGAATCTGAGAAAAATCACTTCTACTGATAACCTCTAAAATTGGTCTGGGAATCTTGCTGTTGAATCGCTAGAAAAAAATGGGACTAGAAAATATGCCTTGTTTTACCCGGGATTACATTAGATAATTTCAGTTCTTTCAAATAATTATTTTCTTCAGCAGGATTGCCCCAATATAAGATAGTATATGCAAGTCAGATGATTAAAAACCCTTGACAATCCTAACAACAGAACCAAAGTAAATTAAAGTACACATTTGAAAGTCATACTGAATTTAAAAAAAAAAAATAGCCACTAGTTTAAATTCCTATATATTATCAGTGTGAAGTATCTTAACTAAATATTTTGCTATGTATCAAATGTGTCAGTGAAATTATATGTTGAAATAGTAATAACATGACAAGGTAAGTTTTTTTGACACATCATTTTTCTTTTCAAGTATAAGAAAAGTGACAATTAAGTCAAATATTTCCTAACTGTGGGAGCTAAGGGAAGAATAAAGTGTGGATGCTAAACAAAGGACACATGATACTAGAGTCTTTGTAAAGATTAGATCTGTGGAGCTAGAGATTATGAAAGGTCTTGGTTTTTGAATGAAATACTAATTGAAAGTGTTCAGTAAAAACCTGTAGCAGCAAGAGGACAATGCCAATCCACAAAAAAACCCAAGTCCAAACCCAACGAATTCTGTTGCACATCTACAGATGTACTGATGTAGGTACCCTTTGAGAAGAAGGACTTCATACCTCCTCTATTGCTGACTGTGTCCTTTCTTCAGGGTAAAATTATCAGGATTTCTTAGAATTAAAAGAAAGAGTGGTGGTACATGGAAAAATCCAAATCAGGAGAGCAGGTATGGTTTCTCTTTTTCAGTCTTAAGTTTCAAAAGTAGCACTGTGGTTAACATGCAGGTAGTTCCAGACAGTTTTGTCTTGTTTATAGGGTTTAAAAAAAAGGAAAATGACCTATAGAGGAAGGCTCTGTAGAAAGCAATCTGTGAAAACATAAAAAGGTTCTGCCTGATTCATAAAGGTCATTTAGATTCAAGTGCTTAAAATAAATGGATTAGCATAAATGGATTAGTTAGCCAAGGTTTGCACACTACTTTGAAGATATATAGGCTTCATACTTGTTCCTAAATGGCCTGCATAAGTCATGCAGAAAGTATTGTTCTCTGAGTCAGTCAACTAATGAGATATGAATTCGTTCCTGAGTACTGAATACTTTTGAGTTAGGTATTATATGAATTGTGTGTCCATATGTGCCTAAGTGTATAGGTTTGTTAGTGTTGATTATAAATTTACATAAATCTTGTGATTGATTTGTTAACATCTTTAGCTATAGTTATCTTCATCTGCTAACAGATAACATTAAATAGATATTTAAATTAATAAGCAGATCTTTAGTACGATTAATTTTATGATGCTTCCAATTAACATGAATCAATTGGTCCAACTCCACACACATAGTGAAATTGTTTCATATTAGTCAAAGATAATGTACTAATGTGATCATGCAACTAAAAAAGATGAGACTCTTCAATCAGATTAAAGATATACCCAGAGAATTCTGAGTACCTCAATGTCTTCTGTAGAAAAGGAGCAGATTTCCCAGGTTCCTGAGATCAAGACAAAATGAGGAGTACTTATTACTTCTTGTGAATTTCCTTAAAAGATATTCTTGCAGACTTTTTTCGGCTTGTTTGATACTCCTCTGTAGCAAAGCTTTCCAACAGCAAGAGCATATTTAGTAGACAATCCCTAAGCAAAGTATTCTCTGTGTATCTAATCTTCATTTCATGCTTTGTGTGCCATTGACTTTGACCTTGTAACTAATGGTAATAAATGCCACAGTTCTCTCTGACTGCATCATATTTCAGGACAAACTCTCTAACAGAATGTCTCAGAAGAACATTACCAGTATATTATGGGACATATTCTTATGCCTCTATTAGCCATAACAGAGAAGGGAGTGAAATGGGACTCTGGGGAACAATTTAACCATTGTCTTACGCCAAGACAGATCAGGGGGTTGTACTGGTGAACAAACACCTCACCTGCCCACAGAGCCTCAAGGTTCATGCTGAGGGGACGAGGCATCTAGGAGACAATAATGTGACACTCTGCAGGAATGCAAATTCTGCTCCATCAGTGACAATGGCTGAAGATTTGTAAGTTATATGTTCATTCTGGTGCCTGAATTGAATCCACTCCTGCATAATATCCCTGTAGATTTTTTTTAATCTAATCTTATTAGTGTGCTTCATTCTGATGATATGCTACAGTGATAAATCATCAGTGTGCTGCTGCTCTGATGAGCAGTTGCTTCAGCATGCCATTGAATCTGTCATGCAAATGATGTATTAATAAAGCATGCTGATGGTGTGTTCTGCAAAAGATGGCACTGCCCAAAAAACAAAGGGTTCAGGAAAGTATTCAATAAGATTGCAAGACAAAAAAGTCAGTCAGCATGCAGAATGCTAAGAGCTGCTTCCCCAGCTAGACTACAGAATCTTATTTTTCTGAACTACTTGTGGTGTTATTGTTTTGGAAGCTTAACTTGAAGGAAAGAGGCAGAAGAAAACAGTTTTGAAAAGTACTACTTCAGCTGAGATAAAACAACCAGCTTCCTGCCTTTTATCAAGCATGAGGTTTTAATTTCACTCTACAAAGAACAGGGCAGAAGGAGAAGTACAGAAAGAAATGAATTTAGTTCTATGATATGGCTAAATAAAAAGGAGTAGGGAGGTGCTTTAATAGATAAATAGGAACCATTTTCCTACATATTTAACATTTTCCATAAGTAATGATCACAAGGGAAAATTTTTTGCCATGGCTCTTAAACTTACTTAAAATTACTTACATAGTATAGGTAATACCACAAGAAATCTTGTAAAAAGCGATCACATCTCCATCCCTATCTTTTATTTTAATCTAAATGGAAGAGAAGAAAATACCGTAACTAACAATAAAAGAAATCTGTGATTTTTGTAAGCACTTTCCTGGGTATTAAATGATGATGACAGTTTAAAAACCATAGAATATTTCCATTTTTAGCTTACCTTGGCTTTTTTTACTTGAAAAAGTAAATCTTTGAATGTGAGATACCATTGAATTATAAAGATTTTGGATACGTTCCAACAGACCATATTATGCCTTTAAAGCAATGAAACCAAACTTAAAAACTCATAAATATCTTTCCAAAATTCCTGAAAGATAAATTAGGAATTTTTTTATCTGATTTGGGAAAGCACTATATAGAAATTTTAACTAACCAAAGTTTATGTGACAGAATATTTCAGCAGTCTTTAGATTTTCCAATTCAATTTTCTAGAAGACAATGAAGAAAACATTAACTTACATTGGACACAAATCTGGTATTTTGTCAAAAAATTATTGAGTATTATATTGGCATATAATATTATGGGTAAAAACCACATATTTTGTATTACATATAATATAAGATTGAAAAATGGTGATACGATTTGTTCATACCATAATTATACAACCAATGGTGCAGAATGGTGCTTTATCACGTAGCTGCAAATAGGATAAAATGTTTTCCAACTACCAGCATTTGGAATGCATTAGTAACACAGAAGTAAAAATAATTGTCATTATTTTTTCAAGAGACTACTGCCTGCTAGTGATAACTATAAGTTTATTCTTCCCTCTTTCTTATATTATTTAAAGTGTTTATTGGTTCATTTTTCTACCAATTTGACAATTTATAGAAAAGACAGAAGAATAAAGGTCTAACATGAAAAATCTGTATGTCCAGCCCTTGTTTATTGCTTTAAATTGCATCTTTTCACTGCAGCATCAGAAATAAATATAGAGAAAAATTAAAAAGAAAAAAAAATAAACTAAAAGAAATCCTTGACTTCAAACAGTAATGTTTGAGAGCAATGTTTGCAAAATGTTTTGATTATTGAAATAATTGCTTCTTCTGTTGTTGAAGTGTGCTTTCCTATCAATATTAAACACTCTCCGTCTGAATGCTGAACACTTTTTTTTTTGAAGTACTGAGTTTGACTATTTTTAAGTTTTCTGGGGAAGAAATCAATATCAAATTACAACAAAGACAAGGCTGAAGTAAAAATTGGTTTTGCCTGACCATAGGCTAGACAGCTCACTGGTAAACATTTAAAAACATAAACTACCTTTGCAATGTATGATTCTATGAAAAACTTATCAATTCATAATACTGATTTTCCAAAACCATCCAAATTCTGACACTTAGATGGAACAGTAATTTCTTCTAAAGATCCGCCATTTTACCTTTTTTTCTGGAGACCATAATTTAAAATATTTTCTTGATATTATAGCATAAAACCAATATAAAGACACTAAAATATCCATGACAGTTTCTTCCCAATGTAAATATTTACTATTTCCTTAACATCTAATACACTAAATCAAAAGGAATATGAATTATCAGAGGCACCAGAATGCCAGCACTGAGAATAGTTTAAAACCTAAAACACAGGAAGAATCTCAAACCAGCTTTAAAGGGAAATGGTCTTACACAAATTAAAATGTAAATGTCTCCTTAAAGGGTATAAAAGAATGCTTTGACGCTTTTAAACATTCTCTCAATTTTTTCACTGAGTTTTTAATCAAGGCAGTATCTTTCTGGGAATTATTTCAGTTTTGACAATTCATTTACTGTCAGAAATATTTCAGTAAAAAATTTCCAATCAATCACCTCATCAGCTATCTTCTAAATGCTAGCATCTAATTTCCTAATAATATGGTGTCCATCAAAAAATGTAAATGTCTTTTTTCTCTCTCTAAATATAGAGCAATTTTTACTTTTTTAAAAATAAAATTTTCAAGATTAGATGAAGAATCACTGAAAGAAGATGGTTTGCTCATTTTTCATGGCAGATTCCATCCAAGATTTGGATTGTTCTTTTCCTTGGGACAAGATCCATATGAAATTTCTGGGTAAAAAAACCTGCTGTCCTCTTTACATTATTGCTGGATGGATGCCTGCTTGATCTTCTCTCTGATTTTTTAAGGTTTATGTGATAGCACTCTGATTTACTAGTCCCTCAGGCAGAATTCCAAAATTTCCCTGTACAGAAAAACCTGATGATTTTATCCCATCTCTCCTTGCTGTACAAGAAAGAGGGAAAAAAGAGCAAAAAGTGCAAGCCTTTGCAAGCCTTAGTTCTGTAATCGTCTGAGTGACAGCTGATCTTTTTCTGAAACTGAGTTCAGTGTAGATATTTCTATTTTCCTTTAAGCGGATGAAATGGATACTTGAAGGATCACAACAAGTGTGTAGCCTGCCTCCAGCTGTAAGAGGAAGTAAAAAGAGGTTTGAGAAAAGATCAACAGCTTCTGTCCACCAAAAGTATTTTGCATACTCATGGAAGCATTAAATGCTTCTCCTGGTTTCCTCTTCACTCTTGAAAGCATTCTGAGTAATAGTTAAGATTTTTTTTTTAGGAGTTTTGCATTAGAGGAAAAGAAAAACTATCAAGGAAAGAAAAAAAAAGAAAATATTTGTCAATAATATTTAGGACATAATAAGAGTTTTAAGAATTGATCAGACCAGAACATTAAGAAAGTGGAGTGAGAACTAAAAAATCACCAGTCTGAGTGCCTTAACTTACAATATTCCAAAATCTAGGTAGAAAAATGCCTATTTTATGAGAGTCAGTTTCAAGACTACTTCTGAAAAGGACATTGGACACTGATGTCTAGGAAAAAAAAGTGTAATTTTTAAAAAATGTTGGCATAAAATTCTTTATATCGATTAATCTCTGGGGATCTTGACTATTTTCTCTTTTTTTTTTTTTCCTTATTGATGTGTTGGGAGACAAAATTTGTCTGGCCAACATTCCATAGACAGCTTAGACATTATTTCAAGAAATGCACTATTAGTTTTCTCATGTTCTGTAAACAGCAAAAGCAAATATATATGGACAAATACTTTTTCTTGCAATTTATGAAGCAGGGCAACAACAACTCTTAAAATTATATTTTTGAAAACCAACACAAATCAGCCTCCAATGGGCAAGATTCATGTTCATTGAATAAGAGCCACCTACAGTAGCAAATGCAACTAATCCTTTTATTATCTTAGAACATGTGTCTTATGCATACATAACAACACTTCAGGTATTGCTTAAATGTAAAGCAGTTTCCATTATGAGTTCATAAAGGGAGAGAAAAGGTTGCTGATTCTATGGCAATCAATTCTTCTCTTAATGAAAAATGTTTGTATTTATGGTTTTAAAAATACTTTTCACAGAGAGAATATGAGAGACATGTATTGCATTTTTGCAGAGATATCATGTATAAAGGCATTTCATAAATGTAAAGGAGTACATAGGAACTTATTTTAAAGTTATATTACTCTTTCCTATGAAAATATTGTTCTAATTAACCTAACTAAAACAAAAGTCAGAACCTGAAGATACAGACACAATATTTTTTTCTCTCTCTTCTCTCCTTCTGTCTGTGTCTCTCCTCCTATCCTCTCTATTTCTCATAATTGGAATGAAAGTATTTGGCAATATTATGCTAACTAGCAGGCAACGAGCCACTATGAGATGTCTCCATCATATAATCTGTAGCTCACATTTTATAGCCTAACTTTCTATGAGTATTCCCTGCAGTAAAAACATATGATTCTATTTATGATACAGTAAAATATTAATTTAAAAAAAACCCCTCTATTCTGCCGGTATCCCTCAGTATAAAATACATTTCTTTTGATTGACTGCTACTGCAAGCCTGGAATTCAGGTTTCATTCTCTCTGTCAGTGCTGATCTCTTTCCTTTTACACTCAGGTGAAGTTCGAACTATTAGCGTGACACTGACAGAGACGCTGACATGAGGTGTTTGAAACAAAAGTTTTTGAATTATTAACGAAACTACAAGGGCAAAATCAGATGATTCAATGGGAGCCGGGATCTTGAAAAGACCAATAATGGGTACTAAATTTTAATGAAGTTCCTAAGTTACACTGAAATGCACCATTTCATTTGCCGTTAACCTTTTTGATATGCGGCTCTTTGGACTTTAAGATCTTTTATACAGGGTGCCTCTCAGTAATAAGGACAGGTGACTGTTCCATTTAAGTGAACAGGCTTAACTGGAACATGGCAGAGAAGTTAAAACCAGTGTGGGCTAAATATGAATGATATAGCAGCTTTAGAAGATACTCCCAGGGAAACGGGAAGGACGAGCTGTGAAAAATAGATCGCACTCAGTATCCTAAAAAAACCCCAAAAATCACTCAGAAACAGAGCAGGTGCTAAGGAGGACCATTCTTAGAGCTCATTGTGCACAAATATGCCTAATCCTAATGGAGGAAGAGACCACACAATCTACTGTCACTTGAAGCCTTAAGGATGGGCACTAATCTCATGAAGTGATGCAGGACCTGGGTCTACAGAATCACAGAATATGCTGAGCTGGAAGGGACCCACGAGTCCAGCCCCTGGCCCTGCACAGCACCATCCCCAAGAGTAGCACCATGTCCTCCAGAATATTGTCCAAATACTCCTTGAACTCCGTCAGGCTTGGTGCTGTGACCACTTTACCCGGGGAGGCTGTTTCAGGGCCCAACAATCCTCTGGGTGAAAAACTTTTACTTAATATCCAGCCTAAACCTCCCCTGACACAACTTCAAGCCATTCCGTCGGGTCCTGTCACTGGTCACCACAGAGAAGAGATCAGTGCCTGCCCCTCCTTTTCCCCTCATGAAGAAGTTGTAGCTGCAATGAGATCTCCTCTTAGTCTTCACTTCTTCAGGCTGAACAGACCAAGTGACCTCAACTCCTCTTCATATGGCTTCCCCTCAAGGCCCTTCACCATCCTTGTGGCCCTCCTTTGGACACTCTCTAATAGTTTAATATTTTTCTTTCATTTCAGGGTCCAAAACTGTACACAATATTCAAGGCAGGGCTGCACGAGTACAGAGCAGAGTGGAACAATCCCTTCCCTATTGACGGACTTCTCTCTTGCTGAATTAATCCAACTTGGTTAAGTTTTTGAAGCAAAACTGTAGGGATTTTTATGAAACTTTATAAGTTAAATAATTTTATAAATGAAATTATAAATGATATTTCAACAATTGGCAGAAAAGTGAAGAGTCTTCACTGCCTGAAGTTTTCCTGAACAAACAAACACCTAAACTTTCTTCTGCTCCCAAAGAGCTGTTTTATAGTCCTCTGATTCCTTTTGGGAACTTTGCTGAGTCTTTGATTTTGGAAACTTTTGAGATGATAAGTTTCTTGATGGGAAAGGCAAGAAGAACTGACTGATGACAGACAAATAAGAAATATCTTCCCTGTTACTAACCTTTAGCCTTCAAAAATGTACCCACTACAGGAGAGTTGCTTCTGTTCTTTCAAACTGTAGGCACATATAGATAGCTACAATCAGGAGTCACAGAAGCAGCCTATTTTCACTTTTTAATCACAGGCTTGAAAAAATACCCCATTATCATGTTGTGTTATCTTGTTCTTCAAACAACATTTTGTATTGATTCATTTTATATTTGGGTCACTAACTCTGAACCCTTTTTATCCGTGGTCTTTGGGGAAAACATGTAATGCTTACACCATAATTTTTAATTCCCCTTGGAGTATGGTGCTAATAATGCCAAGGTTGTTGGTTCAATCCATGTATGGGCCACTCACTTAAGAGCTGGAATCAGTGACCCTTGTGGGTCCCTTCCAACTCAGAATATTCTGTGATTCTGCGTCCAGACAACAGTTATCGTTATTCCTTCTTTATTCGCCAGGTTTTTTAACAGGATTTTTCATTCTTTGTTTGCTTTTTTCAGATTGTTTTTTTGGTTGGTGGTTTTGGGGCTTCTGTGTGTGTGTGTGTTTGTGTGCACATGGGTATATTCCATTTTTCCCCTTCCTTCATTTTGAAATACTTTAATGATACAGAAGAAAGCTATATTGGAACGTACTGACTAAACTGCTAAGAAATTGTGTTCAATTTTCATTTCATTAAATAATTTCAGCCTTTCTGCTATTGGAGAATCATAAACTCTTGACCTATAATATTTATACACTTCATAGTCTTATTTAGGGGTCTGAAAAATTTAGTTACTCAAAAGAAGTAAATAAAATTAAATTTTCTAGAGCAGATGTGATTCAGAAGAATCTCAGTTTTGACATGTATAAAATTTCTTACTCAATATGAATGAGGAGAAATAAGAATAGCTAAGAAGAGAGTCTCTGCTGCAGCTGTGTGGGGTGATTGAAAGAAAAATGACTATGAGATGCATTTGGAAATAGGAGTGATCAAATTCTCTATTTCCTGAGTCTCCTCTCCTCTGTGATTCCTTTTTTAATAGTAGATCCCATAGTGCACCTGGAGACGAGGAGCTCTCTGCTTTGTATTAGTGTATGTATGTATTAGTTTAAAATGTATAAAATCCATTATAGATTCAACAATGAAAGGATTTTGAAAGTTTTTTATCTTTCTAGGAACACTGAATTGAAGAGTTTAAAATTTATTACTAGAGATCTGTGATACTGGAGCAGAATATGCTAAATAGGGAAAGGTCATGAGTCCAGAGGTTGACTAGAGGAGGGATTCAATCACAAATATGGACTTATCTTGGCTTATAGTCACTACCCACTCTATTCAAGATGTCTCTTGAAAGTGTTTTTTAAAAATAATTCTGAACAGTTGTTAATTAGGAGAGATTTGATAGAAAATTTGTAAAATTTTCTGTTCCAGATCTAGCACTGTCAATACTTATGGTAGGTGTTTCTAGTCAGTAGTCACTTACATAAATATCCCTTGCAGGAATTTACTACAGCACCCAGACACAGGAAAGTTTATTACTGTATTTAGAGCTGATGCCATCTAATAAGAGCATTCATCTACCTCACATCACTTTCACAGGACACCAATATTTAAATGTTTGCATGGTGTTCCTTCTGTTGTATATCATATGAGCCTTATCCCTTCAAGATAAGCAGAAACCCTTCAATTTCGGTTCAGTGATTATGCTGTTAAGAAACAGCGTAACATTCACAGCTTCCACATGTTTGGTAGGAAACTGTCTTGGAAGACTAGAACTCTAAGCAAATATAACAAATACTAAATATCAGAAAAACCTCACTAAAACATGTGTCTAGTCAAATACAAGCTCTTATGTTTTACAAAAATATATTTGATGCCTTGTAGAAATATCAAATGAATAGTGATTTTCTAATGCTGCTAGCAGGAGGTGAGAAGTAACTGTAAATAAAGTGGGATTATCACTGATAAAAAGTCCAAGCAATGATAATCTCTGGTCCCCACATGTACATGCTGCATCTCGCAAGTGGGAACTGAGTTATTTACAAAATGACTTGTAACACTTACATTCAGCTTTCTCATATTATTATTTTTTATTGCTTGCAACTAGAACAAACAAGACTTTCCTGCCAGCCTTCAGTTATTTAAAACATTTGCTTATTTTTTTGCACCTAAAATGTGTCATTGCCAACACAACTATTGCATGTGACCATGTAGGAGGATGGTTACTTGTTAAAAGGAGGGACATCTGCAAAACTGATGAAGGGATCGGGCAGTGCACAAATAAGGTTTGCACTTATATACCCGGATATAGTCTCCCAAACAAGTATCCTACTTTGCAAAATCTTTGAATCACAAAGATTTTACTGGGAAGTAAAATAAACTTATTAATCTCCATATTCACTGAGGATTAGCTTTCTTCCCACACCTCTTACTGAAAACTAAATGCATTCCTACTAATTTTATATTCAACAAGGAATTCTTCATACTCATCTCATCTGTAAGAACCTCCTCAATATTTATCTTTAGCAAAGGAAATGTATTTTTTCTTGCATATCTTTAGGAGTGCAACAAAACATTCAGTAGTTACCTGCTTTGTGTGATAGGATATGAAAACATACAAAATGAGATTACTTAAAATTCTTGTTTGGGAAAATAAATTAATGAGCTCTTTATGTCTCTATTTCCTCCTAACCCAAATCTGCAGCTCTATACTCTCCAATTTTAATAAATTTTAGAAAGTAATACTAAACTGTGATTTGTAGGTGGGTCCCCAAAGAAGTCAGTAGTGTTCTTTAAGTACCTTTAGGGCTTCTAAAGACTTATGCGTTCAAGAGAGATTTGATTGCTTGGCAAAGATAATGATAAGAAGGAGTTGAAAAACTTGCAGAAAAATAAAGATCAGGGTTTGAAAGAGGAAATTTGGTGCAAAACATACCTGCTACATTTTCTTCCTAGTTACAGTACCTTCAAAAGTATGAAGTTTCTATGTCTGATGTGAAGAGAAAAGCACAAAAAAAATCAATATGTTGTTAAGAAAATTGTTGGGATGTCAGTTAGCTTACAAAAGGATATTTCTTTATGAGGGATTTTGTGAACAACAGCTCCTCCTCTCACCAGTAACTGATGAAATGGAGGTTACTGCTCACAGAATAGTAATGGCAATATGAGGGGTAAAGGAAGAAATGTGACAACATGTACAAGTAATATAATTATTGGAAATCAGAAGAAGAAAAAAGTGGTAAATATACTAATTATTGTTCAGTTTTTATACTCTCATGTTACTTTATCAGCAAAATACAGCAAGGTATCGGATTAAATACCAAGTAGAATTTCATTGAGCCATTTAAAATTTGAGATAAAAATAAATTTAAAATGATCAAGGGTCTTGAGGTTTTCAGAATAAACATTAAATTCACTTCTGAACAGAGATCTGTCCTCATCAAGTTCATTATAATTCATAGAAGCATAGATAACTTTAGGTTCAAACAAAACTCTGAAGCTCACCGAGCCTAGCCTTCTACTGAAAGCAGAGTTAAATTCAGACTGAGATCAAGTTGCTCATAATCTTGTCCACCTGAATTTTGAATAACTGCCAATAATGATAGCAGAGGGACTGGGAAATTCCAAACCTATAAACATGAATTTCAACAGCCTGAGCTAAAAAGCCAATCTTTTGGCAAGTCTTATGTACTCATATATATTCATATTTTTTATGAATTGAGGAAGTTTGAGTGCTTAGCCCATATTCACCAGTCTGCTATACTGTAATTCATCTTTAAAAGAGATTAGGTTAGCTCCAGCCTGTACTGTGAAATAAAAAGTCTTGTGCCATACAACTTGGGCTTGTAATGCTGAGAGTTATGCTGACGAGGGCAACTTTAAGTGTGTCTGTACCTGACACGATACACAAAAGAAATAAAAGCCCAGAAGCATACCAGCTGATTGGACAAAATGCTCTGACTCAGAAGGAAGTTTCAGAAATAAATTAAAGGAATCAAAGGAGAGCAGAAAGTAGTTTACATTTTAAAAGTGAGGAAGACCTGATGAGGCAGCAAATATCCACTAGAGAAAATTCATTGCTCAAACATCTCAAAAAAAGCAAGGCATAGAGGACAAGCTATTGCTAAGGAATGCTCCATATTCTGATCTCAACACAGGCATAAATTTAACATTAGCAGCTCGGGAAGATATTGCCTGTAGAAGGAAAAAAAAGATCTATTATTATTATTGAAAGTATTGTTAAAAATAAAAGGCACAACAGGGTCATTCTTTTCATGCTCCATGCATTTTCCCCCACCCTTCCCTCCAGCAGTTGTTAATGTTTCTTAGGTGAAAATCACTCCTCCCTTTTCTGCAGACTAAAACACCTTTCTTACTTCTCCCATGACTAACATTTTTTTCTGCTCAACAGAAATCAAGTCCAAAAGCCCTAAAAACAATAAACAGTAACAAAAGTTAAACTGAGGGTGCAATTTCATGTAGGTCTTTCCATATTTGTTAGTTCCCAAGGATTGTCATTATCCTGGATCGTTTGACTCACCTAGTGTATACCAGTGGCCTACACGCATTTACTGTCACAGGTGAGGCCCCCAGAAGTTGTATTAGGGACCAGTCAGAAGGAACAGCCAGGGATATAAGAAGTCAGGGGAAGGTGTATGAATGTTGAAAATCACTACCAGCCTGGCCTTAGTCTGAATTCAGACTCAAAGAAGTGGTGGTGGGTTCAAAAGTTTAGTTTTCACAAACACGTCATTTTTTCTAGATAAGAATATTAGTTGTCATTACAGCCTTGTCTCACTTTCATCCACTAAGTGTTTTTTTGTTTAGAATGTGCTGTGTTCTCTTCATACATTGTATATCAGAATAAATATTTTAATTTTCAATTGCTAAAATCCTAGCTGGAAAGCAGAAGTGAACAGTGGTTTCTGAAAGCAAGGACGATGTAGCATCGAGAATTGCGAGTTCCCACAGCCTCCCTGCAGCCCTGCCCTCAGCTCCCCATTGGTTGTCTGTAATCCCTCCCCTGTTCCATCCTCACTGGCTGGTTCCCTGTTGATCCCTCCCATGTTCCCTTTCCCTATTGGATTGTACCCCTCACCCCGCCTCCCTATGTCCCAGTATAAAAATGCCTGTAACGGCCTGGTATCTCATCTCACTGCTCTTGCAACCTTCAGAAGAATAAAGTTTCTGGAGTCTGAGCAGTAGATCGCTTCTCTTCACCTTTATCTCTGCTGGCGCGTCTCCCACTGGCCTGGGGGAAGCCCCTCGAGTGGAAGCTGCATTCCCGACTGCTTTTGTGTGTGTTCCTGCTGTGGCCAGGGCGTAGTGCGATACCCTGGGCTTTCTGCATCCAGGCCCACGTGCCGCCCCAAGCAGCCGGCCTGGCAGAGTTGCTGACGGCATCCTGGTAACGTGGCAGCACAGCCACAGGACGACAGATTTCTTTTATGGTTTTTTTTCTTGTATACCTGTAATTAGATAAAAATATGTTTGCTATCAAAACTTCATGAAATATTGTTTTCCAGAAAGCTTCTGCTTTTCCGTATGTGGCTTTTTTGGAAGTGGGGATCCCAAGGCTGAGATGATGACCAAAAGCAGCTCTGTCCTTGTTTTGTCTGCACCTGTCCCCACAGCCCTGCCTTGGGCTCCACCAAGTCGGAGGTGCCCGATGCCAGGGGCTGGGGCTGCCCCGGTGTCCTCCTGGCTGGGGTGGTGGGATGGGCCTGGCTGCCAGGCTCTGCTGTTTCATGACCCCCAAGCTGCCACAGGGCACCAACACCCTCCTGCCAAATAATCAGGAATGAAACTGCAGATCATTTTCAACATGTGTTCAGCCTGGGTATGAACTTACTACAGTAGTGTTATAAAAATTAAATAAACACTGAGCAGGAACAAGGAGATGAGAGGTCCTTAATTATTTTCAATTAATTTTAATTGCTGACATTTTAAGCAGCAATTTAGTTTCCTGAGTTTTTCCCTTCCCTGTCTCTGGATGACATTGTGACTGCTGCTAGTTTTTTATTGCTTTGGGTTCCCTCAGTGCTGTTTTAAAAAGAAGAGCTTTAACAGGTGAAAAGTTTAAAATCCATTTTAGTCAAGTGACTATATGGAGACAGGATAGTATTTGAAAGCTTAGCAGTTTATTTCAAGGAGGGAAAAGGGATAAAAGGAGGCAGCTCATCAGCAGAAGGCTGAAATCCACCTTGCCAGTTTTGTGTATTTGTGTTATATATAGCCACTGCTGCCACACACACATCATGCACTATACAAAAACAACCTTTGGAACCATTTGGACTAAGAAAAAGAAAGAGGTTTTTCTGACATAAAAATGGGGTTGGTTGTTTTTTCTTCACTTTGGCTGGTGCTGCTGTTGTTAAAATAGGACAAACATTTTAAGGTAAATCTTATTAGAGAAGATGGAAGAAGACCAGCAGCCCGAACTGGCGATAAAAGGCATGTGGAGTTTTAGATACCATAATCCATTTATAAGTATAGTCATTTTTCAGATGAATATTTCTTAAGATGCCACTTGCAAACATTTGCAAAACTCCCTGCAGTTGTCAGCCAGATTTGTCCCACGTACTTTCTTATCCTTCACTGTGTAAATGCTGACACCTTGCTCTTTTCTTAAATCCACAAGCCATTAATTACTGACAACTTGCCTTCTGCCTCTGAGGTACCTTAGTGACTATAAGATCTATTCCAAGTTCAAAGTTAACCATCTTATGCTATGTCAGGGGTTTGCTGCCGCTGCGGTTGTTTGTAGATAAATAATTGAAATGTTCCACCTATCTCATCTGAATCAATGTCTCTGTTTTATTCTACCTGCACAGGTCCACACCACTGACAGAATTCTTGGTGCCAGTGTTTCCAGCATTATAGCCTGTGTAGTCATTTACTATGCACATTAGCCATTATGATCAAAAACTTTGATAATCTGCTTGTTTCCTGTCAAGACATACTGCAAAAAAAAAAATCCCTCTGTAGCCTTCATGGTCAAAAATCACTAAATGATCAGTGATGTGTTCCCTGAAAATGGGAATGAGTCAGATTGATTTTCCTGAAAGGCAGATTTTTTATGTATTATAAATAAATAATTAAAAATTCCTATTACTTAATCCTGCATTTTAACAATTAAAACATGCTTCCACCAAATGTCCATATTTATAGAAAATGGTTACATTTTGTACTTAGATAAAGGTGCAGCTGGATCTTTATGAGGCACCAGTTTTCTATAAATACAGAAATTTGGTAATTATCACTGTTGTGCAGTAGTAATAAGCACAGCTGGGGAATGCTGCTGCAGTTGTTTCTTTGGCTACAAAGCTAAATTTCAGACTTGCAGGTTCTCTCTGGTTTTCATCTGCTTTTTTATTCTACATGGAATAAAACAGCTTCAGCACATCAGACTTAAATCTGTGCCTGGTCCTTACATCTGGTTGTCAATGACATGTTCCAAGGCAGTGGAAATGGAGTCAGTGTGACTCCTTCTGTGCCTTTGGATCAAGCCACAGACATCATTCAGAACTGAATCACTGACATGTCTAAGCAAAAGATGAAACTGAAAACAGCAACACTTGACTTCCTCTGCACCCTCTCCTGTTGTAAATTTCCTAGTTGTTACAATAAAAAACTGGAATTGTGTCTTAAGCCTTCCATGCTTTTTTCCTACCTTTGTCTCTTTCCTTTTCTCCTTCCCTCTTTTTTATTGAGTAATCAAATGCTGGCGGTGTTTAAACTAATGGCAGTATGGAAGAATGCTAGCTATGCAATGATAGACAGCTAAACTGAACTAATATTCAGGAGGCTCTAATTACTTTGAAATTATCTAGACACATAGGCACCTGGTGGCTAACATTATAAATTGTCACCTGCTAATTAGATGTGAGACATTCATGAACAGACTTCATTTATAGCTTGTGGAGCTTGAACTACCTGACTTGGTAGAAATTGCAGTTGTTGTGTGGTTTTTTTAAGAAAAAAGGCATTTAACTGAGGTGTTTCTTTTTACTTTCTCTCACTCTGTATTCCCAGAACTAGCATGAATCTGTTGTTTTTTGTCTACTCCTTCCAGCATAAGAGGGTCAGACAGCCCTTTTTTGGAGTGCATCCTCCATGACCTGGTATGGTTATTCTTAATATCAGAATTTACATTATCTATGCATTTCCCTTTGGAAACAAGATGTCCCCAAAAGCTGATTGGAAGAGTGTCCTTTGTTGCCCCTTTGCACTGGCCTTCCAAGCTGGCTGGCAATAGAGGACAGCTGCATTTCATCCCGTGAAAGCCATTGCAGATGTATTTCGTTCCTCATCCTTTTTTGGTTTTACAACCAAGAAGTAAATATTACTTCTTGAATCTGTGCCTTTGATACAGTTTTAATTTTTTGAGAGCTACATTGATAGAGAAATTATGTAACAGCCATGTCAAACTAACCACTGAACCTTTATTGAATTCCACATTTTTTTCAAGAGTTCAAGGTCTATGAAGTACAAAAAGCCAGACCAAATTGTACACTCTTGACAGAAGGCATTTGTTTAATTTCTGTTAAAGGAAACATTTTTAAAACTTGTTCATTGTCTGGCTGCACTTCACCTTTTGGCAATCTTTCTTCTAAACATCTATGGCTGTAAACTACTATCTCTGAAACGAATTTTAGGGACCACATCCTGATTAGTTATTTGGGTTTCCTGGGGGGGCTTGTTTATTTTGTCTTGTTTTATTTTCAGCTCATGCAGAAAGAGAATATATGATAAAATAGCAAATAGAAACAAAAAAAAAAAAATAGAGAAGGTAGGAAGTAATGTCATGACTTAGTAGAAAAATTGTAGCAAAACTTAGTGCAGGGCCCATAGGAGAAAAAGATTATTTTATTAAAAATGCAACAAAGTGAAAAAAAAAACCAAACAACAAATTTAAAAACCCAACCACATTAACTCACATTCACACCCATGCTCACATACTCACAGGCACCAAGATTTTGTGGTTTAGCATCCTCTTCAGTGTGCAATGACCAACGATCTTGTACAACAGTACTTGGGGCCAGGATAGTACAGGTTCCAAAGAACACCTCATTACCTCCTCAGTTTTTCTTCAGTGGGTGACTTGCTTGCCTGTTTTTCATGTGTCTGTTGGACTCTTCAGAGATTAATGTCTCCATCTTGTTCAACCTCTACAGTCCTTCAGAATTTATTCGGTTATATGTCTAATGAATCGGATGTTTTGAAAATCAACCCATAAGTGTGAGTAGGTTTTGATGGTCACCTGTTCATCTACGTGATATCAGCACATGCTATTCTTACAAGCTTAGTTTTCTGCTTTCTCTTCCATTGTTTCTATAGCAGAAAAGTCCTGTTAATTCTCCATTTACACCAATCTTAATTATTTTACTGCAGTTCCATAGAAATGAAAGTTGCAGAACCAATTTCCCCTCAACTAATCGTGTCAACTAATAGATTAAAGTAATCTCTCAAAATGCAATAACCTGTTTTTTGCATGGTTTGTAAGCAAACTGTGCCAATCAGTAAGCATTACTGCCTGGTCAGATGTGACAGCTGAGGAATTTGCATGTACTCATAATGGTCCTTGGTTCTCTGATGAGTAAACTGATCATTACCAAAGAATATGAAGTCTCTGAAGTGAAGTATGTTTATACAGCAATGGGTAGATTGTTTTGAGGAAAACAAAGTCTGAGTGGGGAAAAAAAAGGCAGGAAGAACATGTATGCCTAGAGATGTGAAAGCACTTTCCATTCTCAACTTTCATCTGGGTAGTACAGACTAGGACATACCATCTGCCTTGTGTCCTGTAAATACAATCCCCATATCAAGCCTAGGAAAGCTTTTTGAGAGCATTGCAGCACATCCTCTGCTTGCTAGATTTCTTCTAAACTAATTTTTCACTTTTCATCACAGGGCCTTTAGTCTGAATTATAGCCATTCTAAACATTTTTGTATATATTAACTTTATATCATCTATGCCCTAACATATCTCTCCAGATTTTCAAGGTTTCCTTGAATGACATAATCTTCTTACCTAAAATGCTGATGTAGTATTAGAAATTATTCACATAAATATGTTGTCATTTCTCAAAATTACAGCAGAACCTGGATATTTTATATTTGCTGCAGTTTCATCCAAACTGCAGTTAATACCACATATGAATAAGACTGTGTGAGGGGGAAGGAGAACATAAATGATGGATGATTACTCCCCATTATAGTGCTGAAAAGCAGCCAGTCACATCCTTCTTGGCTGTAGATCTCTACTTTCAATCTGTGAATAAAAAATGCAAGTATAAATGAGAAACACAGAGTTGATCACATCTTGTAAAAGATTTTGTGGGACCATATGCATTAACAAGCACACAAACCCTGTTGAAATTGCAAACGTGTAGTTCTTCACTGGAAACCTCCCTCTGAGTACGTGACAAACTGATTAAGGTGGAGCAATATGTACTCAAAGACTATAAAAGATTAACAGGTAGATGTTGTATGGTCATTCCATGCATTGCTGGGTATTTTAGTCCCCTAGAACTCTGAAAAAAGTACTAACAGGTACATTACAGCACCCAAAAGTAAGACAGAAGGAGTTTAGTTTTCTAAATATATGTACAGGCTTTAAATAGGACTTCTGCAGAAATGAGTAAGAAAAATTTTATACAGGTATGCCACAAAAATGTAATTTTAAATGGGTTTGAATGCATTGTTAATCCCTTGGAAAATTTTATACTGTTTGAATATTTTAACACCTGTCTGAATTCATAATTAAAAAATGCTTAATGCTATTGCAAACACTGGGGGGAAAAAAGGTGAATACTCATGAAAATGCATGTGTTACTTCTTATTCTGTATTTTCTCATTTAAATATTGATCATAAGGAAAGAGTCCTCTTCCCTGTCTTTCTTGGTCTGATTCCACACTGCCTTAGGTAATCACTATCTTGTGTGCAAAGAAGTGTGAGTATGATCAGAATAGTAGCATTTTACATGCAAACTGAAAAGCTATAAGAAATTACAGAGGCTTCAGGCAGTAAAAAATTGGATTCCCTGCCTATGTTGGATTGTACACTGCTGGCTAGTACCCAGTTTTGCAAAGGTAAAAGATGCACAGAAGATTTATAGACAGCTGCTCTGTGAGGCAGTGAAACTTCAAATCCGTGCTTCCTCTTGCTCCTCCTAGTTTTCTTATCAACTTATTTTTGTTCTTGTTCTTACAAACCACAGATCACCCTACAGTAAGCATATATAGAGATTGTCAGAAGACTGCACTTATTTTCCTGGGAAACTTTTGCTAGTAATTATTAAAAAAGCCTATGTCAAGAAAAAAATCACCTAAAATAACTAACTGCTGGTGTTGGAAATGTTATAGTTCTGAATGTCTTTCTGCACTGACTCATCCCTTGAAAGTTACACCTGCTTTGGGGAATTACTGTTCAGAAAGGCACATTGTGTTACCTCGGAAACAGCTGCGACTGCATGTGTATATTTAGATAGAAGGTATTTCACTTCCTTCACATTTCTGTCTGATATGCCATTTACTTTGTATTTAAGCTGTTAATGCAGTCAGTCCTTTGCTATCACATCTGCTCTCTTTTAGTCTTAAATCTACCCAGCCGCAAAAGTTGGTCCTTTAAGGATGCACCTCTGGTGACAGTGCCAGATTTCTATTATTTCCAAAATTTATGCAGGAGAAAGAGTAAAAGAATATTATTAACATATTTAGGACCAGAAAGATAAATTCTGTGTGCCATCTTTAGAGGATTCAATATTTCATTAAGACAGGTCATCTAATAAAATCACACAAGGTGACTTCATTTCCTTTCATTTCACTTCACAATTGAGAACAAGGGTACTTGTCTGTAAGACAGATGCTTGGAAGGAATGAGGTACAGTTAGGTACAAAGCAGACTAAAATTATGGAATATTATTTTTGTTACCGGAATGGTATTGTTGTGTGGCCTTGGGTAAGTCATTTAAATTGTCTATGCCCTGATTCTTAGTTTGCTGCGTCAACAGTTTTAATAGTTGGCTAAATGCTTCTGAGATTCAAAAATACTTTGAATTCTTCATACACACCACATAATATAAATCTGAAATTTTTTCACTGTCATTATTATTTTTATTCTACACTGACCTTTCCCTAATTAGGGGAAACAGTTGCATTACTGATTTAAAGGCAGCATGATTCTGCTGTGAGTGAATCTAGTATTTTAAGTCATCCTGCTTTCTGCATATGAACAATACTTACTTCAAAATGTGTTTTTCATAAAGCTATTATGTAAAAATTAAAACAGGTAACAAAAGAACTGAGAAAATATATGCACCAATTTCCTGCTACTTTCTTGTCATGATAGAGCAGAGAAAGTAGTGAAGAAGAAAAAGATTAAGAAAAAAAAATCATACAAGTCTGTTTCCAAACTGGTCTACATTTGTTTATTTTTGCATATAAAAATAGTAAAACTGTTGATTGAAATTATGTTTACTGCTTCAGTATTAAACATATGATTTTCTCCTTCCTAAATCTCAATTTACCTTTTAATTTTTATCTAACAAAACCTCTTTTTCTTTTTTCCTCATTTCTCTTCTAGAGTCCTGTAAAGAAAAATACTGCACGTGTCTTCTGAATTTCTTGCTGTTTCCTGTTCAGTGATATATATAGAGCAGCATCAGTCACGACAACTTAGTGATGAAGATTCCTGCTTGCAAATATCATGAGGCTATTCCTGCCAGCCTGAGCTGTCTTCTCCCAATTAACTACTGGGAAAGCGGTCTTGAGTGACATACAGTAGAGGAATGATAACAGGTAGTTTCAGATATTCAGCCAGAAATGAGAGAAACTGGAAAAGGTGAGATAAGTTTCAGTAAAGAGAAAAAAAAAGAGAAGTCAGAGTAGCTTAACTAAAACCAGTGATTTTAGAGGTATATATATTTGCAGTGTTTAAGGCACTCTAACTTCTAGAATTTTGTTCCTTGCAATATCAAAACTGTAAATTTCAGGCCCAGAATATTGCTTTAAGACCCCAACGAACAAGAATTAAACAAAATGGGGTACTACTTCTGTTATCATGTAGGAAAGAAAAAAGTCAATAACATAGCCTAAATGTATAAATAAATGCAAATAAATAAGGAGAGAGAGATTGCAGGGGAAAAAAAAAAAAGAAATTCCATAGCAATAGAGGCCGGTGCTCACCAGCTGTAGGTTGAATGGCATCTTCTTGCATAGGCACTGGGAAACCTAAACTCACAAGTCACAATACTATGTTCTTTCAACAAACCAAAGATTTCAGTATTTCAACATGAGATCAAAAGCTACAAAAATGCACAGAAATAAAGCTGAGATCATCAAGGACATTGATACTGTCCTAGATCACAGAAAGAATATGAGCATTTGTCAGATGAAACCATCCCAGTAAGGACACTGAAAAGAAATTAAAACAAATTTCCTATGTTTTCTGACAGTCTTCAAATAGTCCTGACTATTAATTTAATATGTGATGATAACTTCAGTGTCTTAAGTGTGAAATACCAAGTAGGCACTTGAAAAATTATCAGTATTGCTAGAGCTACTTTTGAATCTGTACAGCAGTCAGTTATTAGTCTCTGAATGCTTTTTGGGAAGAAGAATGAAAGATGGAACACCAAAACAAGAGCAAATTTATTTGTCTAAGCAGACTTGGTGACATGTAGCTTCTGTGTAGTACCAAAAATCAGGGTTGTAATTTTTGAACAATGAAACATTTATTTCAACAGGCTTTGAAAATTTAAAAGAGTTGAATCCATACAATCTTTCATCATGAGAATTAGGATTTTTGTCTTATGTAATCCTTTTTTCTCTAATCTTTTCCACTTCAGTGTTAAACCCAAAATCATTAGAAATGCTATCACAGGACCTTACTTAGAAACATCTTTCTGATAGTGATGACAACATTATTCATGACCATCTCATATCCCTCTGGTCATGCATAAGCAAAGCAGATCATTCTTGTCCTTCTTATATTTTCACACTTAAAAAGAAAGTAATCTTCCCTCCACATTTATTTTACTATCTCTTCTAACATGATTTCATAGGGATTTTTCTGTTTTCACAGTCATCCTTACCATCTTTTTCGGTATCTAATTCAGGTAAATTTCATCATTATCAGCTGAGTAATATTGTATACAATATTTTGAGTAAGATCCTGACAATATGTTACAGAATGGGAGCAATATTTTTCTACCTGTAATGAGAATTCCTTATTTGATGCATTCCAGGATACTATTATTATTTTCACAGCCATGTCACAGTCATTTTATTACTCACCAATGTATTCAAATTTTCCTTTCTTTTCTTGCATACAATGGATGTAGTTTACATTTATAGGCTCAAGATCTCATTAATCACAAAGTATTTATCTTTGGAATTTATGTTATTTAATTTAATTTCATTTCTGTTGCTTTAGCTCCCAAGTTCATCCAACTCTTCTGCTTACTGATCAGGTCTGGATAGTACTTTCCACTTTCTAACACTTTCATATTTCAGGGTGCCCACCTGCTTCCTGCATAAAAGTCTCTAATGAAAAAATTAAACATATCTACCCCAAGAAAAATGACTGAGGGAAATCATTGTCTAATTTCTTCCCAGTCTCATCTGTTCAATGCAACTTTTTCCACATTCCTGTTACCTAGTTATTGATATTTTCTAATGAATACAAGTCCACTCCTCTGTAGGGAACTGTATGAAGTGCTTTGTAACTCTAAATAGATTGGAATGACTAGACTAAGATGATCTAATAGATCAGCTGTCAGAAAATATGCATATATGCGTATTTCCAAAAAAATGTATACGAAGTGAATCTACTGTGCTAGGTAATAATTTTATAACTTCCTCAAGGGTCCACAGAGTTCCATGGATTTGGTAATTTTTTCTCCAAAATATGTTCTAGGCCACTGTACAGCACTGAGACCTGTTATGTGCATATATCTGATGTGCGTACAGTGCTGTGTTTTCTTCTCTTCTTTCAGAGAGCATTTCCATCATTCATAGTACCGGACTTTCAATTTCAAATGATGATTCTTTTAAGGACTAGATGCTTCAAGACAGAGACTAAGGGACTTTTCTTATTTTTTTAGAATTTGAAATCTAAGTTTTGATTCCATTTTAGATATCCTTACTTTTGCCTCATACTTCTTTTTTTGTGGTTGTTTTTTTGGTGGGGGGGGGGTTTTAATTATAATTGGTTACAGTTTTTTCTGTATAGCACTTCTGTATAGTACATTGAAAAAAAGAAATTCTGAGGCAAAACTATTCCTTTGGCAACTGGAATAGATTAACCTTGATCTTTTCTCCTCTCTGAGCATGTATTAGTACCACTTTTCTTCTGTCTCCTTTTCCTGCTGACACTTTTCTATTTTTATCTTTGTCACTGACAAATGTAATTTTCTTTAAAAGAATCAGCTTAACTGTTTTTTGACTATTTTCATTTTTTTTCTGTACTTCCTTGCAATTTTGTTATAGGAAAATTTATTAGAGAGTTTTTTTCAATGCTTTGTCATTCTTTTCCTAATAATTGTTGCGACAAATATTATGTTGTTTCGTGTTGGTTTTCTTTTCATTCAATAAGGCTTGCACTTCTTCCATATGAGTGCCCTCCTACTTTGAATGAAAGATCATGCTCAAATTTGCCCTTTCTACAGAAAATAATTCTTTGCTCATTCCATTCCAATACTTGGGTTCATCTTTCAAGCCAATCAACATCATCAATTAGAAATAAGAAACTAAAAAGTCAGAGGCTAATTTTTGTCTTACATTTCAATATATCAATTACTTTCTGTGGCTAACTCTGTTATAAATATGTTTTCTGATCTAAAAGTGTTTATTTCTCTGCATTTCAGTACTTGGTAGAGATATCTGCCCTCTCCATGTGCAAGAATATTTTGTCCTTAAAGTTATTATGATATCTATTTTAAAATATATGCCTAGAAAATTGTAGTGTTTCAGATTTATTTTACTTGTTACTTCCAGAATTTTACTGAGATTATTACATAGTGAACTTCTGCAATTTCTTATAAGTGAAAGGGAAAAAAAAAAAAGTGAGGAAAAAGGAAGAATTTGGAACTTTGTCAAGAAATGGATTTAAATTCTGTCTAAACACATATATCATTTAATGATTACTTTTGACCTGATTTGAACATAACTGATAGAAGTTTTGAAAGCTGAGCACTGTAGGATATTAAATATCAGGAAGATTTTTATGACTGACCTTAACTTGAATTATCTTTGCTTAGTCAACAATCTTTTGTTTCCAATGCTATAAGAAAAATGCTGAATTAACAGTCCATTTACATCTAAAGCTTTCTTGTTCTTGCTCTGTGATGGCTAATGCAGCTTGTGTGACTAAAAAAAAGGGCCTGAAGGAAACATTTTGTAATCAGATGGACAGAGAGAGGGTATTTTACTCTGTGTGTTGTTTTAGTTCTTTTTTGTCTTTTTTGAGATTGCTGAAAAAGATGTTAAATCAATGATCAGCAGTTATGTGAGGACTTACACTCTATGACCTAGTTTCAAAACATGATTCATTTGACATAGGCTCCCTGATTGTCACCTGAGTGTAATGTATCTTTCAAATATTATTGACTAGCAACTCCTTCCTACTCACAGCTCAGTTCTTACAGGCATGAGGTTTTTCTTCCTAATTCACTATTAACTTCCTGAGGCATGAAGTCCATTTTCTTACTCCATCCTTACTGCCACAGCTTCTTGAAAAGATTTCTTTTAGAATTCATAGAATACACATGCAGAGGAAGAAGACATAAGCCTGAGTATTGGGTTTATTTCTTTTGCCTGCCTCGTATAAAAAGAGGAAAAATTCTGACCACATGTAAATAGTGGTAGAGAATTTTGTTGAAGATGGATCTAGAAGGCAGCATTACCAGAAGCGCTGACTAGAAAACCCATTCCTGCAATCTAATTTTGCAACTCAAATAATGAGAGTGCCTGGTATATCTTAACCTTTTAGAGATTGAGAGGTTGTATAACAAAACAGATTTATTAAAGGAGAAAATATGTGAAGGGGAATAAGGAGAGGAGAACTAAGAGAAAAAAGTGAAGGCGTATGGTTTTAACAGAAGTCTGTAAAATCATGTGAAAAGTCATTTATTTTTCAAGCTCGCAACATGGCTAACCTCCATAATACTGGTGTACTACCACTGCTAATTGACCTTTAAATTGTATGCTAATATTATATTTTATATGTTTTAGAAATAGGAGAAGGTTAAAATAATTTTCTTGAAGACTATAATTTATATATTTATTCTTCCATGTTCAATTACATTTTCTGAAGTGCTCTAAGTTTAATAATTCATACTTAACAGCTCTCTGATGAATACACTCAGTTGTAAACAAGATGTACTGTTTCTAAGCTGGTTAAAGTTGCATCCTTTTAGTCTAACATCATGTTGTCTTGTACACAGTCTTCTGCCTGTTAGGTGTAAATAACATCTCTATGTCCTTGGACAATATGTATAAAACCCATTACATTTGCCGTCTGTCTTGTAATGCATAAGTCAGTAGGCTCTTACTTACAGAAAAAGCACTTAAAAATAAAAAGAATAAGTTGTTTCAGGAGCTATTACAGTTTTATCCTTAGCCCAGGTAATTTGCTAATCTTCTAAACACAAGATACTCTGATTTATACTGCAGTTCATATTGTCAAAAAATTAGATTTTGTGAAAGATAAATAGTAAAAAGAAGAGACTTATTGATGTAAGGTTTTCATCCACATGGAGTGCATTGGTTTAATGCTGTCTGGATGCCAGGTGTCCACCAAAGCCGCTCAATCACTCACCTCCAAAACTGGACAGAGAGGAAATAGAGGAAAAGGTTCATGAGTTAAGGACCAGGATTCACTAACTGCTTGCAGTCATGGGCAAAGTAGAATCAGCTTGGGGATATTAATGGAATTTACTACCAACAAAATCAGAGCAGGATAATGAGAAGTAAAACAAATCTTAAAAACACCTTTCCCCCACCCCTCCCTCCTTTCCAGCTCTACTTCCTCCCACTCAGTGGTGCAGGGAAACAGGGAATGGAGGTTATGGTCGGGTTTTTTTTGCCGCTGCTTGGGGAGAGAAATCTTTCTCCATAAACTTGATCCAGTGTAAGTCCTTCTCACAGGCTAAAGTTCTTCATGAACTGATCAAAAGCGGGTCCCTTTCCACAGGGTGC
The DNA here is from genome assembly GCA_013397115.1 of Edolisoma coerulescens. Classification (NCBI taxonomy): domain Eukaryota; kingdom Metazoa; phylum Chordata; class Aves; order Passeriformes; family Campephagidae; genus Edolisoma; species Edolisoma coerulescens. Next base: position 2,743,646 of record VWZW01004026.1, read on the forward strand.
AGTCCTTCAGGCACACTCTGCTCCAGCATGGATTCCTCACAAGTCCTACCAGGAAGTCTCCTATTTCATAGACTGCAGGGGCACAGCTGCTTCACCATGGTCTTCACCACAGGCCGCAGGGGAATCGCAACTCCAGCACCTGGAACACCTCCTGCCCCTCCTTCTCCACTGACCTTGGTGTTTACACTATTGCTCCTCTCACATATTCTCACCTTGCTTTTCTCTGGTCACAATTACATCTGCTCAATAACTTTTTTCCTTCTAAATATGTTATCACAGAGGTGTTCCCACCCTTTCTGATTGTCTTAGCCTTAGCCAGTGGCACATCCATCTTGGAGCCAGCTGGCATTGGCTCTGACGGACATGGAGGAAGCTTCTGGCAGCTTCTCACAGAAGCCATCCCTGTAGGCCCCCTGCTACTAAAACCTGGCCTGGAAAACCCAATACACAGAACCCAAAACCCTAGAGAAAGAAGGCATAGATAATTAGGAATTTTAAAAGACTTCCTTTTTTAAATGCCAAAGATTCCCAAGAATAATAAAGAGACTTTCTAAAGAATTTAGCTTACATACTTCTAATGGAAATTGTGCAATAAAGGTTCATATGATGCTTTGGTTATTTGTAGATAAAAGATTGGTAAGATCACTTTCAATACAATAAGAAAACATCAAAAGATGAAACTTATATATGACACTTTTTTCTCCTGTGACTAGATTTCTTAAGGTAGAGACTTTTGTCACATTCTACTGTCTAAAGGGTGTTGTCCTCAGATGTCTGCTCTCTGGGGAATTTGGAAGATGAGGGTGCAGTTCTGATCATGGCCCTTAAGAGGTCTTTAGCTGCTACACTGTCATTGGTCACGTGCCTAAATATCTCTAAAATCCTGAGCTGGCTTCATTCTGAGGCTGAATATGCTGAAAACCACATTGTTCTCTGGGTCAGTTCACTGCTGCTCTAGTACCAAATATAGTACCAAATAATTGCCAAATTCTGAGTTACTGGAAGGCAAATAAAATAACTACTGGAGTTACAAAAAAATCCTCTTTGAGAACTTTGAACTCATGTCTTATGCTTCTCTGGATTTTGGTTTTTTTTTCTCTTAAGCATGTTGAAAGCAAGCAGCAGAACACATGTTCTGTGAGATCCCATTTAGTTCAGAAAATAATTTTGCTGTCAGCGTATTGGCATCCTTTTTAATTCACTCAGAAAAAAATATAAACAGTCCAGATTTACTGGCCTGAATCTTGATGAATTATTTCACACAGTATTTTTGGACAGCATGGTCACCTTTAAATCTAATAATGCTTAATATTTTTCTGTATCAATTGGTTTATATAATTTCCACCTACCAACAAGTTACAGAGATTAAGTGATAGAGCAAAACCTGTTTTTCTACTGAAGTTGATAAGAGCTTACCTCAGCTGCTTCCACTTTGGTTTTCTAACGGAGCAGTGATTTTGCTTTTCTAACCTGATGATTCCTTAGGCACATGGCAGATTAATCTTAGAGATATCATTTGGTGAGGTAGTCTTTTCAAGGCCATTAGTTTTTCTCACACCTTGCTTTGCCAATAAAACTTGCTAGTGAGGGATCCTTTAATTTCTTTAATTTCTGATTTCCAAAGAGAGGACAGATTTTCAAATTTACAAAGCCATTGGGTTTTCTTATGATTGAATGGCAAGAAAGATGAATTAATTATCCCTCCTCAGATGGAGCTTCCATGTCAATAAAGTTTTTATTTTTCAGTCTTGTATTAGTTAAACCATAAGGTTTTAAATATAGATGTTTTACTTTAGGATTGGGTATTAACAAGCTTCAGCTGTTGAGATAAGTTAGCTGAGGAGAAAAGACATTCTCAAAACCTCTCTGGTTACTTGCAAATATGTCTTCTTTCATATTAAAACATCAATCAAGTATTTTTCTTTACCTCCTTGTATACTCAACAGAAGGCTATGAAGCTTCCTTTTACCTCAGTACAAACGATAGTAGTCCTCCAAAATATTTGTATGCCACTGTTTCATTGCGGATTTGAGAGAATGCTTACTTCAAAGACAGAATGACTTAGCAAATTAATTTTATGTCTCTTTCTTTGAAACTCTATGAATCATAAAAGGTACGAAATTAAAGTATTGGAAGCCATTTTGTGTGTGTTTTTCTTTTTTTTCCTACAGCATTCCATCACACTGGTATGACTATCACTTGCATTTGTATGCCTTCTTAATGCAAAATAATTTTCAGGACTGCTTGTTGTTTTCTGAAGCTTCTTTGCCATCCTATATACAGCATTGAAATTACATTGTTGCTGTCATTGGCTAAGGAATAGTTTACTCCAGATTTATGTCAGGAATGAAATAAACTAACAAAAACCAATCAAACAGTTACATGAACATTGCCATGTTATTTTCATTCTCCAAAATATTGAAAGTGCTCTGTTCCTCTCCAGGTCTTTTTAACAACAGATGACAAAGAGGGATCAACCAGTGCCACAGATCAGATCACTGGCAAACCTGGGCAGACAACTTGATATTCTGATTCCAAGACCAACAATGTCTCTTTTTGACAGTGTCACTGTTATTAATAGTAAGAGTAACATTAGTATTGCTGTTCTGGTTTTATGGTTTAATCAAAATCTGTGATCAGTGGTATGAACAACCATCCAGAGAGAATTCACAAAGTTACAACTCTCCTCTTGGAAATACCAGCTAGAGAAAGAGATGAGCATTGGAAGGATGAAGAGTAAGGCAGCAAGACATCGTCATTCCTTGTAGGGAAAAATTAAAGAAACCTGGGAAGTTATAATTGTATGGAAATTATAGTGGGGAAATGCAGTTGCTGTTCCTTGGACAGAGTGTGGTCAACATGCTCAACTTCCCACACACAATATATGCTAAGGGGGGGATGAAAGCAAGACTGGAGCAGAGTGGAGAAATGATGACCAAGGTCTGTTGAAGTCCTTTCAGAGGAGGGCTGATAAGCCACATATTAGCTGCCTACCAAGGGAGATAAAAAGAGATGTCTTGCTGTCGAACCAGAAACCAGGGTGAAATCACTCTCCTCAGATCTAATGCCGATGCCCATATCCATCTCAAAGTTACCTCAGATGTAATACTGATCCACACCTCCATCCCAAAGCTACCTGCCTCCAAGGTATGAGAACCCCTCTCTGAGCATAAAGTATGCCTAGAGTCACTCAAGATCCACCTAGACACAAAGAAATATTATAAAAGTAAGTTAAGAACTGGGAGAAGTTAGGGAAGACTCCATGATAACTGCTGGGATCAGTTGACAAGTTGAATATGTCTTCTCCCCCATGGGGTCCTCTATTGGGTAAGAATCATACTCTACACACACTGAATTATTATCTCCAGCTAACTTTTGTTAGGCATTAGAGCTTATCCATATATTGCTTTGAATAAGTTTTTGCAGTCAAATACTATCACCAGCAACCTTTGGACCTTAACCTGTCACAGTTTTCTGTTATAGTGTTATTCTGTAAACTGTGTGAGTCAAGGGCACTGGCAGTCACCAGCAGTGGGTAACACACTTGATTGTGGGGACCAGGGAGGGGGTCTCTCTTAAGCTGTTGGTGTGTGTGTCCTTGAACAAGTTAGTTGAACTGCCCTCCATTCCAGTGGACTGCTCACTGGGGAGTCCCCATAACAGGATACTGACAAACTGGTTAGGCACAAGTCTCTGGCTTTCCTGAGGTCCTGACACACAATCAAGCACAAGGGGTTTGAGGAAATCTTCCCTTTCATGTGACATTCAGCATGGCCTCCCCATACCATCAATCTTATCTGTATTGTAGGTGAGGCCAGACTGCCAGACAGCCAGACGGCCGCAGCTTTGGTCTGTATTTGCTTTACCTCTTCATGAATGCAAAATTGACCAGAAGGCAACAAAAACCTCTTCAGTTTCTGAAGATGTGTTTTTTGTAGTACACAAAGCCCAAACTAAAGTGAGACAACTCTTAATACAGATGATAATAATTGGCTAAATTAGACTGATTAGAATGAATGCCATTGACAGATGCCTCCTGTGCTTCTATACCACTTTCAGTTGTAGTCAATTGGATTTTCATATATATTCACTACAGGTGTTAAATTTGAAGAGCTTGCCCTTTCTGTCTTCTCTGAATATATCTACCCGTTCCCAGAAGAACAGGAATTGTGTATTATTGGTTTCCTCTGCTTATTTCCAAGGAACAGTGGCTTTTGAATATTTAAATAACTCCACATTTCGTAGTAGCTACTTGAATTAAAATTCCTTCATGGGAGTGCTTTGTGCAGGAGCCAAGTTGGCCTACATTAATCTCTTAGTCCCAATAAAGTATATTCACCTGTGCTAAGCTACAGTTAAAAAAAAAAAAAAAAGTGTCATACATACTATATTTACCTATTTTTCACGATCAGCTGTTACTAAATATCAATTTTTCACATTATTTTATTTTGTTATCACATACTAACTTACACTGAAAGAGAAATCAAGTCATAAACTACTAGAAACTGAAGGGGAAAAAACATGAACCAATATCCAGACAGAATCAATAGCTGCATCAACAGGTTTTACGTCCTATGAGAGCTGTATTCATGTGTTCCTCACACATTAAACAGGAAAACTTAATGTTTTGACCAACTGAAAATTTCTTATTAAGCTTATCACTTAGGTCTTCAATCTCTCCCCGTAATAACTCTTTCTTTATATTTGAATGAGATGAGGCCAGGCCAAGCACTGCAGACTGTTGGAAGATATTGTTCCACAGGATGGAAATTATATTCCAGTAGCATCTGGTAAAACATTATTTTCACATCATTAGATCATCTATGAAACACTAAAAACACCAGAAAAAGCTTGATATTTTTAACCTCTCTGTCATCTTGTTGCTACAGCCCTATGTTATCAAAATCTCAAGCATCAGCATGACAACATATTTGAAAACAAGAAGATTATGGTTAATTTGGATTGTACCTACAGTCATAGGAGTCAGTAAAGCTACATATGATCCTGCAGTCTGAGGAAAGTATAATAATTTAATTTGGATAGCATGGAAATTCTGTGTGTTCTTTATTATAAGGAGAAACCGTTGTTTGTGTTTTGCTTTGGTTTTGTTTTCTTCTCCAGGCAGTATTTTACCATTGGTACTTCATCAAATGTAAACCTTTCCTAACACTGTCTGTATTTAGCACGTCCACAGAAATTATCTTTATGAGCAAGGGTACTATTCATTACAGCAAGATTATGTGTACTGTGCTGATAGTAAGTAAGCAGCTTCTGCCATTAAAAACATCCTATTGAGCTACTTGCATTACCATTAAAAGAAAGAGATTGTGCCTTCCAAAACGGGAAAGTCAGTAGAAGAGATTTTGTAAAAAGAAAAGGTATCCAGCTCAAAGCAACAATCTCACATCTTGACGATGTAAGTGATCCTTCCTCTGTCTCCCCTAACAATGTATAAATCTTGACACCTCTTGAAAGCCATAGGGAGATCTGCCAAGTACTTCAACATGATCAAGATTTTGCCTAGCATTTTGCAGGTGAATCAGTCAACACTTCTTTCTCCACAAAATTTCAACAGTCTGGTGACAATAATAAAGGATGTTCTGATCATTAAGGAAATAGAAAGACATTAAAATTCAGACTGAATATTCTTGTCAGACTCAAATGGTCTAATGTGGCTTGAATATCTGGCTCGATATCACACTATCTTAATTTATTAGTAGTTAGTCTCAAAGAGAGGAAAAGCTATCAGGGTATGAGGAATACTAACACAGAGCAGTAATTAAAATGCTGCATTATATGTCAGTGCACATAGGGGCATTTTGTACTAGGGCTCTTTTACTTTTGCAGTTTTTCCTTCTTTTTCTGTGCATCAAGACCATGATATAAATAATAATGATGAAACTGAGTTACAGGTAACAAAACTTGACAATTCTAAAACATGATTTCATTAAATGTATAGAAATTGCTGATAGTAGTGCCAGAATATTTAAAAGTTTTAGGATTAGATCTACATCATGATTTGAATGGTGTTAATGACAGCTTAGCTATGGAATTTGTGAGCTTGTGTTTTGAAAAAATGACAGATTAGTTTCACTGAAGTCTGCTGATCCTCTGTTTATCTTTTTCTTCATAGCTTCTTGACACCAAAGAGAAGGAACACATCAGGATGTTCTTTTGTGCTATTAACAGTACAGAAAAAGGTGGGTTTGGAGTCAAAATAGAAGAAAAGTCAGGATATACATGGCCGGTATGGTTTTGACCAAAGAAAAGCAAACCCAAAAAATTCAATGAAAAAGGTCAGCTCATTCAAACATAAGCATTTCAGCAAGAATACCAATTTTAACATTAAGAAAAATATAAACAAACAAACCTCACCCCCACAAAACCCACTGAACCACAACTTCACAGGTCTCAGGTAGCATGACCTAGGCAGTCAAGTCATAATCAGACAAGAATATTTGAATAGAATGACAAGGTAAATGGTCTTTTAGCCTTTGTGAAGAAAAGATCTAATTACCGACCATGTTCAACTTTGACTCAACATGATTTTACTTTGTTGTACAGTGACAAGAAAGTCTGACTTTGACCAAGATATTGGTGAATAGAAGGAGAAAGTAAAATCCTTGATTTTTTTTCAGTAGTGGTTCAGCATTCACATTGCTGTTATGCGGCGCAACAGGTTTATGACCTCAGCTAATCATCCAAACATTAAACTCCATTTAACTTGATATCATTTCTAGGAATAGGAATTTCAATCTGACACCACCTCTTAAAAAAATTCATGGAAATCACAGTCCTTGCAACACTTCTAACAGCTTTTAAACTACTTTGGGTCAAAACATTAAATCAATTTGCTTTCATCGTGGGGGCAATATTAAAAGTTTTGCCTGAGCCTAAATACTATTTTTCTACCTCAGTCATTTATGGGGATAAACAAAGTTTTTGAGAGTAGGATTACTTTTTTCCAGATACTCTCTGATTAAAAAAAGGTATTTTAAAAGAAATGGTTTGGGGGTGGAATGTTTAAATGTACATATAATTTTAGAAAATATGTGTTCACATATGAGGACTGTATGCAACACACCACTGTGGCTTCAAATGAGATTTTCTTCTGATTTCCAGAAAATTCTTCTGCTGATTTCTTCTTTCATTGTGTTTGATTAGATACATAAGGCTTCATACAAAGATTCCATTACAATCCTGAGTCATATAATGATGAGATAAATCAAGTTTTTTAAACCTATATATTTCTGTACTCAACTGTATGGTCTAATGTATGCAGATTTTATGTACTGTAGGGAAAGATTTTTTCTTTCTTTTGTGAGAAAATGTAAATTATAGTAACAAAGTATAGTCTATCATATGTAGATCTTTTTTTCATTACCTTCTTCTAGAAAATAGATCATATCGTATACTGAGATTCCCCTAGTTCAAAGAACAACAGTTAAGGAAGAAATCTATAAAAAACACAAAACAGTGAGCAATAAAATACATTTTTAGCTGCATTAAAAATGAACGGAGGAAGAATTCTTGGTGTAGAAGAAATCATTCTGGGGTGAAAATGTATCTTAGGATGTATCTGGAAAACTTAGATGTAGATCTGGCAAACTTAGGGATGCCATAATTAAGACAGCAACTTGTAGAGCTCTTGGTATCTTGTAGACTTTACCGTTTCTGTCAAAATAATTACGTGACATTTCTATCTTTAGCAATTCACTTTTAGAGTCAGAGACCAATAAAAATATACTTGACCCCTTCTATCACTAATGAGGTGGATACAATGATGTCTCAAAGCAGTATTGCTCTACACAGATTCTAAAGTAGACAAAATATTCTATATATAAAAAATTAAAATCAGTCACATGACAGACTGCAACCAAGAATTTAATACTAGATTTGATATAGTTAATTATGTTCACCTTTCAACTCTTTAAGGATCTTAAAAGTCAATGTAATTGTATGCTTTATAGGATATTTATTTCCTTTTCAGAATGACAAACTATGACTTTTCTTTATATCATACAAGATTATTTGTCCATAAAAATAAGATGCTGCCATTTTATATTTCATAACATGCTTTCATCCAAAATCTCCAAAAGAAAAAAGGATAGGAAATATTTTTTATTAATTATTGCTAGCACCTGAAGGGTAAACAGGAAAAATAATTGAGAAAAGACCTTAACTGAAAAGGAACATTGTGATGAATCCTCCCTCTCACTTTTAAAACAACAAATAACAGAAAGAGTAAAAAGGAAGTTGGGGGGTTTTCTCCCTTAATTCTTAGAGAGAAGAAGTTTGAGTTGGTAGCATCAAATTTCATGAGTCCTACAGTGATTGTATTAAGCAGCCATCAGAACTAGAAGGCTTAGTAATGCCTGTGCTATGTCTTAGTAGGAATATAACCCAGAGTAAGTACACTAAGTTTATTCTTTTCAACAAGAAATGTAAGTCAGAATGTCCATTGTTTGAATCTGTTCCATTCAGTTGATTTCACACCGGTCAAAACAGAGTAAGAAGTCTTTACCCTAAGTCTTCTTCAAACAGCTTAATTTTATGTAGGGGTATTTTAGTAGCACTCTTAAAACTGTGCACTTTTTAAGATCCTTGGAAATCTCAATTTAAAATAAAACTATCAACTGGCATATGGCAGAAGGAAAGACATGTTATTCCACTGTAAGATGGGAGTGATTGCAACGTTTGATACATTTTTCTTATCTAGGATTCGTGGCCTCTAGTTAGATACTGAATCTCTTCAGAAAGTTCAATAAATAAATATGATTGGAAGTCTTTTTAAAGGGCTGTTCTACTTAATTTGCCCAAATGATTTCATCACTGTTCCAGGACAGAGAAAATATTTCTTACCTTTTATACAATTTAGTCAGTAGAATATACTTTATGCCATCCAGCTATGCAACATAAATAAGACTCGGAGAAAGAATTTGAATCAGATTACAAACTGTGAAAAGTTACAGTTGTGGTAATTTTTGGTGAGCATTATATGGTATGCGTATTATGTACACCCTTATGTGTATGCCATAGTAATGTCTGTCATCAAACCTAAGGGATTTCCACTTTCCTTTCTTACTCCCACAATACAAGCAGTAGGTAAGCATGTAGAATGTAACAGCAAACTTAACTAAATTAGAGCTGCGCAACAGAAAACATGCATATGCAAGAGTTTTTTATGGTATCAGAATAAAGCTTTTTTTTTTTTTCCCCCGTAGAAAGCACACCAAAAAAACCCCCACCCTAACACAGTTTCCTAATAGTGGAGCTTTTCGGGTTTTTACAGATACAGAAGGTGGAAAAGTGAGGAAATTGGGCTGTTTACTCTAAACCACATTTAAATCTCCTGTGAATGTTATGTGCTAAAACCAGCATTTTTGACATCTTAATCCAGATGCGTGAATTATCTTCCCACAAACAACAAGGAGATTAATGAAAAACTGTTCTCTCAGAACCTTGCTGATTTAATACCTGCTTAAATTCTGCAGCATATCTTGCTCTCATTAAACTGTACACACGTGGCTCTTTTTTTTTTTTCTATTTTTTAATCTTTTTATTGAAAATCTTACATGTATGACTAAAAGTCATGGACGGTATCTTTCAGTTCCATTACAAAATCTGTCATATATATATATATATGCCTATATATATATATTTAATACAACTAGAAGCAAATCTACTGAATTATGAAACAATGATTGTCTATTAAAATGTAACTCAAATTAAGTATGTTGTAGATGATTAAAATTATTTTTCTTCTTTGATGGAGCTGAAGGCCACTTTCACATAGTTAATTGATAATGCTGGGCTGCAAAAATTACAAAGCCTTAATGGTAATTTCCCATCCCACAGCCTCACATCACTCATACATTAGGATTTCAGTACAAGGATCCTTCTCTCAGAAAGAAGCACTTTTAGAGTGAGCATCATCCTCTGTGGAGTACCTTCTGTTAACAAACACAGTTCTGCAAACAATTCTGTGTACCTCACAGTAATTGCAGGCAGGTCAACTCATTTCAAGTTAGGTACAAGCAAAAAATTTGCAGGAACAGACTCTAATTTAGAAACTCATCTACATTTTATCTAAAACAAAAAAAAAATCTGAAATAATACTTAAACCCACTATTTTACTTGAATATATGCCTTATTATCTAGTAATAAATCATGAAAGATGAAGTATAAATATTGTCAGAATCATAAAAAAGTTATCTTATTCTAAGAAATCCTACTTCAAAACCATACAGTATATTAACCAACAATAGTTGTCCTTCTGTTTTGGCACTCCTGAACCAGCATAGAAATTATGTGTAGTGAGTTAACACCTTGGGGAAAAAATACTTATGTGCAGCAAGATCTAAAGATGACTTTTGAAGTTAATAGTATTACATTGCTTAACATAACAAAGAAATTTAAAAACCTTTTACTGTGATTCATCAGCAGCAAAAGAGAAGGGGAAGGAGAAAAGCAAGGTGTTTACAGTCTTTGAAGCATACAGCATGTTTAACCTTGAAAATTAAATCTTGTGTTAAAGACACTCCCAGCTACCTCTGCAGTCTTCTTTCAAAAAATTCAATGTACAAATATTTTCTTTAAATGTCTCAGACTTTGTAATGGCTCAGAAGAACAACTGCCCATCCTTGGAGCTGCTCTCCTTTCTGTGGGATGAATGGTGGGTGGCATTGTTTACTGTAATTTCTCCACTTCCATGCTTCATTTCCTACATTTATCTGAGACTGGAGAAAAATCAGCATATTCTGACAAGTCTAAAACCATGAGGCAGTAAAATGGACCTGAATTTAGTGGAGATTGGAGTTCCAAAATAAGTATAACACTTTATGTCAAACAATAATAAAAAAGGATAAAGTCTCCTGTACAAATCAGAAGAGAGAATAAAAAAATAGCAAATAGATAGCAACACCTTTTCTATACCTACAGGGGCATCACAAAACTTCCCAGGCATAAGACTACACCTCCATATTTCTCATTTTATGTGGATTTTAAGCTACTTCAGAAGCTGATGACAAACACTGTGGAATTTCTTAGTACAAACAATAATTTCTCTAAAACGACCCAGAAAATTAAAGAGACTTCTAATTAAATAGCTCTGAGAACAAACGGAGAAACACACACAAAAAAATACCTCCTGGGCTTTTGTTTGTTTTCATCAGTTGTTCTGCTTTTGTTCTAGTAAGCTGTATGCACACTGTAAAGAAAATTTGCTAAAAAAACCTTGCATGTGTAAATGCCATGTATTGTAATATTGTATTGAGTTATATATTAGAAAATTTCTTTTTTCTTAAACCAGAGACTCTGTATTCTTGATATAGCAATATTGTGAAGGCATCTACAGAGTATCACCAGCTCGCTGAGGTGCCTGCATACTCCTGCAAGTGAGTTGCCTCTGCAGGTATTTGAGGGATGCTATCTATTTGAACGTGGCTGAGCATTTCATTTTACCAAAAATGCCACCAAATGCTCATATTCCGTGTGGTCAGTGCAGTCCCTAGGACGAGTCTAATGAAGATATGTTCCACCAAGGCCAAAAAAAAAAAAAAAAAAAACAACCTAAAATTTTAAAAATGGAGAAATATTTACAACTTTCCTCAGTCTGTAAGGTTGAGTTTTCTGTTTTAATATTCTTCAGTGCATTTTCAGAGAAAGGTTCCAAGGCTAGGAGTATAAGCAGTCTGGTCCAGTCCCATACATATCTGCAAGCCTTTTAAAACGAGGGCCCCAGTCACTGAGGTAATCATAGTTCTGGTCAGAGTTTGAGCTGATGGAATCTAAAGAACTGAGCGACTCTGCCACCGAGCCGTTCCCCTCAAATGCGTACGTCTGCAGGGAGTCGTAGGGTGGCGCGCAGGGGTCCACGTCAGCTTCCTTTAGTCTTTCCCAGATAAATTCCCTAAAAATGACATTATCTGGGATACTTTTAAAAGTTGGTCTGCTCAAGAACTGAATCTCAGGTGTCACATCCCTTCTGGTCTTGGTGTCTCGCATGATGTTGAGGTTCCTCAAGGCAGCCATGTCAAAAGCCTCTGTGTCTTCTTCTCCGCCACCCTCATCATCGTACCTGACAATGTTTTCTCTGATATCTCTTTCTTCATCAAAAATGAGGGGCTCTTTTTTCCGTCGCCTCATGGTGACAATCAGCAAGACAAGAACTGGAACAAAGAAAAGAGTTTTAGCAGTGCTGAAGTTTTCTTGTATTTTTCCTAATGTTGGAAGCACCCATTAATTTATATGGCAAAGTCCCAAGGAAATAGCAAGCAATTTATGCAGTTTGATGTGAAACCTAGCAGGTTCTGAAATAACTTTTAAACCATAAGCTTTTTAGACCCTAAATAATCTATTTCCCAAATCATTCAGGATTAGCATCTTCATCTCTAATTCTATGTCCTATATTGTCTGCTAAACATAAAGTTCGATACTGGTGCAGTCTGATTATGACAATCTCACAGCCAATAAATTAAAATAATTAAGAAAAAAAAAAAAAAAGAAGACCTTTTTCTGAACTCTTAAATGTCCAAGTGATAAAAGCACATTCATAAATTAACGGAACAGAATTTAAAAACTCTGGTTTGGGAAGTGACAGAATTAAAGTGTATGACCAATATCTGCTGAACAACAATAAGGTTAAAACATTACAGATTGGAGAACACCCAATTGTTAAGCAATGTGTAAATAAGACTGTCTTAGTTCATGGAATAAAACCACCTCTATTTAAGATCTCACTTGCCTGAAAAGTGCAAAGTACTACACTTCAGATTTATGACTTACATCTAATAAGAACTGCTAGGGCTGAAGTTTACTGGATGAACCAGTACTAGAAATGTAATTGGTTATTTAATTTTAATCCTTAAAAGTTTCTTTCAGCTTGAAAGCTAGTACTAAACTGCAGTGACAGCCAAAAGCACTGCAAGAAACTAGCTAAAGGCTCTTCTTGTTCTAATACAGTTTGGTAGAGAAACAGCATTGCTGCCACAAAAAATATGGAACCAGTACTATGGATATTGCATTCATCTGTGGGACATGATGGAGTGTGAATCATCCTCCCAGAAAATGATTAATACTATATTGTAGCATCTGGATAACATTTGCTGAGTTAATGATACTCCTAGGAAATCACAGACATCAATATGATTGTAAAAATAACAGTACTTTGAAAAGTGTCATTCCACATTTAATTAATCTCTTATGATTTTATGATTATTTTTAATGCTAAGAATATGTGATTATATGCATTGATAAGATTTTCAGTCTTTAATTACAATGCCAATTAAACACTGTAGAAGCATATGGAAAAGCAAAAGCTAAAAGGTGATATAGATAATATTAAGCTTGAGGTTCCCTAGGTAGTCTAAAAAGCGGCCTCCAAAAATTGCATGATGTAGGACTGCCTTTCTTGAAAGCCTTTCTTTTCACGGAGGAATCTTAAAATCAGTATCAATCTAGCCATTTTGAGGAATGACTTCATATTAGGATCACTTGGCTAGAATAAACAAGTAATTTGTACACGCAACAAAGCTGTATATGTCTATAGATATCATGGTCCTATTTGGAACTGGCTAAAGCAGGAGATGCATTTCTGCACTATTTTTATTTCTCTTTGGAGCCACGCATATCTAAAAATAAAACTGCAACTAGATTTTTTTTCCCCTAAACTTTTTGACAAATATATCAGGCAACAATTCTTTCCTCTTTTGTCAGTAGCTACCAAGCGCACATCCAATAATCCATTTACTAACAGATGTCTCATGACTATGTTACTACGTAATCAGCATCCCCCTTTCACATTTTTTGCCCCTGGCATCTACCTGAATCATGCTTTATGTATTGAATTCAGAAGCCACTAGTTTGGGGCATTTTGCTTTGAACAATATTTACATAAGCAGTTTAATAATATGAAATACTGACCTTTAAAGTGACATTTGTGAAATTCCAAAACATCCTGATATTTTTATAATACAAATTAAGCTGTAAATTATACAGCAGAGAACATAAAATTGTCATCAGAGACAACTGCACTCCACTCTTAATGTTTTTCCTTATTCTAAAAGATATTTTAAAGTGAAAGGCAAATTAGCTGGCTGACACTACAAATGTGTATTTAAACCAAGATTTCTATTGACATAACTTCTTTTTAATTATTATTTTTAACATTTTCTGCCACATTTTTTATTGCCATATGAGAAGCTAATCATTTACTATACTCAAGTGTAAATGCATTTTCACTCTACTGTCCCTCTTAACATACTTCATGTTGAAAGTTAAAGACCTGATAATAAGTGTAAAATACGAAACTTAGTAGGAAGGTCTGCCTAAAGGTACAATAAAAATCAAGATACAATGAATGTTTTATATAGTGTTCTTTCTACCTCTCACACTTGCTTGAAGCCAAGAAAAATATGGAGCCTTTCTAAAGGTTAAATGTTTTAGCATTTAGATGACTTTATAAGATTATTAATTTCTAGCCTTTCCAACAGCCGTGAACAATAAAGTTTAACCTCTAAATGAACAAAGCTTTAGCTGCATTGCAGGAGCTGCAGAGATGAATACAAGCCCTAAACAATTTCCACTGATAACTAAATCAAATGCAAATGGTTTCAAAGTTTTTTTTCATTTCTCATTAAGTCATGGCGGGTTTTTATTTCCACATTAATGACAAAAGGAGAGATTAAGTTAGTAATTAGGGACTGGCTGAACTTCTAAAAACCTAATTTCATGATTCTTAGAAAAGAAATAATACGGTAGAAAACCTTTAGGCACATAAGTATTGCACATTAAGGGCACAAGACTGGCTCCATACTGATACACCCAACTCATACTAAAGAGATGAAGTGACAATACAGATTTTGTATGTGATGTAACAAATAAAGAAATCAATCGATATTTTAAGCAACTAATTATAAAGACTTAATAACCAGAATTAACAAAGACAGATTTAAACTAACCTTTTAATTCTTCTGATTTACCTGAATTGTTAGAAATATTGATTTCCTTTAATAGGTACAATAGCCAAGAAAAAAATTCCGTTTATCTTTATATTAGCTGCAGGTAACATGCAGTTTTATCCTTGTGTCAGTATAGATTTAACGCTAATGTTCGTCATTTCAGTGAACCCAAATCAGTCTTTAAACAAACACCTCCAAATGCAAGAGTGGATTTTTGCTTTGCCATTTTGCAGTGCGCTTTCTAGAATTACCATGAAATTTGCATTTTGGCATGATCTGGTAATAAGTCAGGTTTAGGTCACCTGAACATATTTCTCTGGTTTAGTATTAATTTTTCCTTTTGTACTCAAGGCAACTGCAACATAATTGTGAGGAAGCCATAAAAGTCATGAGACACCCTGAGGGAGAAGACAACATGCAGAGCTATTCAGTAAGGCACAGAGCTAAATCACAAGCATTCCCATGCTTTGTATACGCTATACCCCTAAGCCAGGAATTTACTATAGCAATAAGCCGCATCAGCTGCGAGCGGATCTGCACACTGGTTTATGCCTTAGGTGTGTCATGATTCATAAAGCTGATGATTGGAGATCCTCAGCCATCTAAGCAGCACACTAATAACCTATTTAGTTATACCTTGCAGTTGCCAGGACAGTCAGATAAGGTTTGGGGATTACAGAGGCCAAGACTCAGGAAACTTGAATTGAATTCCCACTTATAACTTCACTTATACATGTTGTTTAATCAGTTTGGACTGATATTTGCAAAGTGACTGTGACCTTTAAATGCCCACACTGAGTGACCCTGATCAGCTCCCTAACTTTCAGAAAACAGCTGCTGCATTTCTTATTCAACCACTTTCTGGAAGTGTTGCTTTGGGTACTCCCAGTTAAAAGTTTTCCCTTCTTTACACGTTATACCTATTTAGAGAATTAGATTCTAATGACTAGAACTGTTTCTTCTTATTTACAAATCACAGTTATGTGTTCTGATTTAATTTGGGGTTTTCAGGTATTGTGATAATGATAACAAATTTGCTGTCTTTCAACTGAAAAAAAAACTATTTAAAGCTGTATTTTGAAGTTTTATCTATGTATTACTAATTTATAAACTCTAGTGCCATACCAGTAGGAAGCTTTCTTCAGTCTTTCTAAGAAAACAGGTGACACTAATAGATTTCGTTCAGAAGCATGAAAGACAAAAATCGTGAAAAAGTATTGTGCCAATCTAGCTTTCCATTACATCAATACAAAGAAAATACTTAACCTCTCAAATGCAATTAGGTTATCTACAGGTGAATATTCCATGTGTGTGATTTTATGTAAACATTTTATGCTAAACAGTTGTTACAAAAGCAATTACTGTGTCTGGAAGATGCTAACTGAAAAACAAATTACCTTGAATTAAATTACCATATAATTTTCAGAACAGTTAAAAAATTCCTACTTACTTTCCTCAAAATTATGTGCAGTCCAAAATTAATCAAATTACTACCACTTTCATATGCTTTTTATGATTTTTTTAAGATTTTTTCCTTTCTGTAAAACTTAGCCTTACTGCATAATTAGAAGGCTGTCTTGAATAATTAACAAAGTACCAGAACTTTCTTTTGAAATAAAATTTACAATTTAGTCTCCATCAGTCAGTATGAAGACAGAAGGAGATTTTGTTTTTAAATGTTTTTAACTTTTAAAATTATTTTAGTTTGAAAAAAAAGTCTATACCATGTTATATGCAATTATCATAAAATAATATGATTTAGTAATGTTCTTTCATCTTAGGGTCTGTGAAAACATTGCGCTTATTCAAAATTGATTGGTTGCTTAAGTGAAAGTAATAACACTAAGAAACCTCACTAAGACAATCTGGGCCTTGGTAAAGACAAATGGTTATCTATCAGACAAAGGGATGTATGGGGAAAGAACAAAAAGTGTATCATACTAACTTTGAGAAAAGAAAAGCTAGTTGAGAATTCAAGACACTGGTGCCAGAATGCATGTATTCATTCCATTTACGCAAATTTCATGCTTTCTCTGCTTTACAACTGGCACTCACATTAAGATGACATTGATTAATGTGACTGGATTTGCACTGGGTGGTAATCTTGGGTCAGAAAAAGATATTGATCCACCTCTTTTCACTGATAAAGTCTTAACACAAAAATGTGCATCCCTTGTCCCAGTCCTGGAACCACTTGCCTACAGCTGAATTCTGTTTCTTATGCTGTACTAGTGGATCTTCAGCATTTTCCTCAGGAATGAATGCAAAGAGCAAAAGGGAAAAAGTAAATTCCTAGCAATACCACCATGCAGTTGGTCCCAGAAAATATATTCTAGGAACAAATGAGAGAAGAAGAAAGGCTCTGGGACCGGACAAGCCATAAGAGTTGACTGGGGTTTCAGTGGGCATCAGTGATGCTTAGGTACTTCTTCCTTGTGGCCACTGGCATGTGGCTGAGAATAAAACAGAATACAGTACCAGAATGCAGTACTCAAAGCCAGGCTTATCATACAAATGCAGCCTAACCTGTTCCTGCAGCTCTGAACTGTACTCCACAGGAGCAGTTTAGACTGGAAATGATGATGGTGCCTACAAATGTCTTTCTGGATGAACAATGTTGATGCCTTCAGACAGGTGAATTTGGAAATCCAAAGTCATTGACAAATAAAATCAATAGTAAGGTGGTAATATGCAAGATTTTTTTACCAAACCCTTGTTCAGAACATTTTAAAAATGACTGGAATAAAAGCTCAAGTTTCTTGATCTACTGGTTGCATTTGAACCCTGGTTTACTGACTAGAATAAGCAAGTTACTTGGTGCCAACACACTGTGTCTCCACTCAGTGGTCTACCTGAAATCATACAGCTTCTATTCAAGGAAAGTTTACAACCAGACCAGGCTGCATGGTACCTACAGCAGTTTCCTATGTAATCTTCAGAAACTCCTTTCTCACGTACAACAGAAACGGTGACATTTCATTTTGGGATCAAATGAATTGCTATGGTTACAGAAATTTTGTTCCTAAGTATATTGGACTAAAGTTTAAAATGGGTGTTTTTTCACTGATGCTAATGCCAGTTGGTATAAGAGAATATTTTTATATCTTTTTGAACTCTAACATTTAGCTTCTTGTCCAAATAAAGTTCATTTGTGTACATAAATTGGCTAGAAATGCTACTAGAAAAATGGTATTTAAAAATGTTCATTAAAAATTTTGGCAATAATTCCCTTCCATTTCATAAACCTAGGCCTAACCATGTGTTGAGTGAGAATAAAGTCTTATGGTGTTAGATTTTTTTATGTCACGGAGAAAGAAAACTTTAGAAATGCCACCTCCTATATATATATATATAGCT
The DNA here is from genome assembly GCA_013397115.1 of Edolisoma coerulescens. NCBI lineage: Eukaryota > Metazoa > Chordata > Aves > Passeriformes > Campephagidae > Edolisoma > Edolisoma coerulescens. The sequence continues at coordinate 2,761,963 of VWZW01004026.1, forward strand.
ACTGAGTAAGTTGGTTGCGTTCATTGCAGAGGTAGTGATTTTTATTACTCTGTAAAAAAGGTATGCAACTGGTTTTTTGTTTTGGAGTCCTTTAGAAATATTTTTGCAGAAGGAACATCTCCTTCTAATGGTTTCCAGTGACGTGTATCGAAGTGCGAGACAAGACATATCTATCCATGGTGGAAATACTGCCATGAACAGAAGTTTGGACACAAGTCTCTTGATTGGACCTATCCAAATTACTTTGATAACAGCAACAGATAAAACATCACTGGGATTATACCAACGTAAGAAGACTGTGGTCTTCTCCCTTTCCTTAGACTAGTATGTACAGACAGGGAATAGAAAAATCTCTTAATTGATAACAACACTGATGAAAATTCTTGTGTGCTGAACCGGGTACCCTTGTTAACATATGAATTTTCAGACAAAAAGCAAAACTTCACTTTTGGTCACCTGATCCTTCATTCATATTTCTTGATTTGACCCTTTACTGTTTAATGACTAGGTATTACATGAGAAATGCTAGGCAAACTAGGATGCTGACACCATTCCACTCTTTTCCACTGCCTTTTATCTAGTTGCAGTTGCACTGCTCAACATAAAATCCAACTGTGTTATCATTTGCAGAAGCAAAAAAAGATCACTCTGTAGATTATGTCAATTAATTATGATTCTTATCAGTACATTACATCTGTTGTATTTTCTGAATATCTTCTGCTCTATGCAAATCAATAAAAGTTTAAAAACTGTTATGCCTGTGGAAAAGGGACACGCTGATATGGTTATATGGTGAGTATGCTAAACCAAATGCTTCCGTAAACTGAATTGTCTGTCTTTTAAATGTTGCATCTGAGGCAAGTAATATTTTTTCCTTTTCTTTTATTTCTTATGTCTGTCTGGAGGCAATTTAATATAGAAACAAAGTATGTAAATTGATAATCCCAGTCTAAAGGGTTTTATTGTGCTTATGATACAAAATACTGTTCTTCCTTGAATACTACCTGTGCATGCTTACAGAAATCAGGGTGGAGGGGAATGTTGAGGCTTATTTGCATATATCTTTTGCTACTAAGCACTGAATGGAAAATAAGGGCAATAGAAAGAAGGCATACCTAGCAGTGTCAAGACACAAGCCAATATTGCTATCAGGGCTCCAGTGCTAAGTCCTGCAGGCAAGATATATGCTTCTGCATTGCACGTCTGAGCAATACCATCTGCATCACAATCACAGACCCTGATGGTGAGAGTATTAGTGCTACTAAGTGAAGGTGATCCACTGTCCACTATGAATATTGGCAAGTAGAAAACAGACTGTTCCTGTCTTCGAAACCCGTTTCTTTTGGTTAATATTGTCGCAGTATTATCTAGATAAAGGAATAAAAAGACAAATTATAAAATATGTGACTTTTATAAAACACAAGCTTATAAATACTATAGCCTTCTACTCAAAGATTTTATAAATACATTCGTATTACTTCAACAAGTTTAACTTTCCCAGTCATATATTTTTGAAGTTGCAGAGGTAAGATCAACTGAAAAATCATACCCAGCTAAACGAGAAGATTTCTATTTTTAACAAAAGAATGTTTCAAAATTGCAGAGGTCTGTTTCATTTTAGCTAAGCTCACAGTTTCACACTCTTGATAGACAGTTGAAGATGAGATCATTATAAAAAAGAAAAAAAATTACCCTTCAGTGATCAGTTTAAGTATCTATGTTTCCAGTTAATTTACAAGCATCTATTTCAATTATTTACAGATACAGGTATCATAATAATGGAAACAATGACCATATTAATAGGAGAATAGGTTCTGAAGATCAATGCAACTTTTTTTGAATGCAAAAAAAAATTCGATTCAGTGCACAAATACAGGTAATTGGGCATGCTACAGAGACATGCAGCTGTTTTCAGATTCTTCTGAGATTCAAGATGGCTGTTATAATCAGTCTAAAATGTTTGACAGTGCTCTGAGCTGTGTGATTAAAAAGCCCATGTGTTTGAGAAGATATGGGAAAAACTCACTGTGTTCAACACAGATTGAGAGCTCCTGAGAGGTAGGGAGCTACATCGCCCAGGATGCACAGATAGAAATGTACATTCAGTTGGTCTGTCTACTTACGTATGTATAGACAGACATATTGGTAGTCAGTAAAGTTATCTTATTGTGTCATCTATTATGACCTATCTTATGATATATTATCATCTAGATAATAATATATTAGATCAATAGATTAGATCATATTAAGATCGATCTAGATCATAATAAATTATCATCTATTATGACCTATCTATGAGGTTATATCAAGAAAACACCTCGATATAACCTCACATGAGATATGCATAAAGTTAACTAATGTTGAATGAGGCAACTGCTTCTGTGTCCTGTAACTCCACTGATTTTACAGGCATTACAAAAGTCTATTATTACTTTTATCACATTGTAAGTTCTCTGCAAGAAGGCCTCTTTTTTCATTAAGTACTTTATAGTACTCATGATGTCAGATTTCTGAACAGTCTTATTCTAATGCACTTTTATTATTTTGATCACTGCTACTATTAGAGTGTTCAGTTTCAATTTGCAAGCTGTTCATATGAAGAAAATTAAGCATTTCATTAACTACATATAAAGTAAGGCAATGAAACCTGTGTAAAAGAACTTTATTAGGTCACACATTACACTTACTGAATATTATTCAAAGTCTGCCTGTACAAACAGTGGCCTTCAGTGTCCATATGTCTGTTTTTCTTGTTTTTCTAATAGGATGACTTTGTAGCTTTGGCTTAGTACAGATCCATAAAAGAGCAATGCAAGAGCAATACTGTGTCTATTTAGTTCTGTTTGCTTCAACTAATAGCTAAACTGCCTGACACGTGCCCAGCTGCTGTACTGTGCAGTGCAACTAATGAGGGCAGTAATTAGTGTGTTCTCAGATATTTTAACTAACAGAAATGTGATGTTGATGGGAGTCTTTGAGGAAACACTTGTAAGAAGTCTGTACAAATATTATAGGCAGCTTTCATTATCAAAAGCATTCTTCAAAAGGGGATATACTTAGTTACTGTGTTTTTCTAAAAAGAAAACAAAACCAAACCCTCACAAATCACAAAACATCTCCGTTTACCATGCACGCATTTTATATGCCCTAAGTTATATTAACAAGACATGAATTCCTGGACATTTTTCAGTCACTGCCCCAAGGTAAAATCTAATTTAGATAAAAACCTAAAAATACAGGGAAAAAATGTGAAGAGCGACGGATGGAAAAAAAAAAAAAAAAAAGAAGACAGATTTAAAGATTTGGTGCTTTTCTGTTTGGCTCAAGGCTTTAAATGATTCAAACAACAGCTTAATTCCTTTGACAAATAGTCTACAGATAAAAATACTTTGCAGGCTGATTGTAGATTACATCCTTACCAGAACAGAAGTTTATGTAGGTCATAATAAGCATGCTGCATTGAAAATGAAAGGTGCAAGTGGTGAATACTTACCAAATCAAAATTTTCTTACCTTTGTTGTCCTGCAATGTAAAATTGTGGTTATTTGCTGCCTCTGCTGTTAAACTGAAGTAGAACTGATGGCCGTTTGGTGGGTCATCCTTATCAATTGCACTAATTTTTTGGATCACCTGTTTTGAGATATATCAGGGTTTCAATGAAGCATATGTACATTACCTAACCCCTCTGTTACCTATCAAAATATCAACCCTCCCTTGATTTCTGATTACTTTGCATTTTGATTTTCTAATCTCCTAAGCATGTAGAGACACTGTTAAAGTGGACCTAATTCTTTACTTTACCTGTACCAAATTTATTGGCCAAAACAATGCTCTGCAGTGCCTGGGAGAAAGTTAGGTCCTGTCATTCACCAGAGCTTGGAGTAATAAACTACACAGCAGTGAAAGAAGTGTATCTTCTGGATGGCTCTTAGTGTAGTTATCAGTGGCCTCAATCGATGTTGTAAACCCTCACAAGGAAACCGTGATGCTTTTGAGCATTTGAATTCATGTTTGTTTTGGGTTTTTTTTTTGTTTTTTTAATATAATGAAAACCAGAAAGGCACAGCATAAGCATATTAATATTTTCTGGAATTTCATTACTTTTTTTTTTTTTTATTTCATTTTGTAAAATTCTGTCAAAATCTGCCTCTAAAGAAAGTGTCACCGCTGCGTAAAATCCATAAAATTTGGAAACTCCAATTTTCTGGTCCAGTTGTAACCAGAGCACAGGGAAAACAGACAGGTGCAACAATAAGAGCACGCTTAGTCTGTGATATTCATGAACACAAGCTGGTAATCATAGTGGTTTTTTTCAGAATTTAAATTATGAGGTGATTTTGAACTGCGTGATAAACAACATCTACCACAGGAAGAACAATACACTGGCAGAAGTCACAAAAGTGCAAAGTCTTCCAGGGACTTTGTGGGATCTCTGCAGGTGCAACATTTACTAGTTTTCTGGAAGTGGGAGGAGAGACTGAGAAAGTACATGTATTTTGTGAGGTCTTCCATAGTAGAGAGGAAAAGGCCAAATATGAGGGACACTAAGGACAAACAACAGGATCTAGATCTAGGACTACTTGGAAGATATTTGGGTAGCTGAAAATATAGGAATAAAAAATAGGAATATACTCCCCTTGTGAAACTGTGTCCTTAAGGTCCATACTTCCTAGGGGGAATAAAAGTGTGTACTCATTTTTGGAGTGGTAGGCCTTTAGTCTCAGAATAACCTTTGTGTTACTGCTTCCCACTTCCCACCAAAATTAGGAGGAAGTATGCATTCTTAGTATTGCTCAAAATTAGATGAGTTAAGCAAATTGTATCAGTTATACAAGTAAGAAAGCCAGAAAATTTAACACTACTTTCAGCTAGTAATTTTTATATCTGCATCCTTCTTACTGTTTGCTTGTGCTGTTCATCAAAGCCTCATTTTTCCTCTTATAAGCTGATTTTTCTTTATCTTACAGCTGGAAGGCTTTCATTAGGAATGGCTGCCTATCTGGTAAAAATAAACACAAAACCTATCAAGACGTACCTGACCAGGCTGAGCATTTTCACAGACAGTTGTCTCATACTCCATGGCAAACTCAGGGGCATTGTCATTAATGTCAAGGATAGTGATGGCTACATAGCCTCTCCCAATCTGTGCTGGATTCTCTACAGGAAAAAATCCAACAAATCAATTAAGAGGAGATCCCTGCAAGTTATTCTTAAAGTCATTATCTTTTTCATTTGCATTCTTCTTTTGGATGTGCATGTCAAATCAATTATAATCCCTCCCTCAAAGACATAGGAAGCTCTTGTCTTGATCTTCTGGACCAATATTTGTATGTTCCAGCTGCTTCAATTAAACTGAGATTTTACTCTCAGGATAAACTGGAAATCTAACTCACTAATCACAGCACTGAATCACATCACAAGGAAGGCTAAGAGCAAGATGATGTAAAATCATCACCAAGCCAGCCAGAACATCACTATTCATACTGGGAATAGCACGGTTATTATGGGTTAAATGTTTGGGGGGTTTTTTTTCTGAAATTCAGATGAATCAGTCTATTAAGAAGCCAAAAAAAGAATTTTATCAGATGTATATAAGTGAAAAGAAGAAAAGGCTGCACTCTGAAGTAAATCCCAAAGTATTTGAAGTGCACACACAACTATTTCAATACTGTCATTAACATGTTAAACACCTTAAATATGAATCACATCCTTAAATTGATGCACATCTCTAGCTAAAATATGAGTATGTTCAGGGTCCAATGTCATAATTTAACCTTAAACAGTAATTGTACTTTGGACTAAGCATAGGGACATCAGTGAGTGCAACACTTATTTTGCTTCTCTTTTGGAGCAGGGAAAAGAGATGTTAAAATCCTTTTTTACCACAAATGGTGATATTAGTGTTACAGCAGGACAAAATGAAAAACTCTACAAAACTTCAAATATGTGTCTATCTTTTCTTAGTGTATTGCAATCAAGTTTTAATTAATATTTTAAGCACCCAACTGTAAATCAAAAGTGGAGTTTTTTGGTTTCTTTTGTTATTCCACATGTGAAATACCAGAGAAGTAAGCAATTTTGACACCAAATTTTTCTTTTGCTGAACTAAGCTTATTGAAAACCAAGCAGGTATGAACATAAATTAAAGCAGTACAAGGTTTTGCTGGTGCTCCTAGACTCATTTGTGTCATGTATGTCCTTTGTTTACCTCATCACTTTTGTTACTATCCAGGAAAATTTTTGTTTTCCATTTTAGGTTTTTAGACCAATGACTTGTGATAACACAAGATAAATTCAAAGAGATGCTAAATGATAAATGTTAACTTTCAGGTTAAACGTTAAATTAAGCTCACAGAAATCAAGAAGTGCTGATTTTTACAACAGCAAGCCAGAGAACTGATAACTCTTTTACTATCACAGCCTAACAGGGTAGTATTGAGGATGAAATTTGAAGAAATAAATTCTTCAAATATAAAAGCAAAAATATATTGTTCTTCACAGAATGTATTCAAAGCTGAACAAGTTTAGGTTTGAACTTGTATTAGAAGAATTCAGTATCCACTTGAAGCCTTACATTTTTTAACACTTCTCATCTTACACTGGAATAAGATACCAAGTACAAAATAACTTCTACAGTGGTACCTTAGAGTCAGGAAAATGAAACCACATTAGCATTCACATCCCCTTTTCTTCATACTTTCTAAGAATGCTGTGGTTGACCAACAGCAATCAACTCTGAGTGCCCTCACTAAGATGGAGTAACCACTCTCCCCTATCTTCCACGTCACTTTTCCTGTAATGACACTTGGTATGAGACTGCTGACTTAACATATTTCAACTCCCTTTGTATTTGTCTTTCAGAAGACAGAAGAATACGCAAGGTATGAAGCAAATGAAAGAGAAAACATCTAAACTGTTGTATTTTTAAATTTTTATCATATAGGTTTCTTTTGCATTAAGTAATAAGTTATTTTTGTCTGCTACGGTTTGCAACTGCCACAATTTCTCTGAATGAAGCTGATCACAACTGAGCCTGAAGCTTTACACACAAACTGTCGATAAAAATCTTTCTATGGATACTTACGACTTTCCATGGCCAAAACTGTGATATTATGAACAGCATTAGTTTCCCTGTCCAAAGATTTGGCAGTTGTAATGACTCCACTGTTGGCATCAATATTGAAATACCTCTCCAGGTCTGTGTTTCGATCTATCGAATACCTACATAAAGGATGAAAGAAAACTTTTCATTTATTACAGCTTGTAAAACTATTTCATTGATTTCTTATTGGAAGGAAAATGTTTCCACTGTTTCCTTAGTTTGAGCATTGCTCAGTCCAGTTTCCCTGGGGCATTGAGAGAAGCAAAGCCACATGCAAAGGTGAGATAATTACACAGTGACTTGTGCTGGCAGTGGCTGGCTCCACTCCCAAAGTGTCCTCTTAAATGAGGTTTTAGGTATTCCTCTGTCTTTTCTTTCTTCCTCTCTGCTGCAAGGCAAACTCAGGAATTAATCAAATAGCATCCTCCTGAGAGCCAACTAAGGAGAAGGTGTGTTGGAATTTGCTACAAGACTGTACCAGCCAGGCACTGATCCCATGGGGGCTGGCAGCCTGAGCACAGAGCTTTCTATCACCAGCAAAAGAGCCCCTGAGTCACCCAGAGCTGAAGGGGAAGGGAGAAAAAAGAAAGATTATGCAGACTAGGGTCAAGAGATTGCATGTCATCACTGTCAGCTCCCGATGTTTTACTGTCATTAGACAAACACAGGCTCATGCCCTTAACTTTTTGGCTGAACATATCTTTACCTCCCAATTTGTTTTAGGAAGGGGAAATGAGCTCCTTAGCAAACTGAAAATAGAATAAGAGAAAAGGTTAAAATGCCTGTGGGTGATTTGCTTATATCCCTTTTGAGAGAAAGGGACAGTTGATTAGGCAGATTTATATTTACAACTGGAACATTCTCAACATTAGATTTATTAGTGGGTCAGATTCTTGCACTCTCGTTCAGGTCAAGTGTGTGCTCCAGAGCACTTCCCTACACTCAGGATGAATTAAAATGTCTGAACGAGATCAAGTGTGATCATTGTAATTACTGTCATACTGATGATATATTAGATTATTGATATAACATAAACCAAATCCTTTGAACAACATAAAAAGAAAGAATTATGGAAGACAATTTAAAAAATGGGACTTCCTAGACACAGGGATCTTATGAAACAATTTGTTTGCTCTGTGCTGTAATATACCATCTTCTTCTTTACTGTATTACTGTTTTTTTACCCATCCCTCTTAGCTCTATAATCTAAGTGCAGAGACGTGTTACATAGAATTGTTTTGCTGCTTGTGTCACAGTGAGAGAGAGACTAACGAGTTGTAACAACATCAGTAACAGCAGTTTTCGTGGATTACTGCTTTCCCTCTTCCACTTTTTTCTTTTCTCTTTTCATTTTGCATTAACTGCAGGCCATTTTTCACTTTATTTCTTGCCAGCACTGTTGTTTATTTGGTCAGCAGTGCTCTACAGCTGCTTTTTGGCTGGCAAGTTTCCCCACGAGACAATACCTGTCACCTCTGCTATGTAGTCAATCTTGGCAGGCCTCATAGCTGAGATTCAATCCCCTGCCAGATTTCCCTTAAAAATCCTTAGATTTCCCAATTATTACGACTATCACTATGCAATTTGAAGAGTCAAAGGAGAAGGAGGAGAAGGAGAAAAGGAGAAGGAGAAAGAGGAGATGGAGATGGAGAGGTGAGAAAGATGAAAAGGAAGAAAGCAGTAAAGGAGAGAGACAGGGAGGGAGGGAGGAAAAGCAAACAAGTTATATAAATTGGATGACAGATTCTTATGAAACAGGGAGAAAAATATTTTTTATGCATAGGAAGCAAGCAGTTTCCCTTATTTACAAGCATTGTATCCATACTCAAATTCTAAAAAAAAATATATTAAATACTTTTAATCCTTTAATTCCTCACAGCCATTAATACTTGAAAATCGTTGAGCTGCAGGAGTTTTAAATCCTTTATTTAAGCTAGTTCAAACATCAATAGTTCTTTGGTCCTTATGAGATAACCTCTTATTTTCAAAACATTTATTATTTTCCCTAGTCCTTGGTATTGTCAAGGTTTTGTGTCTGATCTTGTAATTTCAACATTTTCTGAATTGTAACAGATCTAGTTTTTAATCAGTATCAATATAATCCAATGTTTGGAAGTTGGAATACTTATTTATAGATTAATAGTTTAAAGTTCTTAAACAGATCATGAAAAGTTTTATGCATTAATCCTCCTTAACACATTCCAATTTTAGGTGAATTTGTCTCTGATTTATCAGAGCATATGCAGAACAGCTTTAAATTCTATGATCTTTCAGTACCTTCGACAATATACATAGCAGGTTCATGAGCATATAGATAAATCCTCACTACTTTTCTTTTTTGCTCTCCCTCACATTCCAAACAACTTTGAAGAGAAGGAATCTTCAAGATGTTAGTTGGTGATATAACTAATTTTTATGCTGGAATTGTAAAAATTAACCAGATCAAGGCAAATAAACTCATCTTTGTGTTTACATAGGACTCAAAAGCACTCTGAGCATGGCCGGCATTAATGGAACTGTGTTTAAGCCTATTCCAAATGATTCTGCTAAACCAGATATTATACACCAGATGCTAACATCAGTGCCAGAAAATACTGCCACAGTAAAGAAAGAGCTCAGCAAAGATAAATTTCACAAGTAAATCCATGCCAAACATTCATCTAGGACTTGTTTATACATGATAGGAATCAGCTATTCTGAATATGTTGTAAATATATAACGAAAGAGATAGAACACTTGCATCACCTCTAGGAGTGAAACATATGCTTTACTTTTGCAATATAAGATCTCTGCTTTAGAAATTACACTGGATTCCCAAGCTCATTTTCAATGCATGAAAGGAAAGACTTAACATTACCAAAACAAATGACATCCAAACAAGTACCTGCAAAGGTCTTTCCTATGTATGCCCTAAGTGAGCAACAAAAAAAAAAGAAACTAAGCGCTAACTTTTGTGTATGTGTTCCTCCTCCTGCAGGTGTTTATATTCACAGAGTTCCTAAGTCATAACCATTACTCTCTAGATCCTTTGCATGTTCCTTTGAGAATTAATATTACTGTTCTGCATAAGAAAAATAACAAGTAGCTCATTACTGGTTTAGCTAAGATGGTGAGTCTTTGCTCTTGAGCTCTGACCTTAGACACAGGCAAACATAAGATTGAGAATTTGTGTTCTCTTACAGTTTCTTAAAGATCTTGGACATTGTATTGTGGAAGACTTGCAGGTTTCTCAGACACTGAAGACAAAGCAAGAGGGCCTTGACAGTTCATGAATCTCCAGTGCTCCTATCTCTTCCCGTTCAAATGGAAGATATTTGGCTGCAGCAAAACTTACAAAACCAAAAGCCTTTTACCATCCTGACTAGAACAGGATGAATCTCATCCTGTCCACTTCTCTCACGTAAAGAGTTTTTCTAGTATTTCCTGCTGTGGGACCTCAGCTCTGGTTTACCACGTGGGAATTTATGTCCTACTCCATTCTGATTCCTAGTGCACACAGACTATGAATCTTTATTCAAGCATACATGTATATTATAGATATAATTTTTGATCCTGGTTGATTTAAGAGAACATAACTTGCCATAGATAATAATAGGCTGTTCCTAAGATTAGAGAGTAATAAATATGATCAATATTTTTAGGTCACTTTTCCTTTGGGATTCTGAAACTGTATCTTCTCTTCTTTGTTTCACAGAGATTGCAATATCTATTTTTTTTCAGACATTCTGTAGTTCAGGTTGTAAAAGTCAAACCCTGCAAACTCATAGAACATCTGAATCTCCCCTCTGCAAGGGAATAAAGCTTATTAATCACTTTCAGTGTAACCAAAACCCCTCCCACCACAAGATGAACAGCTTCAATGCAAAGGCTGAAAAAATAATTAAGACCTCTTAGAATTACCTGACAGGACTATTTGAGGCATCTGGATCATGGGCTGCTACAGTTCCAATGATAGTGCCAACCTTTGCTGCTTCAGACACCACCATGGAGTACAAACGTGAAGTAAACACAGGTGGCTCATCAACATCTTCTACAATTATCTTCACTGTTGTCATATCACTGAAGGGTCCCAGACTCAGGAATCGAGGGTCAACATGCATATTGGCTGCTTCTATCCTCAAGGTATAGCTCGTCTTAGCTTCAAAATCCAGCTCCTATACAGGCAAAGTAATTAGGAAATTTCATTGTTCAGCGACATTGACGCAAAACTGTTTTGCTTAAAACTTTCAGTAAATACAAAATGATCTTTGCCATTTGTATACAATAAGCACCTTTGACTGACAGACCACATTTTATGTTTTTTAGCTTTCTCGAAACACTATTTGCAGTGTCTCACTAGTGAATATTCTGCAATGACTTTGACGATAAAGATAGTTCTACCTTGTGAGTGAAACAAATCTATGAGATAATGGCAAAACTTTCTGTAACTTCTGTGAGGACCAAATTCTCACTAATTATTTCACCATTGTGCATTAATACTTATTTTTGTCTTATTAATATTTTATCTAAGCTAATGGCAAATACAATGTGACATACTACCCAGACATAAGAACTCAATATAATATTTACAGGTTACTTACTGGTGAAAACACCTCATTCAGAAAATTGTGGGTGGGATTTTTTTTTAAATTTCTTTGGAATTTATTGGGTTTTGCATAGTATTTGGATTGACTAAACAATTCTTTCTCCAAGGTTTTATAAATTTGTGTAGCAAATGTGGCAATTGCTTAAATGACACTTCTTACATGACAGTATTTTGTATTGAGATGCAGCCTGGAGATTGTTTTGGTTTGTTTTGCTTATTAAGCAAAATGCACATGATTTTTTTATACTTTCCTTCTTGTTTAATTTTCTTTGATGGAAGTACAGTTTCTTTTCAAATAAATACTGCATTAGAATCAAAAGTTACCCCCCACAATAAATGAGATATCTGTGATCTGGGGGACAGTCCAAAAAGAAGAAAATTATTTTTGAGGAAAAAAATAATTTTAGCTCACAGGCCATTACTGAAATAAAGCATCAAGTTAATATTAGAACCATTTACCCTGTATCTATAGTCTTACTTTGTCAGCTTGCACCAAACATCCAGCTAACTATTCCTTTGTAATTCCAAGTTTAATCATTAAAAACAGCAGCAAAATACCCAAGCACTTCTAAAGTTGCAGTCTGGTTACTCAACTATATCTTCAAACTATAATTCCATGTGACGGTGACCCAGCAGCAATTCCAAGTGTATAAAACAGATTAAAAATGTTTTTCTGCAGTTCTGCTACTGAATACATCACAGGGATCTGAGATGTGCTTGCAAATTAATCCTCCAGCATCTGCAAAACATCCCAGTATTCACTCAGAGGAGCAGCAGAGGTGAAACACACATCTGTTGACCTACAAGGGCCTAAGTTCTCCATCTAGTTACAGTAGGATAAATCCCAAATGAGCATCTTCAAGTCAGCGATTAGGCTGATGCTATAATACAGCTGCAAACAGTCTAGATTTAAATATGAAAAATGAGCTGCAGCACAGCACACTCAGAAAAGCACTGAACTTTTACAAACTCTGTGTGGCAGCAAAATGCTTCTCCGAATGGGAATATATGTGATCCTCACATTATGCAAGCACTTACTTCTTGCACTGAATCAAAGTTGCAGTATCCACAGCCCTGGGAAAACAGATATGCTGAAATAGAAAGGTTTTCTGGATACTGGTCACTGTACTGGATTCAACTGGTCAGTATTCATTAGTAAAGCATGTTTATTAGTTTTTCATTTTCACTTTGGTTTTATATTTAAAGTACAATACATGTGTTATGAAACAACCTCACAGCCATAATGCAAATGCAATGTGATTCTGGAATGATAAAAAATGCCTCAGAAACTTCATTATATGGTGATAAAAATTAGGCAACTGATATGACCAAATCAGCAACAAGGTTAAAGAGAAGACAAACAAGTACACAAATATTTTAAGACATCACAATATCTAATAAAAGCAAACTATTTATTAAAAAATTATAACATGAAAAAACAGCATATGAAATAAAGAAATTATAACCTGAAAAATGTAAAAGACAAAAGACTAACATTTGTTGAACTATAAAAACCAAAACCAAAACTCCCCCTCACTAAACAAAAACACTGACCCTTTAGCAAACACTAGATTTTCAGTCAGAATGTACAAAAGTATGTAGTGGAGAAAGGAAAGGTAATTTATCCTCATTAATGAGTGATACCTGTTGAAATTGGGTGATTGAGATTACAGTGATACCTAATCAAACACATGGAAATTTATCATGAGACTGCAGAAAAGATAGCTTCTTCTGATATACTAATGTCAACTGCACAGTCCTTCAAAGTAAAAACAAATTATGAAATTTCTGATTTAATAACCAAAGTGCATACCATATGTATGCATTACCACATATGTAATAGGAAAAATTACAGAAATTTTAATTCTATAGGCTAGCACAACAAAAAAGAAATACTATTGAAATTAATTTTAAGACATCCCATGTTTCTATATTGTTTAAAGAAGACTAAGTTAGAACTTTATTAACTGAAATCATAAAAATGTGTTTTTTCATGTGAATGTTTATCATAAGGTTTATCATAAGTTAGACTAGTATTGAACACACCAAAAATATACTTTCATTAGAAAAGTATTTTCTCATAGAAAAGGATGAAAAACTAACAGTGGTGTAGACAAATATTCTAAACAGCCTTACTCACTAAGTGCATGTTCAACCTTCTCTAACTTAGCTATGTACATCTAAGAAAATCTCCATATGGTCCATAGTGTGATTGTAGCAAAATTCTTCCAGGAAAGAAATCAGCTGGTCTAGCTGTGAATGCCTGTTTTTCACCAGTCACTAGTAAGGGAGTCTCAACAAGTGAAAGAAGTAAGCATCTGCTCTCTCCAACATGAATCCTTCCCTAGGATTCACTCAGGTATCTTCTGGTACCCAATGCTGCTGACAGTATCCAAAATCTATAAGGATCCTTGTTAATGAAAAATAAATAATTTTTAAAAATCTAATCTATGTAATATACAGTGGAGGACAGCTGATGTTTACAAGAGGTTAAGTATGACTTGGCAAAGGGATTTTACAATATCAAGTGTTATTGTGTTACACAGTAATGGAGTAATGTTGTTTTATTTCAGTTCTTTCTAACAGAGCCTGTCTTCTGTGGGGTGTGGCAGTGTCTGAAAAAGCTACAGGCATCATCCTCAATCTGTTGCTCTAAGATACACAACCTCAGATCCTCTGGGGAATTCAGAGGTATCCATCAGGGTTTGAGGCAGAATATAATCTGGGAGAAACAAACAGAATATCTAAGGTATGATTAATATGCAAGAGCTCTTGACCTGGCGTAAATATTTCAACATTTCTTAGCTAATATAATGAAGAAATTACATGCTGCACCCACTAATGAAAGACTGAGAAAGTGAACTGAAAAGATTTTCTTTTTTTATTTCTTCTCATCTAATTATCACTGGTGTCTGTTGTACAGAGAGCATTATTTAAATGGCCTTCAGATCATGCCTTCATTATTTCCTGCTATAACAAAAGCACAAGATTGCAGTGATGGAACACCAAGTTAACAGACTGCAAATCACTACATCAGTGGTGAAGGTTAAACGGACAATGTATACTTCAGTCCTTCAGTACAGCGAATAGAGCTTGACAGCTTCATTAATATCTGTGCATTAGTATTATCTGATTAGATCTCGTGCAGGATCCATTAATCCTTCCTTTTGTGAGGTCTGTCCTTTTTTTTTCTCTTTTTCCTTTTAAGGGGTAAGAATTTTTTCCTCTCTGAAGGAAATTACAAAACAAGTCTTCTATTTTAGAGAGGCTGGATAGGAAGTTATAACTCATGGAAAGCCCATTTTTATAATGTTCATTTTTATTGTATGGTCACTTTTTAATAATGTACTTTTCAGAGGTGAAAATCCCATTTTTAAGCCCAGTTGAGGTTTTATATTGAAAACTGCAGTACATCAAACAAATGCACACAATCTCTCAAAGGAACCATGGAAGCCTCAAGTTCTTACATTGTAAACTCTGATACAGAATTGAAAGAAAAATTTCCAGCTAAAAAAAAAAAAAAAAAAAATGTTAACAGTAATGGAAAGATAGCTTTTTACTCAAAATCTCATGCATAAACCCTCTCCTCCCCCACCCCCATTTTATAATTGCCATTATTGCTTTTAGAATGAGGTTTTAAAATAATCTCTTATCAGTCAATTTCTATGAGAAAGTACTTTTTAACATTATTTTTCCCTTTAACATTCTAACTGGCTGGTGATATTGGTAGAAGGGCTGTGTATTGAGGGTAGCAATGAAGGCAAAGTGAGCAAGAACTCTACCATGGGAAATCTTAATGCTTGTCACTTTCTGCAGTAAGACATCGCAACCCTCACTCTACAGAGCATTTAGGGAGTTTTGGGGGTTTTTTTCCCCCCTTAAATTCACTAAAATCTCTCTATAGACTTCCAAATGGCTTGAATCACATCTCATAACATTTCAAAAAGTCACATACGATACATAAAATAAAAATATACCTTGCAGCCTTTTTTTATTATTAAATTAGCATAACTATTTTAAGTACCAAATATTTGCTAAAAGTGTAGGTGGATACAGAGCATCATGTTTTTATCTTTAGATGTTTTACTACTAAGCTATTAATATTACTTAAGTCTAACTTTAGCCTGCAATTTGTGAATAAAGTGAAATCTGTACTTATATGATGCTTTTTTTAGTACACTATTTCTAGGAATAGTGCTTTGGAAACCACAAAAAATAAGGGTTTGTTTATGCATTTTGCTAAGAAAGTGAAGCCAAGACTCCATTCATGCGTACTATAATCAGGATTCTGTGAAAAATCAACATGAATTCACTTCAAAATTGTACATAGGTTTGCATGGACATTTCAGAATCTATTGTATTAAATGACTGAATAATCATTCACTTCCATAGATGTTTCTTCAATTCTAAGATTTCTACTGCAGAGAAAAATCTGACACATTTTTTAAAACTCCAATATATGCAGAAAAATTACGCTTTTTCTCCAAACACCCTCACCACTGTGAAATTGAGCTATGCAAATGATCTGAGTCCTTACTAACGGAGCATTGATAGCAGTATGCAAATTACAAATGAAACCACAGGAAGGAATTGATCCTACTCTACAGATGGAGAACTGAATCACAGTGTGAACCAAGAAAAAAATTTTGAAATACTTCTAAGAAATATAAATGCCCGATTCCTTTTCATGAACTCTACAACACTTCCTTTTTTTCTGAAAAGATCACATAAGATGTTTCCCTAAATCCAGCTTAAAGGTAACTTACACATCCAGCTTAGTTTTACTTTGGAATTGGCAGCCCATGGCTTCAACAGGTGCATTCTTCACTGGGTTAAAAACTGGCCAGGCTCAGAGAGTTGATAGTGAATGGCGCTACATCCAGTTGCCAGCCAGTCACTGGTGGTGTTTCCCACGGCTCAGCATTCAGTCCAGTCCTGTTTAATATCTTTATCAAAAATTTGGATAAGGGGATCAAGTTAACCTCAGTAAGTTTGCAGACAACACTAAGTTGGGTGGGAGTGTTGGTCTGCTGGAGGGCAGGAAGGCTCTGCAGAGGGATCCAGACAGGCTGGATCAATGGGCTGAGGCCAATTGTGTGAGGTTCAACAACTAAAGTGCAGGGTTCTGCCCCTGGGTGGCAACAACCCCTGCAGTGCTACAGGCTGGGGGCAGAGTGGCTGGAAAGCTGCCCGTCATGGGGGTGCCAGTCATGAGCCAGCGTGTGCCCAGGTGTCTCAGAAGGCCAATGGCATCCTGGTTTGTATTAAAACCAGTGTGTCTGTAAGGACCAGGGCAGTGACTGTCCCCCTGTACTTGGCACAGGTGAGACCACACCTTGAGTCCTGTGTCCAGTTTTGGGCTCCCCACTCAGGAGGTGTTAGAGTGTAGAGAGAAGGGCAATGGAGCTGGTGAAGGGTCTAGACAGTAAAGTCGTATAACGAGTGGCTGAAGGAACCGGGGTTTTTTAGCCTGGAGAAAAGGAGGTTCAGAGGGAACATTATTTTCTACAATTACCTAAAAGGAGATTGCAGTGAAGTGGGGGTCAGCCTCTTCTCCCAGGTAACCAGGGACAGGACAAGACAACGCAGCCACAAGCTGTGCCAGGAAAATGTTCAGGCTGGACATCAAGAAGACTTTTTTCACTGAAAGGGTATTTAAGCATTGAAACAGACTGCCCCTGGATCATCATCCCTGGAAGAGTTCAAGAAATGACTGGATGAGGCACTATAGCCTAATTGGCATGGGGGTGTTCAGTCAAAGATTGGACTTGATGAACTTGGAGGTCTCTTCCAACCTTAATGATGCTATCTTACAATTCTATTTTATTCTATTCTGTTCTGTTCTATGATTTACTACAGAGACTGTGCTACGGTGTGGAGATTAGCCAAACTCTCACATTATTTGCAACATCAGAACTGTTGCATGAACTGCTCTGAACAGGACAAAAATAAAAAAGATTTTTTCTGTTTCATTTGACAAGTGAGAACTTTTCATTTATTTGTTAGTATTATTTAACAATAGAGAAAGTGAGTAAATAAAGAAGTGGGAATATTTCTACAGGGACTTGAAACTACTATGCAACAAATTGTATGAATATAGTAGGTTACAGGAAGAGACCCTTATTAGCTTTCCTACTACTTTCCCACCCTTCCTTTAAGCTGAGAATATTACTTATGGGTCTCATTCACGTGTTTTTATACCAAATTCTGAACAAAGAGGAAAGACATAGAAAAAGAAAATCAAAGTTTGTCTTCTAGAATTTTTCATACCCTATTTCACGTTATGAAATAGCTGAAAATAGCCTAAAAATTACTTACACACTTTTATATAGCATTGTAGTTACATGCTGGATACATTTTTTGCATATGAATTCAGTTAATGTCTTGCAGAAGAGAGTAGGTTTTGTTTTTTAGTGCTAATAACCAAGTAAATGGTTCAGCACTGTTTTACTAGCTTCTGTCATTAGATGAACTTTTAGCTTCTCTAATCTTACAAAACCCAATTCTACCCAGATTTAAAATGCTGTTATTATGTAAGCCATAAATTCACGAACAAAATTAGTCCTTGTCCCAAATATTTTAAAGATGTTGTGTGGTGGGTTTTTTTTGTTTATTTGTTTTTGTTTGACTGGTTTATTTTGGTTTGGGTTTTTTTGGTGGGTGGTGGTGTTTTTTTGCTTAGAATGAACTTAAGCAACTTCCTGGAATACGTGAACGTCACATCTCATTCATTTAATCCTGATTCAAATACCCTAACTGGGACAAAATAAAATAAGGTGTGATGAGTATGTGAAAATCCATATGGCTGCAAAAACTGTGCAGTGATACACATGCTTCTTAGTTGTGCTGCATAAGGTAGTACAATCCTACTCTTTACTCTTTGAAAGGATAAAGACCAAGTGGATAGAAACAGAGAAAGCCTTCTTCCCTTGTCTGATTCCATATGGTCAAGGGAGTTATTGCAAGAGCACCAGACTATTGTCAAAATGTTATTTTGAGCTGAGGTTTAGCCTAGGAGCTGATCTACACTGACATTAGGCACTAGGTAGCAACAGTACTAGCATGTTCAGGAACTTGTAACCCCTAGTCCTGCCATGGCTATAAGAACTATGAGCAGAACTACCACTACTGTTCAGAAAACAGCACTGTTCTCAAAATGTTTTGAGAAAAATCCATCCTGAATAAACTGTGCAAGCCAAAGAGATATCTGGGTTATAGAAATGCAGAAAAGATATAAAGGAAGGAAGAATACACTCCATATATTTCAATGAATATCCCTGTTAAGAGTAAAACCACAATTTTTTTTTCCCACTGACTTGTGATGCTTTGAAGTCTCTGTGTTACAGGGTACAGAGAAGAAATACATTCAAACATGCATGGAAAACAATCCAAAACAAACCAAAAATTAAACAGACCCAAATCGTATTTACCAGTAATCTTGAGATACACCTAACCATGTAACACTTTTCTCTTTCTAATATCATGGTATCTGGTATGTCTCTGTTTCAAACCAGATCATTTTCCTGCATTTTTTGCTCATCCTTGGGCAATTTCTTTAATATTCCATAAAATGAATATTGTGGAATAAAAGTAAAAAAGAACATAAAAATCCTGCTTTGCTCAGTGAATTTTTAAATCTCACTTCTCTTCCTACCGTTGTCTTTTCTTTCTTACAAAAACTCTTTCTTTTTTAATTTAATGCTTCTCATGTGTTAAAAGAAGTGTTAGTTTTGAGTGAGGAAGTTAACTTTCAAAATTGTCTTAAAGTGTCTTATCCTTCTAAAAACAGAATGCAAAATCCTCAGCTTATGTGTGGAACTCGGATAACCAGGTGCCAAACTTTCTCCACAACACCCAGCACAAAAATGAATGGAGAAGTGCCTTCAGCTGCTCAGAGTTACTGCTGGTGATTTTCATGCCCAGCCTGCTGAGCTTTATGTACGATTGCAGCAGAAGTATGCAAAACTAAAGCACCCATTTGCATTTAGAACCAAAGCGTGCCTTTTCATAAGTCTTTCCCTTGGCATTTTACTGCCTGATGTGTACACAGACATGTCATCTGAGCATATCAATACTCACACGTTGAAAAGGATATGCACGCATTTTGAGGCTGAGCTGTTTCTCAATACCTCAGCTGATTTTAGGGCATGAAAAGGAGCAAGGTAATTGCACTTAAAGGAGTACAGAACATCATGTGCCGGACAGTAAAATGTTTAGGCAGATTCCAGGCTACAAACTTATTTTCTTCCCTGATTTCTTACTAACAAGCACACATTAACATGCAGGGATAACCTGACTGATCTGGCAGGTAAGGCTCAGAGACTGAAGCCCACTTAACCTGCATACACAGTAATGAGTGGTCTTCAATTCAATTTATTATCCAGAAGAAGGTGCATTTGCCTGATAGCCACTGTGGTTCAGCTCTTCACTTCCATCCTAGACAATGCTCTCTGCAAGGTTGGCAGGGAGGGTCTTTCAGCACTGGGCAAAGCACTGGGTTCCCTGGAGTCAAAATGAAAAGACAAGGACATCCAAAGGTCTGGGAGGTGCCCCTCAGCATGGGGAATCACCTTTGGGTATGCCCGAGTATGTCAGGTTTGGGTGAAGGGCAGTCAATTTTCCCCACAGCAGACCAGTGCCGTGCTTTGCATTGGTAGCTGGAAAGGTGTTGACAACACGCCAGACTTTTTGGCTACTGCCAAGCAGTGCTGGCACAGCATCAACGCTGTCTCTCCAACATTCCCCACACTCACCAGTACGCTGGTGGGCATGATCTTGGGAGAAGACACAGCCAGAACAGCTGATCCAAACTGACCAAAGAGATACTCCATGCCATAGGGTGTCTGCTCAGATATGAAAGCTAAGACAAAGGCAGAGGGATGAAGTTGGGGGGTGGACATTCATTATTATATAACCTTTGCCTTCTGAAGCAACTGCTACTTGAACTGAAGCCCTGCTTCCCAGAAAGTGGCTGGACATCTCCATAAGGAATAAAATCTGTTTTTTCACTTTGCTTGGCATGCATGTGACCTTCAGTTTTTCTTTTGTAAACTGCTCTTATCTTGAACCACAAGGTTTTCTCCATGTTATTTTTCACCCCATCCTGCTGAAGGGGGGCTAACAGACTGGCTTGGTGGGCACCTGGCAGTAGCCAAGGAATACCTACCATACAAAGGAAAGTAAGAAATAGTAGGAAAATTAGAGAAAAGGTCTAATGCTGCATAGAAAAAAGTCTGAATTCTTATGTCAAAACAGGGCAGTATGTAGGTATAAAAATTATTAAAATATTAGACCATTTGATCAGGTCAACAATTTGTACCATTTTAATGTAGTCCAACAGCTATTTCACAGAATACTTCTTAGGACAAATATTCAGTAATGAAAAGTCCAGTTCAGTTCCCCAGCTAAAATGATTACAGAAATAATAAATGTCAATTATTTGGTCCACTGTATAGCACTGAAATCCAGGAACAAATACCATGACTACGAAACCATACTAAAAATGGAAATTAACTCACTAGTTCTCAGACCACTGAAGACCCTGACTGATTAAGTATTGCTCATTGTACCACTCGTAAATGTTCTCCCTCTAGGATAGGCACATTTCTCCCAAATCTTTGCCCAAAAACTTTAAATGAGCAAACTGAAGGAACCACACTGAATTTGGCTGTGGAACAAAAAGACTACCAACTTTTCATCGCTTGTATTTCAAACGTGCTAAGCAGAAGTACATTTTGCAAGAAGCCTAAGATGGCTGTTTTTTCCTTGAAAAAAAGATGATTCACATTACACATATGATGATCTTTCCAGGGTGAACATACTTCATTTGTTGTGTCGTCTGTGGATGATTACCAGCTCTCAACAGGTGTTAAGGGAACCAGAGAATTAGCCCATTGCTTTGCAACATCAGTCAGTCTTAACTCCTTTCAAAAGGGAAATATAACTGAAGCTTTATATTGCTTTAAGAAGAAATTGATGCACCACAGAAGGGAAAAAACCTCAACACAACAAGACAAAAAACCTTCACCACAGATAGGTGACGTTTCCAAAGATTAAAGAATATACAATGAAGAAAAATCTATTATGGAACAATATTAAGTATATAGGTCCTTGTTCAGAAACATAGTTACATGTATTCCAAGATGTCAAGTCCTTCCCACCTTTTAGGGGTATTAAACTGCTGAGGAATCCATTCAGTGTAGGTAGCTGGGTGAGCAGATGCAGTGGGAGCTGCAGGTTGAGCTCTGGGTGGGAACCGAAGGCTGTGAAATGCCAACCCTTTGCATAACAAAGGTCACAGGGACCTTGGCAAGCATTCACACATCAAGAGTAGGAAAGAGATTCTTCTAAGGTGTTTTATGTCTTCTTTTCTATGTTCAAAAAATTTCTATTTCCTTGAAAAATATTTCAGCACATTTTTACTTTTTAAAAGGATAGTCTAAAAATGTGTTGCAGCAATGTAAGAAAGCTTACTTTTACTATTTTTATATAAACACGATTTTACAATTTCATAATGTTTTCTAACTGCACACATAGAAAGCTATAAAGAAAAAATACTTATTTAAATTTTTCATGGTTTTTTTAAATAATATTTTTTAATAATACATGATCTTGTAAACCTACTACTTTTACTATTACATAATTTTAAATTAATAATATGTGCTTTCTGGATAGTACCACCTCAGCCAAAGGCATTTAGATAATTATTTTTAAAATTAATTTCAGGATCCATTTTTTATTAAGAACTTACATTTTTACTGCAAAATATATCTTCACATGTTATATTATTTAATTCAAAGAGAAATGAGACTGAAGTTTAGATTCCCCTTCAAATGCGGCGCTTTAAAACATCCTCCTCATAATAATACAGGTCTTGTCAAAGAAAGTGCAGAATATTTTTCAGCATAAGTCATTAAAAACCTCAAAATCACACAGTGAATTCAGGATGAAATATACCAATGGAAACCTTTACAGCAGATAAGGCTCTAAGAAACAAAAGCTCATACTCTTATTACCTGCCCCCATCTTGAAGAGTTCCAAAGAGAATCAGTGGGTAAAATCAGACTCACCTTCTGAATGGTTATGATTCCCTCCTGGGTGTCTTTGTCAACAGAAATTTTGAATACTCCCAAACCATCACCATCCACAATCTTGTACTCCATTTCAGCATTAGGGCCAACATCTGCATCTGCAGCTTTTATTCTGGCCACCACAGAAGCCACTGGCAAAGACTCTGGGACATTATACTGATATGATCCTGCAAAATTAAAAAAAATAATGAATTCAGAGCCTTCCTGGTCTGAAAGCCAAAAAAAAGAAATCTAGCTTTCTTAACTCTACCTCCCTTTAAATCATGTGCCTGAACATTTACTCAGGCTACAAGAATCTATTCTTCATTTTTGAAATAGAATTGCTAGGTTTTCTTTGTGTTAGACTCTAAGTACAACAGGAATAACTTCTTCATGTGACAAGAACATATAAGGCAAAGATGCAAAAATATAATTCAAAACTTAACTGCAAATCATGATGTGAATCCCCGATAATGCAGAGACTCTTTTACTTTGTTTTTCAGAAAAGAGGAAAGAAAAGCAAGTAAGTAAAATAATATTAATATGAAATCTTATTATTTTATAGCTGTATATCTTATTAGGCAGTCCATAATCTGAATATCACTAGAAACTAATATATATTCATTTCTTTAACAGTAAGTGCACCATCTTGAAAATTCTAGCTTTTTTATTCAAGTACAAAATGATATATGTGCTGTCAAAAGGGTATCAGAGTGCATTCTGTAGCCAATAACACCCTCACCTTCAAAAACAACTTCAGTTATTCTATTATTATTTCAAGCAGTTGGTGGCTTGAAATAGCAGGAAATCTATTATGTACAGATCTATTTTTTCCATCGTTGGAGGTGAGGCTGGAGCCGACATGAATATATCCTTCACATTACTTTAATTCTATGTTACCAAGTAATTTTTTTTTAATTAAGAAAAAAGCACCCCAGACAGAATGCTATGAATAAACTGAGCTCTTCAGGTTCGAGCATACAACTGTGTGGTCCTTTCTTTGGTTTGGATGAGAGCCACCTTGGTCAAGGAAATCAAATGAAGGGAAGGTGACTTTCCAGCTCTTTTGTGATTAACTCTTTACGAAACACTGTGAGTATGTGGAAATGCCAAAGGAATATGAAGGATTAAGGGTCAAGTTAAAGAAACCGGAAGTCTAACTAGCAAGACCTAAGTATCTATTAGGATATATTTCTTTGGTCTATTTATTCATAGAGAGGAAGTAAAATACATTAATAAATGTCCCTGCTGTACACCACTTCATTTCAACTGATCTGGCATGCAGAGGTAAACAATGCATACTAAATACTACTACTACTACTACTACTACTACTACTACTGCTACTACTACTACTACTACTAATAATAATAATCTTGCAGTCAGTGTTTATCAAAGTACTTAACATGGACAATAAGCACTTTTTGTTTAGAAATAGCACAGTGTGTAAAGAAAATAACAGTGTTTAGGAATAATATTACAAGTCACATATTTGCAAAGTAACTTACTGCGTGGAAAGCGGGGCGGGTTGTCATTAACATCAGTCAGGGTGACAGTCACAGATGTAGTCCCTGACAATCCACCATTCTGCCCAACCATGTCCTTTGCTTGGATGACTAAGAGGTACTGATCCTTGGCTTCTCTGTCCATATTCGGAAGGGCAGTCTTGATAACACCTGCAGAAAGGCAAGGTGTCAAGGATTGCACAAGCAAAAATACGCTACTGTAAGAGATGAGTTTGCCTTTAAAAGGTAACAGCAGGGCAGTGATTGCAGCAAGAGTGGAATGAATTAATTCCAACACTAATATCACAGGTTTTGACTAGGAGTTGCACTGACATACCATAAGCTTATTTTAAATAGTCAGCAAAACCCACCAATCTTTATTTACTCCTAGATTCATTAGGTAATGCTATGCATGACTGTGTTTCCCAAATACCTTCTCCCTGAACTAGACTTCATGATGTCCTGGGCAACACTCCCTTCCCTGGAAGATGTAATCTTCTGTATTTGATTTCCCACTCTTTTAGAGCTAGGAAGAACAGAATATTCTGCATTCATTTTTAAGATTCTAAGGTGAAGATTCATTTCGCTATCTTTTGAATACCTATTCATCACATTAAGTCCTACCAATACTGATAACATTCCACACTTTGCAGATGTATGAAATGATCTTATTTTAGCATATATTGAACAATATCCACTTCTAAATCATTGGCATAAGTAAGAGGTTTTTTGTTTTTTAATGAAATACCTAAATATCTGAAGTAGTTTTTGTTATGTCCATTTGATTATCTGCATAATTAATTACTTTGTAATTAATTGATGTAAAATGAAAACTAGAAGAAAATCAAGTGTTTCATCCTTTCAGCTATGCTGATATACATCAAAAAATAAATATGCCTTCTCAAAATATGATGATTTTATGAATATTTCATGCTCAGTACATAGTACAGCTGCTAACCCTGATTTCCAGAGAGGCAGCCGTTTACTCCACCAGCACTTAGTGTCAGCAGTAAAAGAAACATAAACAAGCTAAATAAAGAAGAGGCACATTGGGACACATATCCCTTCATCTGCTATTTGTTGAATGTTTGCTTAGAGTTTTATTTCTTTTTTCCCTTATGAAAGCTGGACTTGCCATTAATCATCTCTGGGTTGAAACACTTATTTCACAGACTGCCTGGCACTATTTCACCCATTTTACAAGACATGTTAAAATACAATTAATATACAATTTCGTAGTGTTATTGTTTCTACCTTGCTTTTCTTGGCCTGCTTGTTTTTCTGTCATAGTTAAAGTACCAGGCAAAGTTACCCAATCATTTGGAAGCAAACTGTCATGCACACAGGAAATTTGAGTATTTCATCAAAGTGATGAAAATGTACACAAACATTTCAGTCTGAATACTACAAGATTTTGATTTGGCAGAAACTACCATACTATTGTTCAAGGGCTGTCTGCAGTCATTATACATGGTACATAAACACACATGGAGAGGGAGAAAGAGAAACAGAGAGAAAACCACTATAAGTCATACTCATTGGAGGGAAAAGGGCAGTGCTATACATCCCTGCTGAGCACAGATCTGTTGCAATATGAAGATAATTATAGAATTTATTTCTGCAAATTTAGATGTTGCTAAACAGAGTGTGACCTTTTGGTCATACCATTGGGACTCAGGTCTGATTCACATCACAGGTTGTTTATGATAAAAAGGGTGAATATTTTTTTCTCTTTTGTTTCAGCTTGGCTATATCCAAAATGAAGATTATAACTCTTCTCCTTGTAGGCGTAAGTGAAGGCTCAAGCACTAAACTGAAATGAGCAGAGCAAGAACCTACTTTCCTGTTTTATGAAATGATAGAGCAGAATGGGCAATGTTTATTAAATCAGCAGAGGATTAAAGGTTGCATTTGGTTGTGGCTTAAAAATATTCACAAAATTTCAAGAAAATTGTAAAAACAAAGTTTCACCCATAATATGCCTTGAAAGTGGCAGCAAAATGTTATATCTGATAAGCATAGGAAGCACAGTGTTTTCTTCTTCAAATTAATAAAGAAGGGACTCATTTCCCACAACAAAACTTCAGTTTGAAAAGTACAATGGAGAGTAGTTGTGCCTTAAATCTATTCTTACGGAGTCTGGCTATGTGACATTTAGATATTTCTGAATTCTGCAAAAAAATGTTCAAAGTATTTTGAAATTTTCACTGATAAGAGACAACACCAGGCAGCAGACCAAGAAGCTGGTAAATTGAAAAGACAAGAATTTCCATTCCAGCAAAGTCTGTTTATTACATAGCTCAGATGCGTGGTTTTCATAATGTATTCTAAAGAATAAGAGATTAAAAGATCAACAAAACTCGAATGTATTCAATTAACCAAGAGGGCATATTAGTAAGTTCCTGGCAAGTTTTAATGCACATTTTCCTTTTTTTCTCAGCATTACTGCAAAGGGCTTATGTAAAGTTACCTGTTTTGGGCTCCACAGAGAAGTAAGGCTGTCCTTGCAATATGCTGTAAACCACTCGAGCACTGTTGCCGTAAGTAGGATCATCCGCATCAGTGGCTGTCACTTGAACCACAGAAGTACCTGTAAAATGTTTGAGGGACTATTGTACATGAAAGATACAAAAATCTGAACTACACTTGCTCAAGATACTGAGCCAGTATATATCTGGAACAGTGTTAGGTGGCTTTTTCACAAGTATTCATTATTTCCATGCTGACTCAGTTTATTGTATCAGGTTCCATTTGTAAACTAGTATTATCAGCTATTAGAGAATTTCATCTTCCCAAGCAGTCACAGGGTTCGACTCATGGCAGTAAAAACCATCTCACTCAGTAGCTCCTACTCTCTATCTCTGCCTTTGCTTGATGAAGGTTATGTGAGCAAAATTTCTGTAATGATGGTGAAGCCTGAAGTCTGTTTAAGTATAAAATATAGTAGTAGTAGTTTTCCTTTTAAGAGAAGTCTGCATGCTGAAATTGTAATGACTCATTAGAAATTTAAACATATATACACATATATGTTTTACAAATTTTAATAAATGTACACAAAATTATTGTTAGCCTATAAAATTATTAACTGCTTCATAAAGACATGGCTGTAGAGTCCCTTTTTCAGTTCAGAGAAAACCTGTTGAAAGCTGTCTCTAAATTCCTTTAAAAAGTACTAATTTCCTTCAATAATCTGCAATATCAGTTGTGGTAATCTATTTCATAAAAACTCCTTGAACAAGAAATGTCGCTATGTTGACAAGAAGAAGAAAGCAAAATTTCTAACTGGCTAGCAAGAAGGGTATATTTTGTGAGGACTTCATTCTGCATCCACCTCCTATTCATTATGTTCCCAATGTCAGTTCCCATTTGTTTTGGTCTGTACAACAGCTTCCATGGTGTATGCTGAGAGCAGAATAAAATAACACTCAGGAGCCAGGGCCTTGGCCATGGTCACCACCCTTTGATAGACAGAAAGGATTGCTTTTTCTCACTGGCAGATTGTCTGGAACATTCAGACCTTGCATTCAACTGCCCAGGGACCCATTTGGAGGTGAGATTGCAAATTAATATTGTAGCAATTTGGCAGATGCCCAGTAAAGATCTTCAAGAGAGGATCAGATTGCTTCACAGACTGGATTTAGACACACGATTAGAGAAAAGCATTTGTTAAACACAGTGTTCATTTTCAGAAAGATTATGTTTTTGACATGTGAAAATGAGACCAGCAAGTCTTGAAATCACTTTTTAAGAACAAACTGCAAGAGCAAGTGTCCAGGCTGAACTTAACATAAATGGAATTCTGGTCAGTTTTACTTGGATTTTTTCAGGAAATGGGAGAAAGTTCTGAAATTCTTTCTATTGGATACAGTATATCTCCCATCCATTTTCCTCATCTTTTCCATTCTCAGTTAAGTAGAACATCTTAAATGGAGCCTGGGACTAGGCTGAAGGTTTGGAGAGAGGATTGAGTGCAGGCCTCCATAAAATGGAACAGATTGCAAAGGACGGGTACTGCTTGAAAGAATTCTGACCAGAAATGATCATTCATAAGATAAATTTATTCACTTAGGTTATGGCCTAGCTAGCCCACATTCCTGATCTCTATTCCTGAAGTATCCATGACAAAGTAGCATGATTGCAATTCTATCTAAACGCAATTTTTCTCTCTTGTGACCTGTCTAATATTTTTGGACTGGGAAAAGGTTCTTCCCAACCTGAAATTTCACATGCAACTTTTAAGTAGATGGAAAGTTTAAAAAGAAAATTGGTAGTTAATCCATCAAGTCATTTATCAGTTATGGGACTTAAAATACATCAATTTTCTGTTCACCAGTAACTAAGAGCTTTGATTCAGTATGTCAAATTGATTTTACAGATTACTCTATAATGTAATTTCATACAGGGACGTATTTTAGACTTGCCAAAGTCTATCCAGCTTTTCAGAACAAGGGTA
Source organism: Edolisoma coerulescens (assembly GCA_013397115.1). Lineage (NCBI taxonomy): Eukaryota > Metazoa > Chordata > Aves > Passeriformes > Campephagidae > Edolisoma > Edolisoma coerulescens. The sequence goes on from VWZW01004026.1 coordinate 2,790,675, forward strand.
TCATAATGATTGCTTGACATCCTGTGTTCTTTGTGAAAGCCAGGCTTACCACGTTTACAAAGTCACTAAGCCCTGCCAATGAAGCTTATGACATCTGCAAATATTGGCAAGAGTGCTTATAAACCTCACACACAGTTACGTCTTTGCCCCCTGCTCTTGCTCCTTTCAAGGGTTCCAGACCAATATAAGATCACAGGAATTACAAGGTCTGCAATCTCAGCACAGACATTTTCAAAATGCTGCAAGTTTAGAAGTGCTTGTTTGCTGTAAGAACCTATTGATATAGCAAACAAACCCTCTACATTCCATGAGATGAATAAAGTCATTATCTGAATCTAATTGTCTCTCTCCTACAACACATGGATCCTTCAGAAACGGGTGGTTTTTAAGTAGAAATTCTAACACCAAATCTTTCTGTGATAATCCCATTTAAATAGAATCAGTAACTAAAAAACAATGATACTCTTCCAGTCCCTCTGTGCTAATCAACTTCTTCTAAACATCAATGGGGGAAAGATCTGAAACCCCTGTTATTGTCATTATTTCTTTACTAATTGCACACAAAAAAATTGCGCTTCTGAAGTCCCATGCTGAGAGGGAGATTTCTGCACAACATTTTTCTTTAAGAATACGCAAGATAACAGAAGGTATTCTAACTATGCGAAAAGTCTTATGTGTAGGAAATCTGTTCCAAGGAAACATAATGTGCAGAAAGATCTGTATTTGAGGATTTCCAGAGATTTTTCCAGAAGAAGCAGATTGCTCTTGAAGAACAGGAATTCCTTCAGAGTATGAAAATTGCCATGCACTGCTGTCCTAATCTTTCTGCAATGGACTGATGTCAAATTAAAATACGTAATTCCCTTTAAAAAAATACCCAAAACATAAAGCTGTTGGGATACTCACGCATAGTAAATAAATCTAAAGGGTGAGGAAAAATGGCTAGTTGCATCGTAGTTCCAAGTACATAATCTTAGAAGAATTTGTGTTCCTGCATGGAAATTAAGTCTTCCTTATATTCCTAAAAGCTTTGCCTTACCTTCTAGCACAGACAGTCAGCTGTCATACATAAATCCAAGGTTAGGACTTACAGGTGACATGGACAGTCAACAAATGGTACCACACATTTACTCCATCCAACAAAATGAGTGTCCCAATAAATCTTGTTTAGTCACCATTGTTCAGAGCCCTGGAGTGCAAGCATAGACAGGACACTGAACCTACCCCAAACTTTCATTAGTGACTTAATAGAAACTGCAGCTTCACAACTGCAACTAAAAATATTACTCAGAGCCTGTGTATCTGATATGGGTTGAAAAAATAAATACGGGTTATTTATTTAAAAAATATCTTTCTCTTTTAGGTATGGATTCCTCTACAATTATTTTTCTCTACAGTTACGTCTTTTTAACAAACCTTGGATATCAGTTCTTTAAAAAGAATTCTACATGTAGCAGTTTCATAAACTTTTTCAGCAATTGTAGCAAGTACTGAGAAAAAATCTGTGCTGCTTATCAAAGTGCTCCACATATTTCTTTTTTTGATAGTAGCTAGTAACAGACTTAATTCTGTGTGATTGGCACAGATTTCTGGTTTTATTTTCCAGAATGTTTAAGATAATTTTTAGCATAATCTTTAATAGATATTGGTAGAGATTACAAAATTACAGTCATCTTAGAACTTGACCTATTTATACCGATATTAGCGTAAAAGGACGGGAGGATATTTGCAGAGAAGATCTTGAATTTAGAAGGTTATTTATACTTAAATTTACCCAAGTCAAGACTCAACAATGTTCCTGACAAGCTGCAGAGATTAACCTTTTCTGTGATAGGAAGAGAAAAAGCAAAACTGGTTGCTGAAATTTATTTTGAGTTGGAGATCCTTCAAAGGGATCTATTTTGAATCTCCAAGTGTATTATTTTAGAAACCTCTACAGAGCTTTTTAGAAAGCTTGCTAGTATCTTGCAGTATATTTTACCCAAATTTTGAAATAATTTTTTATGAGAAATGATTCTGTGACTTGTGTTTTAATATTGGTGAGATCATTCAAAAGAAAACTGGTTTCTAAAACTAATGTAACAAATGCCTAATTTTGAAACTGCACAAAATCTTATCAATTAAATTTTAGCTACACTAATAAATTAAAAATAGAACTTTATGGCAGTCAGTTATTAAAAGTATTAATTGATACCAACGATGTGTACTGTGTCTAACACACAAAACAATTCCAATATGGCATCACATTTCTACATGGTGTCAGCTGCTACTAAAAACATTAAACACCTTTACTATCAAGTAATTCCTATCCATAATTCCTCCTTAATCCTTATGTGCAACAATCCAGACTGGTTCTGCTCAGTACCATCTGGTATTTCTATGCTTCTGCCACTGACCCTCACCCACAGAAATGCCTCCAACAGCCTTTCCCCTCCAGGAGTGTGAAGGGGGAGAGTCAGAACTCTCTTCACCTCCTCCCTCCCCTCCCACAGCCTCATTATGTTGCCTTCACTGGGGGACAAAACTCAAGACTAGTCCCAGCTAAGCAGCAAGGTCAGATAAAGGGAAGCAGAGGTGGCTTGTGCCTGGAGACACTTCCCCTTCATTCAGGCTCTCAAAACCCACTACACACTGTATCAAAGATTTAAGCATGATACAATGCTTTTGCTTTGTTTTCTTTGTTATACAATTCAGATGTTTCTATCCATCTCAATCAGGGATAATAAACACGGCAAGAGAGATATTTCTTGTGCTGGGTAACAAGCAAAGCTGTTGGTATGGCTGGAGATCACAGAAGATTAAACAAACTAAAACTGTGTTGGGCATTGGAATTCTCATTCTCACTTCCCTTAGCAATAACTCAAACAGACCAGCATATTTTTGTTTGAAATATAATTCTGCTCAATTTTTTAAGTACCAGACATACTTTAAAAAAAAAAATGACAAAAACAAACCATTACGGTTTTCAGATAAGCCGTATCTTTGGGGGTTTTGCCATGAACAGATTTAGAAGCCATCAAGATATTTACCCTGTTCAGGATAATCAATATAATTGGGCCTGACCCAAATATAATTTGAACCTGACCCAAAGTCGTTTCAAATAAAAGAAGAGATTGACTTCAATTAGCCTTAGATAATGTCCAAAAATATTTGTCAAATAAAATACACAACCATTATACTTGCATAACCAGCCTGTAGGTTAAAGGTTACAGTTTTCCCAGCTTTATAGTTAATTTGGGTTTATAATCCTGTGATCTCTTTCATTTCCTTTAATATCCAATTAAAAATCCTTGTCATGGATATAATTTTAAACAAAATAGGAGAGAGATACTTTGTATCTCCTTAATATTTCATGGGTGCTCTAGGTGATTAATTAAAAATTATGTTATATGAATAAAGTATGAATTGCTGTAACTATGTAAGACAAAGTGCGACAAAGTGCGACAAAGTGCAACAAAGTGTGACAAAGGAATTTCATGGTAATCCTTAACTCTGTAATAATGCTGTATTTGGTACGTGTGCAATACTAACCATAAAGACGCTTAAAATGTGCTTCAGGAAGTTCATGAATCTGAAACCACCCTTAGTTGACACAAATCTCAGAGAGTGCACAAATCTCAGTTAATAATTTTGCATAATACTTAACCTGATTTGAAAATACATTTGGTATTGCATGGTCCATACGGGAGAGAATTTCTTTTACTCATTCATGATGTAAAGATTCAACAAAATAAGCAAAAACAGCTCATTTTGAAAAATAGACCTTATATTCTCCACTGCACACAGTGCACTCTCCATAGATTGATTTCCAATATATTTTTGGAACAAATGGAGCATAGGTAGGAGTAGAGGCATGGATTTGTATGTGTAGGTAAACCTCATATATCTCTAGTAGTTCTCTGTACATCAATACAAAAACAAAATCTAATAGTTGCTGCATGCTACATCTTACTTAAATAATCTTTTTCTAAAAAAAAAGGGCAACTTAATTAAAAAAAATATATATTTTAAAATGACATATTTTTGAAGCGGATGATTTAGGTTTTACAGTCTCAGAGTATCTGTTGTCTAGATTTTTTCAAAGTTCAGAAATCAAAAGTTCTCAGCAATGTATTACAAGTTCATCTCCTTCCTGTTACTCCGCCAAAGCTGTGGTGTCTGTCTTTCTTCTAAAGCTAATATTGCTTCTTCAGTCATCCATATAGTGCTCAAGTGACAATGAGCAAATGCCAAGTATCAACAAGAAATATTGTCTATGCTCACTGCTTAGTAAAATAAATGTATAGAAAACACATTAGCAGTGTTTTACTTATCAATCTTCTATTGACTCCTAAGCTGAGTTTCAAATATATAAGCAATGTTTACTACTGATTGCTGCAGGGCACTTAGGTAGGGAAGATTCTTTTTCTCCCTCTAGCTCCAATTTAGATGCATTGTTTAACGTTCAAAAACATAGGAAATCATATTGAAGAAACTATAGCAAATTGTATGCACAGTCTTACTGTAAGAGTACCACATTTTAATATGGTTTAAAATCAGTCAAGCAAAGAAAATCTTTATTTCAATCACCACAGAACTGTCTCGAGCTGAAGTGAGCCTTCCCATATACATATTTCTAGCAAAGTAAATTAAGTTCCTGTGCTTTTTTTTTTTTTTTGCTTGCATTTATAATTTCATCTTAAATAACATTTACCAAAATATCTCTGGGCCAAGCCTTAATCTGGTCAGAAAGAGTCAGCTATCAAAGGAACAGAGGCACCTGACAACGGATGAGCATTTGGGTGGATGTGATTTTGAAATTCTTTCCTAATTCAAAATCAGGAAAAATCAGCATTTCTTAGTTTCCAACAAAGGGTCTGAAACCTCTAAAACCCATTATTCTCTGATTCCACTAGAACTTTGAACTATATCAAATTGTACCCCAGTTCCTGCTGCTTGCATATATTCCCCAGAAAATGGGATTTCAGTGTTAGAAAAGATATCCAATAAACTATTACTAAAATGTGCAAAACTTACAAACAAAAATTATGCTATTCACTAGCAGGAATTTGAAGAGTTTGTTATGAACAGACCTTATCTGAATGAAATTATAAATTATCACCTCTGAGTACCGTAACATAGGTGTGAAACTTATTACTGTTAATGGGAATTATAAAACAAAGCCTCTGGGCACTGGAATGAGAAATACACCATAAAATGGTTGTCTGAATCCTTGCATAGCTATTTGAGTTTCACAACATTTTTGAAAGGGTAAATACTTAATCTAGCATGTTATTTCCAGTTAAGTCTTGAAATATCTAACTGTTGCAGGTGCCTCATAGATAATTAAGTAACTTAGCGTGAAACAGTAAAAAATAATGAAACTTTTAAAAAGGCAATAGGAACAAATTTCCCACAACACCCACAGTGTATTTTGCACTTACCCACAGGAGACATCTCAGGAACTCCAGCAGTGTAGGGACCATCCAGAAATTTTGGCTCATTGTCATTGATGTCCTGAATCTTAATGACGAACTCAGACTCTGGCTCCACGGGTTTATTAGTCAGCCTATCTAGTGCTTGTGCTCGGAGCGTGTAGTAGGCCTGCTCTTCTCGATCCAGCCTCTTTGTAGCATGAATATCCCCCGTGTTCTCATCAATAATGAAAATGGAACTTGCCCCTTCGCCTGACAAGATGTATTTGATGGAACCATCGCCTTTATCAACATCAGAGTGAAGCTGGTGAAAAATTGATGAGAGATGAGATTAACTTACAAGAGAGTCAGTGGCATGGAGATATGTAGAAATAATTCCTATGTTGAGCACGAGTACATGAAATTTTATTGTTCCTGGAAAGATAAGCTGAATGTTTATCACACACAGCATGTGAGGGACCATTAGAATCTGTAAATTTGCTCCTTTAAGCAAGAAAACTTCATTCTGTCCTGCAAACAGTCTTCACTCTTCTCATTCTAGATTTTTACATAGGCAAACACATGCACACATACGATCACAATTGTGACTTTATTCCTACCTGAATTTAGCTACATTTTTCACTTCAGCCTATCATCCTACTGAAGGGTGAGACTTCAAACAAATGTCAGTATAAACTTAATGTCAGTGTGCGTTTGCTCCTGTGTGTAATTATGTATTTTCTCAGTGTTTACTGTGGAGAGCAGTAAAACATGTCAAGTGTTCCTCATGAGGGAAAGTAGCAGGGCAGGTACTGATCTCTTCACTCTCACGACCACTGAGTCAGGGGAGGTTTAGGTTGGATATCAGGAAAGTTTTTCACTCAGAGGGTGTTTGGGCACTGGAACAGACTCCCCATAGAAGTGGTCACAGCACCAAGCCTGACAGTCCAAGAAGCATTTGGACAAAGCTCTCAGGCACTCTTCAGGTTTCCTGTGCAGGGCCAGGGGTTGGACTTGATTATCCTGATGGGTCCCTTCCAGCTCAGCATATTCTATGATTCTATAAAATGAGGTAAAACGTACTGGTTGATAAATTGTTCACTACTATCTGATGGGCCTGGAACTTCAATTCTTCACTTCCATATCTTGCTTTCCATTATCTAATTTCAGAAAAATGCAGACTCTGAGAAAGACCAAGGTGTCCTGGCACTTTTGGAAGTACACGGCATTGAAAGCCAGGTGCAGTTTCCACAGGACTACTTGTAGTAGGCACACAACAAATATACTTCAGTAGGTCAAAATGTATCCTCCATTAGAATGGCAAGATGGATTTACAGAAAGAAAATTTTTTCCTCATCACTCAAGCTATTTTAACTTACAGAGCAAGACTCCACAGGTTTTCTAGCTCTTTTATGTCCTTTGAGTTTCATTTTCCTGTTACAGAACACAGACTCAAACACCTCTTACATACTTCTCAAACTTGTATCAAGAATGTAATTGATGTGGATATCATGTTATAGTAACACATACATATATTTAATACTGTACAAGTGAAAAGAATATCAGTAAAATTTAAAGTATTTCCTTGCCTGTTAAAAGTGGATTAATACTTGTAAATAGCTGAAGACAATGTTAAATATGCTTGGATTTTTCTATCTCATATCTTCTTTGTACTTGTCCTAATTCCATGTTATCTTGAGTTCAAAGGTAAGTCCACTGCCATCACCTTTATCACAATTTCCATCACTAACTTTTTTCTCTCTGTTAGGAGTATCACTGTGACAGTATTCACTTCCAGAATACATGCAGAAAATTGTTATCGTGGGCATAACTTAGCACAGCTGCAAAATCTTTCCCTATTTCAGCAGGGAAGTATTCATGCTCAGTTTTGAATTTTTCAGCTGGATAAAAGGCTGCCTATTTCTTACACATTATTTCACTTACACTGTTTGGATATCTCATACTTATGCAATTACAGTCCACTCCTCTCTTTTAAGACAGAAATGGAATCTGGAGCTTTGGACTGGATTAGAAAAACAGAACTAGGGTATCTAAATCAGATTAGCTACATTATTTCAAAATATAGTTTATCGTTATTCTGCTGCTACCTAAATCCAGAGACACCTAGACAAACCTGAGATTTCTTTGGTGGAGTTCCCTGAATATTTAAAGCCCTATGTCTCAGCACACTCAGGAACAAACAATGCTGACACTGTGAGCAGGTCAACATAAAATGTATCTCACGTTTGGGCTCTTTCAAGATCCACAGCACTGCGTATTCCTCAGTCCCAATGGCTGGGGTTTATTGAACAAACCATACCTCTGTTCAACTCACGCGTCTGGCAGCTGCGGCTCTCAATGCTTTGTCAAACTTGACTGGGAGAAGTATCCATCTTCCCCACAAAGGAGCAGTGGCCTGTGCAAGTAAGAATCTGTCTAATTTGTCTTTGATTTTGTTTTGCAATTTTTTTTCTTTCCTCTTTTCTGTCTCTAATACCTACTTCAGGGTTCATAAGTCTCCTCTGTGCCACAGAGGCACTGTGTGGGTTTCCCTACATGGCCAGAATCCTACAGTCTAGACTGAAATGCTGAACACCACATTACACAAGAACTGAGGTTACGGGATACAAAGATTCCATGCCTTGGTCTTTCTTAAGTGATTCTGTTTTCTCCATAGCCCGTATTCTAGCTCGTCTTTCTGTGGTGGCTGAGACTCTCACTTTCTCCCTTGTAAAGTCTGTTCCACCTTTTCTGGCATACTTAAGGACATGCTGGATGAGAGAAAAGCAGAGGACACCAGCACACCCAGCAGTTCATCAGGCAGAGCAGTTTTCTGAATGTTAGAGATGTATAAGTAGATGTCTTCAAGCAGAGGAAGGAAAGTCAGCATATCCCAATTGCTGAGAGGAGCACAGCACTGCCCAGTGAGGATGGAGCTGAGCCCATCAGCACACCACAGTGGCCTCAAGCTGCCGGTCTGCACAGCCTACCTTTCACCTTGTATCTACATCCAGCCCTATCCTGAATAACTAACCGTCACTGTTAAGAAAAAAAAAAAAAGACCTTCAGGGGAGAGGCCAGTAAATCCTTGAAGATGCACTGAGCAAGGCTTTTACATCCCAGGGAAAGAAGAAATTCTGTAGCTTCAGCATTTCCCAGTTGCTCACTCAGTGGCTTGCTGATTAACAACACATCGTTCTTTAAGAAGTTCCACTTTGAGGTCCATAAATCTCCTCATGGATTACATTATAGTGGCTGGTGACCTGGAGTGAAATGCTGAACAGAAGCCACGTTTTGGAATGATGCCTTGGTAAGAAAACTGCTACCGCATGGATTAAAAAAGTGATTAGTGAAGACCATTGTTATTCCAAGGTTAAGGCTCTGGAACTGCAAACTTCTTTGTATCTTTTATTAAAACTTTGTTCTACTAAGCATTTAAAATCTGTTCTGGCCCATGCTCAAATTAGTAATGCACCATTCTCTACCTACTTAACCCCAGGAAGGTAATATAGCTCAAGATTTAGTTTATCTTTGGCACTATAGAACAATCAATTCAGTGTAAAGCACTCTAAAGAGCTTTTTTGAACATTTTCATATGCATTTTAGAGGAGATCTGAGATAACTTAAAAGTACAGTACAAGAGAACAATGCAAAAAAAAAGTACCTTGCTGAAAAACTTGAGAAGTTTAGTACAGTTTTCATGTCACCTATATTCCAGTTTCACACAATATAATCCTTCCACACTGTGATCTTCAAAATCATTAATGAAGCGGCATCAATGCTTTGCAACTACGAACAAAAATTTCTGAATGTCTTGTACCATATTCATAGCTCTGCTACTACCAAACAAGACGGCAAACTGTGTGTGGTTCCTATTTAATTTGACATCGTAGGAAGTGAGAAGTACAATTTTCCATATAATGTTGGTTTTGGAAAACACTTTGCACATTTTTTCTTGTCGTCGGGTTTTCTTGCTTGGTTTTGTTGTTGTTTTGGGGGGGTTTTTTGCCCCCTTTTACTAGAAGAAATACATTAAGTAATAAGACCTGGGATATTTATTTGTTCTTGTTATTAATTTGGCAACAATTATGTAGAATGATATTAGTCCTCAGGACAGTTGTACTTTACAGGAAGATTCCAGAAAGCATCTATGATAGTGCCATCTGCTAGCTTGTCTTTCACTCCTCCCACTTTCCACAGGGCCACTCATGTAGGAGACAGAACTGCAGCTCAATCTGTAGCTGCACATGGGGACTATGACTTTAGAAGTAGAGAGGATCAAGGCAAAGGCAGTTTCAAACTCTTGTTTCAAGAGACACGGAGGAGTCAAGGATTCACTGGGTAAATCTCATCTCATTCCATTCTGGGTCATTCCAGACAATTTTTCTTTCAGAATCAGCTTGCCACAGATACTGTAAATAAAAACCCTTGTTTTCAGAAAGAGGAATGATAGAGACAGTTTTATGCTTCCAGTTAATTTCATCCATTGTCACCTCCACACAATATCCATGATGGTGACTCTCCCGTTTGCCTTGGCTATCAATTAGGCTTGTTTAAAGTCTAAGATTCATGATCCAGTTCTTAAATGCTCATCCTATAGCTTTTTTGTTACATTCCACATACATTTAACATGAAGATTCTAAGGGTTCTGGATTTGGGTGATTCCTGCATGTACAACAGTACATGAGAACAGGAAAGGGAAGCAACAATCCACTAGAGAGAGATGATTTATTTTTTACCAGGAGGATAACTTTTGATGTGCTAGGAAAATTAGCAGACAGCAAACAGATTTAACAATAAAAGCTACATAAGCCTTGTTGAGGCAGTGGGACAATGCAAATAAGAAGTACACTTTTTTTTGTTTTTTAGAAGACAATTTATTGAGTGCCCTCTGTTGACTGTGAAGTCAGCCTAAAAAAGAGGGCACTTAATCTTTTTAGGCTCTCAGTTTTAGAAAATACTTGTTTGGATATGTGTGAGAGAAGGAAGCAGTCAGCTTCACTAAAAAGCAAAGGTGTTATTACCCTAACTCTTCTAATAAACCCAATTTTGTTCTCGTATTTTTTTGGCCCTACAGCAAAATAGCTTAGTCTAGGGTCTCTCCTAATGCATTTATGTCTGTGTGGGCCTTTAGAGTGGTGATTATTCTAGGGAAACCTAAATAAAACATTTCTAAATTCCTAATACTGAATAGTTTCTGGATATTGCCTATTTCTACATTAAGATCTGTACAACCAAAGATGACATCATTTTGTATCACTTACCAATAAAGTATGCTAATGGAGTATTTCAATAGAGAAGGACACTTATTTTTCTCAGTAAGGAGAGATACTGCACTGCATTATTAAAAGCATTTAGAGCATTAAAAGCAGCTTATGTGGCCACTAGTGATCTCTTATATGTCTGAATGTGAGGTTTGTTCTTTTTCTGATTTTCAGTTCAGGCTTCTTTAAAGCAGGTGGAATTTTCGCATGCCCCTCTTCTCTTGATTTCTCTTTCCTAAAGACCTATCTTTGCTTTTGTTTCTCCCCGTGCCAACATAGTTAATGATTCACTGCAGAGTTTATAGATTATTGGTGAAGAAGAAAATTGAAGGGAGAACATGAGGAGCTGATGGTTTTTCGACACCAGCAGGATCACAGAAGTAATGGAGAGAAAGAGATGGACAGGGGAAACATTAGATGCTTCAATACAACCTAGCTTCATAGCTCCTTGAGCCCATAGGAAATGTGCCCTCCTTTGCAGAACAACTGAAAAGTTTTCTCAAGGAGGAGTTGCCTTGTCCGCACCCCTTCTCTTCTCTCTATGAAAGTAACTAGAAAGGGAGGAGAGGAATGAAAACTGCCTCCTCCTCATGGCCTGTGCAGGCATCCACAGTTACTTGTGATACAGAATTGGCAAACTGCAGCTTTATTCCTGCCTCCTCACAAAAAGCAAGGAGGCACTAGGAATCAAAAACAACCACAAAAAAAAAAAAGAGAAAAAGAACTCCAAGCCAGAAGCAATCTTCTTGTCCATTTTATAACCACAATTTACTATCACAAAACAACTGAGAACAGATTGTAGGAAGAAGACACTCTTTTCTTCATGCTACCTTCTCCCCCTCCTACTTTCTGGGAAGACTTAAAAAGGATATATAAAGATTAACCATGTAATTTCTAGAAGATAAAAGAAACCCAGTGATTTGAAACAAATATGCAATTTGGCCATTTCTATTAAATTTTGGTCATCACAAAAGCCAGGTTCTTAAAACTACTATTTTTGGATTTCTTGGAGTCAATATTTACTATGGTACTATGGTTGCACATACAAAGTTTTGAAATCCCCTTTCCCCTTAAGATTATCACTGTTAGTATGTGTTTTGTGATGACGCATAAAGTACTAGATATTTATAGGGATTTTTTCTTCTTCTTTGTTTTTTTTTAGTATTTTTTATTTTTAATTTTTTTTTTTTTAAACATATTTATTTTTTATATTTCTCAACATCAGGATAACTAAGGGTTCGGTGTTGGTGATTTGGAACAATTTCAATGCAAATAATAACTAATATTTAAAATTCAACAAAGACAAAGGAGTTAACATTTCCGTAAAATCTAATGTGCACACATCCCACATTTCTGCAATGTCTGAGAGTTTTACAAACACATTAGTTACTAATAGGATCATTGATTTCAGAGGGAGCCACGAAACTATCATTCTTGTAAACTGAAACCATATTTAAGTATCAACAGCCTAAGACATCTTTTTAAATTTATCTTTTATTCTCATTACGGAAGTCATGTGGGAAAGAAAAAGATTCCTCTACATTTTATTGATGTCAGCAAAGGCTTGTGATTCACATAATTGACTTCATACCCAGGCACCAGTGAAAGTATTATTCAGCAGGTAATGATTTTCTTATAAAAGTATATTCTCCAAGAAATGTTGAGAAAGTGATAAACGAGCTCCTGGAGGGCTTTTGTTTGCTTTCGGTTTTATTAATCTATGCAAAACTATATTACAGGCCGAGGCTCAGAAGAAATATGCTGGTCTACATTCTGTGCTTTCAGCATAACAGATAACACCGAGGACAAGAGATCAAGTCAATATAAACGTCTACACCCAAAACTCCAACACTTTTAATTAGAGTTTGAACAGAAGGAATATGCTTGTAATGCTGCCAGAGTTTCCTTGTCTCAGCAGTGTTGTCAGTATAGTGGGGGACCAGCACAAACAACCATGTCACTGTGGCACAATTTGCCATCTTGATGTACTGGCAATTTCACGCACTGTTTTGTTGCCTTCAGACTTGCTCTTTGTCAGGCAAGTGCAGAGATAGTCACATGGGAATACAACAAGGTCTCATGCTGCAGACCACAGTATAACCATGTTATATTTATCTAACACAAGCAGTTGGTGACAGGGTTACTAAAAACCTCGTCAGCCCAGACAAGACTTCTCTTCTCTGCTGATTTAAAATATCCAAAACAGTATCAGGAGTGCTGAGGGCTGACCAAAGCCCTAAGAGCTTCTGAGACAGTTGAGGTCCAGGACATTCCAGAGATCTCTTCACATGATGCACTGACCTTACAGGCTGCCTGAACTCAGACTGCCTCTGAATCATATTTTGTTTTGCCACAGGTAATACTAGAGCCCTATGAATGACCACAAGGCAGATATGTATCTGCCCAGGATCACCGCAAATGCAATGAGGTAATCAGAAGTTACCTATCAAATGAACACATTTCAGATTCAAGGTAAAACCAAGGCACATCCCTTTGGGAGTATCAGTTGTCATCCCACAGATTGTCCTTAATAATCCTCCTGCAGTCAAAGGTATGACATTTGGCGTAATTTGAACCTCCAAGACCTTCATATTCAACAGTATATAAAGCCAGTGAGAATAAAGCTCCATCTACAATCAAGGTATTCAGGCATTATTAAGAAAGCATAGGATGAGGTAAAATAAATAAAAATGTCTAACAGGGAAGAGAGAAAAAAAATTTAAAAAAAAATAGTTAAAAAAAAAATATTAAGAAACCAAAAGCCAAAGTGAATGAGAACATGGATAGGTCTGAAGTGCAAGAATAGTACTTGAGAGTAATGTTGTATGACTTTATCAGCATCTTCTTTTCATACTCTGCTTAATGTAACAGGAATTTAAAAAGATGATTACCTGAATCTGGTCAAGTGTCATTTTACTGAGGGTGTATAATGCTACTACTCCAAGCATACAAAAAAAAAAAAAAAAAAAAGCCAAACCGGGGGGAAAAAAAAAAAAAAAAAAAAAAAGAGAGGTTACAATTTAAATTGCCATTGATTTTAAAGTCCTGAAACCAGAGGAGCAAACAAAATAAACATGACTAATGGGCAGGGAGAGTAGCATAACTGTCAGCTTACTTTGAATGAACTAGGCATTTCTCTTTAAAAAAAACCCAAACAATCCTTATTTCCCCTGTCAATGCAGTTTTTGAACTCTTTCTTTTCTGTTACAGAATCCATGTTTCTGCGCCTAAGAAATTAAAATAGTAAGAATTTTTATTATTTACTTATTCTCTCCCATCATCAAACTCGGAATAAGCAGTTAGGTTTTACTATTCCCTCCTTCCTCTGTGTTGTTTCTCCAATAAAATGTTCAGAAATATTGGTGGAAGAGTTCAGTGAAAGCCTCAATACAGCCCTTATACTTTTAAGTGGTGGATCAGTGCTTCAGAAGAATAATAACCTTATCACCTCAGCCACATGAAGTGCAGTGAATACTTAATTTTGCCAACCTTTTGAAAATGGGGGTTAAACAGGAAAGGGAACAGTGAAACTTCTTTATTTCCTTGATGGTTATTGTTCAAACAAAATTCAAATTAGAAGTACTAAAATTCTAAAACTTTCACTTCATAATATTCCAGTTAGTATCTAAGTAAGCCCTCAAGGCTTCTAGGTTGAAGACAAAGTTCAGACGAAAAGTTCCTCTAGGAATAACTGATACTGTCTTCTAAAGGTTAGTGGGTTGAATAATTAATAGGAAATACTGAAAACTTGGTGTGATAAAAGCATCCATATCACATTTTTATGATATTTTTTCCCTCTTAATAATACTCAATATAGTCTGTAGTGTTCTCTCTCCTTGTGTATACTTACATAATGTAGCTCTTTATATAGATAGTGATTTCATACATATAGATTTAAGTGCATGTATGTACACATACACGTGTGCGCATACACACGTGTGTACCCTTCCTTTTTCTGTCCTCTTCTTTTCCAGTCTCTGCAGCTGCTGTACTCACAAATCTGTGCTTTCTCCACTCCCCAGTTCTAGTAAGAACACAAAATGCCCTGTGGCAACAGGGAATTGTGCAGCCAGCCCATTAAGTTTACTGCAGCTACAGGAGGAACTCAGAAGCAGCTGCTGCTGTGGATGGAGCTGAGTGGGCATATGTAGCTGGCTGAGTATTCTTGAGGAGTTTTAATGGGCCATCATCATGACATGTCACTCTCCAAAATGACTATTTGTCACTCACACTCTTAAAAAGACAGTTTGGCAGCTTTGGGAGGTAAAAACCATCTGTATACTGTGCCTCATCATGTACTAATTGCATAATATTTATTGGGGGTGGGGGGACAGCAATACTGTATTGTAGCACCACCAAGAGCCTATAAACAACATAACATGTTCATAACAGGAACTGGTAAAAAAGAGACTTCCCCCTCACGCATAGGCTTCAAACTTTTCAGAAATCAGCTTCCTAGAATGGAAAGAGACCACAGTCTTTGCAAAAAACACACACACTGGAATCCTTACAGAGCTGTTCAACATTCAGGTTTGCGTGGGGTTTTGGGTTGGTTTTGGTTTTTTGGGGGGTTTTTTTTGGTGGTGATGTGGTTTGTTTTTTTCCCCACACTACTCTCAGTCTATCAGTATTTATTCCTTAGAGTACTCATTCTGAGTATCTCAGTAACAAAACAGCATCATTGACAAACCAAGCCACAGAACAGATTTTCCATCCAACTTTTCATACAAAAACTGCTCGTTTTTACTCAAATAGATTTAATTTTTGATTAAAGAATCCAGTGACTCAAACCTCATTTATAGAAGTTCATAAAACAATTAAATCATGTGAAAATACCACTGCGGTGAAACTCTATTTACAAATTCCTGAATGTTTATTCTTACTAGCTCTATTTTGGGTCTTACTTCTTCACCAGGAAAGGGTCTAAGTTCCCTTCCATACATGCCAACAGCATTTCACATGATCCATATCTACTCATAATGCACCATACAACTTGCCATTATATACTAAACCAACGTATTTGCTGGTCCAGTGGTTTGATTTATTTTGTTGCCAAGAATCACTGAAGCTGTAAGACGAAATTCCCTTAAAGTCACTACACTTTATTTCAGCAGTATGATAAACTCATGTTAAGGATGCTTTCTCCCTGCATTCCCCACATACGGCTTCTACGGAAGTGTTCATGCTTAAAGACTAGCATGGCAAACAAACACCAAAGACCCCAGCATACTTCATAGAAGAATATCTCTGGGCTAGCAGATGTCCACGAGCTTGAAAAGTTTATGTATGTGTAGCAGCTTACAGAAACAGAACCTTCAAAAAACTTCACTCATTTTTCTTCTCAAATTACTTCCTCACTACACATGAAACAATCTCTGCTTGCACAGTGTAACACACATACAGTAAAGAACTGTTTCTTGAGCATGTATTTTTCTTGAATGAAACTACAGAGATGTGCAAATATATGTCTATAGTAATATTAATATTTTCTCTTCTTATACTACTGAATATATTCTATTAATTATTTATTGTTTCAATATAGTTTATTTATCTTTTAGTTAGTTAGTTAGTTAGTTATTATGACCAGACAATGCATGAATGCACTATCCCTTTTATCACAGAAAGAAGGGAAAGAGGGTAAATGAAACAAGAAAAGCAGTAACAGAATTTATATACCTTCAATAATGAAAAATTAATGCTTTTTACTCTTTTATCTGTTCTTAAAAACAGAAACAAGAAATTAGAATACAAATATGGTGATTGGAAAGTTGTTTCTCCCATAATGCTTTTTCTACTCAGCCATAATAGTTTGGGCCTAGGATTTCAACCATGGAAAATGAGAGCACATTAGAGGATCTATTTTTTCATCTCTAACTCTGTAATCTATAGAATTATCCATAACAGCACTGCACAGGAAAAATAATCATACACACTTCTTGTTTGACTACCATATCAGTAATACCAAATTTGCAAACAAATTTCATTTGGTATTAAAGTATTTTCAGAGATAAGATATGTACTTATACTGAATGTATTTATTTTAGATTGGAAATTACTCTTCCCACATTGTCTCTTCTTTGTCAAACTACTGATCTATAGTTTAGAATGATTATGCTCTTTCTGCTTCAACTATCCAAAATAGCTTGCAGCATTGCTTGGCTGATAATGATTTTTCTCATAGGAACCTGCTTCCAAAGAACATTAGTACCAAGGAATAGACACCCAGAGGGTGTAGAGCTTTTTTTTCATTCGTTTTCATTTTGGTTTTATGTTGTATCAATTCCTCACATTTAATTTGCTTTTGAAAGTTTAATGCTACTAAAGATCGACTCATAATCTTACCCTGTGTGTTAGTGGGAAGTGCTGAAACCTGACAGACTGGAAGACAATGGTAAAATACATATCTGTAAAGCAGTATGAGTAATTAGGGTAATGTGTCTGTAGAAGCTTATGAAGTACTGGACTACAGAAGAGAGTATGATCTGATCATTTTAATGATTAAAGATTTGCAATACAGAAAAAAACCAGTTAACTGGGTCCACATACTCACTAACCTATAATTACCTGAAAACAATTATGGACTTGTTAATTAATACTTACAAAACTGTCAGAACAATACAGAATTCACACATTGGTCTAAATACTAATTTTAAATTTTAACAGAAATGATAATACAGATGTCAGGATAAAAGTGTTTTTTATTGTGTTTTGCTTCTTAAAAACTAAATTCCTATTGTCTTCCTTTATAAAATTCCATATGTTTGAAAAAATGCAATACGTGCTGCTGACTTTCATGAAAGATGTATAGCCAACTTTAAATTGACAATTCTCCATATCAACAAATTGGTTATATATTATAAAATATTTCACACCACCCAGGTATTTCCCAAAGCATTTTCAAAAATCTAATCCCATAAGTCTTCTCACCAAGATCAATGGGACTACTCCTATACCTAAAGCGCAGAATTAAGATTTTGACAACATGCCCATATCAGACATAATTAGTACCTCAGAAGGCATGTTGTGGAGTAAGTCACAACTGCCCAGAGCTGACAGTGGGGCAAGGAAATAAGTCAAAAGCAGAGAATTTGAATGCAAAATTTTACTACAGCATTTTAAAATGAGTAAATTACTTCATATGAAATGGGCAGGAATGAATATCTAGAGTAAAGCATTAAGTTTCATCATTAGTATGACAATGTAAGATGAAAAACCAATGCATGACCAAATAAAGTGGAGTATTAGATACCTTCCTGTAGACTTATCTTGTGTCTTAAAATGAGTTCAGGTAAGAAAGAGCAAAAGAATCTCTTGGTTAATTTATTATCATAAAACACAGATTACTGTTGCTAGTGTGTTTAATTTTCATTTAGAATCTCTTTTAGAGTCTGGCTTGATCAAACATAACATTTCTGTAGTGTTTTCCCTTAACTACTATGACCCATTTCTAGCACTGCAGTAAAGGTAAAAGTAAAGGTAAAACACTGAATAACAAATAACATGCTCTTTTTTCCAGTAGGCTATAGACAATTTTTATTTTCTTTCCCCTACTATTATGTATTTCACTGAAGATAGTTTATCATATTGATTTTCACCCAAAAGTGTTTCTCAAGTCCATCCATCTGCCCATATATATCGGCTAGTTAATTCACAGCCCATTGTTCAAAATTCACTTCAAAACCTAGGAAAATTTAACCCGGTGCTACATCAAATTAAATCTGTTTTAGAATTTTCTAAGTTAAAAAATCATCCTCATCCATGTGCATCGTGTCAGGACTTGCTTAACAGTCATGAAAGCCGGTACTAAGCATATGCCTAAGTACCTTTCTGAAATAAAGCCTTAACCCCTGTTCAAAGAGGAAGGTTGCTTTAATGAACGTGTGTCACATACGCCTAATTATAAGAAGCAGCATTGAAAGATTAAGTGATTCCATTACATAAAGTCACACCATAGCTGTTCAGTATTCAGAACAAGCTGAAGCAGGGTATGCACAGTAAATATGGACACTTGAAAGTCTGCTTGAAACTGTTCAGATCATTTAAAGTGATCCTTTGTGAATAGATACTTTAAAAGGTTTGATTTCTCCCTAGTCTTTTTTTTAACTATTCAAACTTGCAGGCCTGCAAGGGCTTCCAGATATAACCAGGGTGATCTCAAGATAGTAATTCATATCCTGATAGGCATTTAGACTCCATAGGATTAAGGGCTGGAAAATAAATGCTTTTAATGCCCATGTTTTCTGTTTGTTTTCAGAAAATACTTGAGGGGCGGATAATGCATATTACAAACCCACAAAAAACTGCCTTAACATGAACAATACTAGGTTAATTGTAAATCCTCCCAGCTTAGAAGGATTTTAACAGTTTTATGTAAAGGGCAGTGCTCTCCTCATGCCTTTTTCTATGCTGGTGTGTACAATGAGCATTTAACAAAGAAATCTCATCAAATTCCTATGCAGTCACTATACGTTGTTTCCCTAAATCATATTTTGACATTTCAAATGATGTGACAAGGTATTTATGAGTTAAGATTGAACTTCGCTTGTGGTTATAAAAGTAAACCAACATGGATATGAGATTTGCCATGTACAATGCTGATGCCAGTCCAAGATTCTTTCATCTGTTATTCACATTTTCTCCCTATTTTTACTGTATTTGTTACTCATTGCCATTAAATGCTGGTGACACAGTCAACGTATGTGCCATTGATAAACAAATTTTGAGAAAATTGTGACATGGAAGGTAATATTTTACACTGGTCATGTATACTTGCTGAACCTACATTAAAATTCAAATTGTGCAGACCTGTTTCTTATTCTGTAAGCCATCTGGATTCTACTGAAAATTTTAATGTCTTCTTTCAAAACTCACTTCTGAAGTTTCCAGTACTTCACATACATTGAGAATTTTAAATTTCCATAAAGACCCCCCTGATTATCTGAAAAGACACATCCTTCTGACACTATAAAAGACACCGGAAAGGGTACATAATTCAAATTCTTAGGTGGTCTCTGATGAAATTACAGCACTCTTACCTAATGATCATTTTCTTTTTGAACCCCTTCTGAGTGAGCTTTGGTCCAAGGAAAATAGTGCACACAGGGAGTTACTTATGAGAACACTCCCTGCTTCTGAAACTTTGTGGTGACCATGAAGGCACAGGAGTTAGTAGAATTGTGCATTCTGTTAGCTGCAAACAAGATCAGTCATCTGAATTTACTCCAATCTACCTCAAATGTTGCAGCTCAAATGACTGCTACTAATTTGTCATACTTCTGGTGTACCATCAAACACCTCCCTAAGGGATCTTTTATTATAATATCTGATTGTTTTATTATAGTATCTGATCCATTTTATAACTAAATCTGAAAACAATGAATTGCTCTTGGAGATTAGAGTTTAAATCACTATAATTCTTGCCCCCAGCATCCAAGACTGATCTTTGCTAAGTTTCACTTGACACAGCATGTAAACTTCTCTACCAGATTGTCTGAGCGCTCTCAAAGCTTAATTGATCCAATTTGCATGTCTCATCCTGGCAGAACTGTGCATCATTTCTACCCTCTTGGACTAAGTGATCACAATCTAATCACTTTGTATACAAAGCAGATGGAAAGTTTCCAGCTCCTTTGCCATCCCCTTGCATGCATCCATATTAAAGCAATTGTAATTCGACAAACAATCTGATCTTTCTGTATTTTTATAGGATTACTGTCTCATTGATAGGCCTTCTGTCACCAATTGTAATGTTCAGAACTTTATACTCAAGGCATTTTCACTTTTGTCTCACACCTTCTGTGTGGTCCATTAAAATGATCATTTCATTTAACAAACTCCCCTTAGGGAAGTTCTGCACAGCTTGGTGTAAATCAGCACAGCTCTGTGCACTGAAAGAAAGGTACAATTTCTATTAATTGAGGATCCTGTAGTTTTAAGGGAAAACAAATAATTAATTATATCCCTATCTGTAAAGCTCTGAGCGTTGTACATTAATGGACAGTGAAAAAACTTTTATACGTGTTAAAAGGAAAATGTTACTTTAAATTCAGTGAATATTTTTCAAATAGTAACTGCTTCTGCACATGAAACAAAAATCTCTTATTTGTTTTGCTGTACATTTTCCTTTCAAAATTGTGCAAGTTGTCATTTAAACACAATGAAAGTTTAGTAAATAGTTATGTTGTTCACAAATAGATGAAAGTTACCTTGTGAAAATAACACAAAAAAGAGCTTCTGCAAAGAAAAGTCACAAGCAGATTAGTCAAATTAATGAAGGATCTACACATTTCAAATCACTGAAATCAAACTTTCTGAAGTGAACAGAAAGTTCTACTTCCTAATCTCACTAGTGATTCACTGATGCAATTCATATTCTCCACCTGTCTCTAGTTTACATACATCTTCAAATGTTGTTACATTTCTTCAGCCACACTCTTTCCACACATTCCTACTTGTTGAATCCATTGTCCAATAGTACCTCTGCTATTCTGGGAGTCTGTGGCTGGCTTATTTTTTTCCTACATACATCCTTTTCATCACTTCTTCCACTTTTGTTCTTTCCATTAATCACTATTCATATTTCCTCAATAAAATTTATGAGAAGGCAAAGAGACTGCTCAGGGATTTTTGAAATTTGTTTTCAGTGAAGAATACATCAGAAACTCTAAAGCATGTTGTTCACAGAAGTCATCAATCACTGGTGGTCAGTGTTCATAACAACCCAAGATAAGTAATACCCTTCAGTTTGCTCTGCAGCTACCTTTATAACTTGTGGAAGACTGGAAGGTAAAACCAGTGCCTATGTAAGAGAGCAAAAATCAGAACACACTATTAAATTGTGAAATAATTTTTGCCAAAGGCAAAGCATGCCAGTTCACTTATAAAACCATGCTTTTGTGTCCATATATACACAAAAATAGTGGCACAAGTGGAAGGATAGTTCTTGTTCAATAGCAAGTCTAGTGAATTCAATGTTAACTGGTAAACAACAAAATGAATTAACCAAGTAAGCCAATTTAATCATAAAAAATGCATTAGGACAGTGAATAGACTTTCTATTAGTATGCAGCACAAAGAAACAGTGGTAGTATAAAACCAGCAATGCCTTTCTTTGACTTGTACTTCAGACTCAGCAGACAAGTTGTATGTATAGGCTGTTCATACTGCAACCTTGGTTGAGTCTTATGCCTCTAGTTACACAAGCAAGCAAAACCCCTGCTATCTTCAGATTCTGTTCTCATTTTAAAAATGCAGGGTGCCATAGCTTACAACGGGGTTTTGCAGGTGTAAGTCAGTGGAACATAACAAACAAGTCTGTGGATGACACTCAGTTTGCTGTCTCTCAGCTGTGTTAGCTCAGCAGGACCAATGGCAATAATAAGGGGGAAAAAATTATCACTGGTACAGGCAGGTGTGACTCACACATAGAATTCATCTACTGGGTAACACAGCATAATTTTATGCAGTCACTTTTAAGAGCAAATTTTCTGCTAGTCTGTAAACAATCAGACATGTATTGAACCATCATTTTGTTTTTAATGAAGACACCCAGAATTTCTAAGACAATGTGAAGACTCAGGGCCCTGAGCGGCCTTTCCCATGTGACAACCTGCTGCTTCTTCTGACACTTCACCCTGAAGGTATTTAAATATTGAGATAAGAAATTTAATAGTATTAAATGCTTTCGTTGAGCCCACACTTACAGGAAAACATCAGGGAAGGTCTTTTGATTACTAAGACACAAAACTTCAGGAATATATACATAATAACTCTTAACCTGCCTTGCAAGACATCATTTATAAAGTAATGTTATCCTCTGCCAACCATTATTAAATAGTTCCTTGATGTTTAAGAAAATCTACCTTATGTTATTGCACTACTTCTGTTGCCACCAGTGAAACCAAAGATGAACTTTGATTTTGAGAATACATTGAATGTACCGTTCATCCTCAGTTTTATCTATATTTTCACCAGATACAAGTTACTATGGAAGAAAAAAAAAAAATCTGGTTTCACTCCATGACTCTCTACAATGGCACTCCTATTAATTTCTGTTGAAGTTCTCTTATCAGTAAAGGTTATTTACAGGTACAGGAATGTCTGACTCCAGGAAAACTTGTGATATTGCAGATCATTTTGTTCACTGTAATAAACTTAACTCTTCTAACCTTGATTGTGAATCTGCAGCATATCTCCCCTTTATCTTGCTAATTATTTTACAAAGTAATTTTCCAAAAAATTTAATCTGAGACAAAAATTGTTAGCACATTCTGCTACAGCCTCAAACTGTGTTCCAAAATGATATTTGCATTTTAAGTATAGTACAAAGCATGTATTAAATGATCAGAACTGGAAGGTGGGCCACTACCTAAAACACAGATGATAACATAATTTCAGAAGCGAAAATAAATATCTTCCATTTTTAATACAGTATACAGATACAGACCCTTATATCTTTAAATCAGAAGGATCTGTCATCAAGGTGGACATCTTAATTTTTCCATCTTCCTCACAGTCTCATTTTCTGCTTGGCAGGTATTTTGGAAGCCTGACAAAGCACCTGGGCCCTCAGTCTGTATCATCCCACACAAAAAGCAGTCATTGACTGCACCTTGTGCTACTAGAAGTAAAATTGCCAAAAAAAAAAAAAAAATCCAGAAAGATGATTTTGTCATCACACTAGCAGAATGGACCATCATCTTCTACCCACCTCTGCTTACTAAAATAATAGATGAATGGAGATTGTTGAATGTAATACTGTGACTTACATAGTATGGAACAGCATCTAATTTTGACAGGACATTAAAATTAGTCATGCAGCCTGCAAACAGATGGGAGGAAATACAGTTACATGAAACGATCAATGTCAAAATACCAGTCTAGAAGGAAAGGTGTCTACTAAAGTTCTGAAAACCATGGATGTCATTATTTCATCTCTTTAACTCTCAAGAAAACTTTGCTTTGTAAGGTGCAGCGAGCTGCCTTCTTTAGTGGTAGACCAGAGAACTCATCATTTTGATTTTTGGCTCTTAATTTGGAAACAGTCTGGACATGGTCCAGTTACTCCCCTGACAGCTGCACATATTTGCATCCTTCCATCCATCTGCTGAGAGCTCAGACTTGCTTGGACTCCTCCAGATCTTCATGTTGTTTTTTTACTTTTCCATACTTTATCTTGACCCAGTAATTCTTGGAACCTCTATGTATGGAATGCTATTCTGTCTTGCCCTGTGCTGTTTAGTGCTCTGCTGCTCATGTTTTAGGCTTTTATGAACAAATTCCAAATTCTCTAGCCCTATCCAGTTAATGTTTTATAAGAAATATTTACATCTTTCATTTTCTATTCATTGCTTCCTTACTCTCATTAAAGAAGCATAAAACCTAGTTCTATTAGTTTTTGTCTTGATGGTATTTGCTTTTGACGTCTTGTGTCACAGATTACCTTGCTGCACGTGGCATTTTCCTCCTTTGATTAAAAATGAACTTTACTTACCTTCTTTCTTTCAAATGCATCTGCTAGTTAACAGACCTACTCCCCTGCGTGTTTCTCAAACCTGGATGTTACTGGATCTCTGGCTACCTGCCCTCCTTTTCCATCTGCTAACATAACGAAGTCAGGCCTTCTTTCTAGAACCTGTGTGGTGGATTGATGCAACATAAACCAATGCGTGACCCATAGAGATGCATACAGCTTCTTTAGCAAAGAGCATGGGAAATCAAGACCTATACATAAGGTGAGCCTCACCTCAATCCCTCATTCGAAAGACCATCTCTATCCATGTGGATGACGGGAAGGTGATCGGGAGTAGCCAGCACGGATTCACTGACAGTAAATCACACTGGACCAACCTGATTGCCTTCTGCCATGAAACAGCTACCAGGACAGATGAGGGCAGTAGATATTGTCCACTTTTACTTCAGCAAGGCTTTCAACACTGCCTCTCACAACATCTTCATAGGCAAATTCAGGAAGTGTGGGTTGAGTGAGTGGACAGTGACGTGGATTGAGAACTGGCTGAACCAGAGGGTTGTAATGCACAGGGTGTAGTTGGAGGCCTGTTACTAGTGGTGTCTCCCAAGGTTCAAAACTGCACCCAGTATGTAATTTATTCATCAATGACTTGGATGAAGGGGCAGATGTCTCCTCAGCAAGTTCCCTGATGACACAAAGCTGGGAGGAGTGGCCAATTTCCCAGAAGGCTGAGCAGCCCTTCTGAGGGACCCTGAAATGTTGAAGGGATGGGCAGAGAGGAAGTGTCTGAAATTCAACAAAGGCAAGTGCAGGGTCCTGCCCCTGGGAAATAATAACCCCATGGACCAGGACAGACCAGAGGTGACCTTCTGGAAAGCAGTTCTTTGGCGAAGGACCCAGGGGTCCGGGCAGAAAACAAGCTGTGCATGGGCCAGTGTGTTCTTGTGGCCAAGAAGGCCATTGGTATCCTGGTCTGCATTAGGAGCAGCACTGCCAGCAGGTCAAGGGAAGTGATCCTGCCCCTCTACTTAGCCCAGGTGATGCCACATCTGGAGTTCTCTGTCCAGTTCTGGGCTCCTCATTACAAGAGAGAGCTCCTGGAGCTCCATGGAGCTCCTGGAATAGGTCAAAGAGAAGGCAACACAGATGACTAGGGGACTGGAGCGTCTCTCTCACAAGGACAGGATGAGGGAGCTGGGTCTATTCAGTCTCAAGAAGAAACAACTGAAAGGGGACCTCACCATTGCCTGTAAGTGTCTGAAGGGAGGGTGCCAAGCAGATGGGGCCAGACTCTTCACAGCAGTGCCAAGCAATACGAGAAGAGGCAACAGGCAGCGACTGATGCACAGAAGTTACACCTGAATGTGAGGAAGAATGTTTTTATTGTGCAGGTGACCACATACTGGAACAGGGTACCCAGAGAAGTTGTGGAGTCTCCCTCACTGAAAATATGCAAGAGCTGTCTGGACACAATCCTTTGCCACGTGCTCTGGGATGACCTTGCTTGAGCAGGGAGGTTGGACCAGACTGTGGTCCCTTCTAACCCGACCCATTCTGCAATTAGATTATTATACCTTAATCTAAGTTTATTATCTCATTGATTGCTTTGGTATGTTTCTTTCAGTTTTACATCAGGCTCCAGAGTGAGAAAAACAAAGCAAAATGCTTCATCATATTCCTTCCCTTCTCACACTTACTCTTTGGAATACTTTTTCTTCTAACTTTTTCAATCTCTATTTTCCAGAACTAAAACCATTAAGACTAGAACTTTTACATTTTCATGGAATCTTAAGATAAATCTGACTTAAATAAATGTGTCAGTAGAAGCAGGAATTATTCCTCAATGTGAGGTCCCTCCATTGTTTCCTAGACATATATAGTCATTTGTGTACATGCGTCATCACTGCTATCATTCTAATTCCTGCATATTTACTCCATAAAACCTTGTTTGACATGGCTTCACTTGGTTTGTCAGCCAAATAAATTGGAACAACGTTTCAAACAACTAATATTTCCTTTGCTTTGGGACTGATACTCACTCAGAAGTACACTTGATTCAGCATAAAGAAAAAAAAACAGAAAAGCAATAAGGCTTTGAGATCCTCAGCATGGTAGTGGACATGAACTTGCAAAGAAAGAAACAAACATGAATAGTGCAATTTGAATCTCACAATGAGAAAGGAAGTAACAGTTTCACTTGGCTTATTTCCTGTTTAGATGAAGCTACAATAGAGTGCTTTTGTTCACGGCTTTTCACTGTCAAGAAGATATTCAGAAAAAGGAGGGGATGAATAAAAGCAGTATGGATGAACACAAGACTACAGTGCTGACTCAAAAGGAAAACCTTTTAAAAGTATTGCTTGGCTAAACAACAGTTAAGTGGTAAAGTATGAAAGATGGGTGGGAAGGAGAGCAGTCTACATATGTATGAAGATTACAAACATCCAGGAGCAAGTGGAATTATTTAAACAGTTTTTAATATATGGACTACGTAGCACTATAGCCCTGCCAGTGCAAAAAGGAAACATAAAAATATGCCAAGCAATTTTACAAATGCCTACTCTGCCCATATAATGTGTATAAATTGTGTAAGAAACACAAGTTAAGTATTTTGCTAATATATGGCATTACGTTTATACCATGATTATGGAAACTTAAGAAATGACCATCTGCTTTTCCCAGCTGTGTCTGAAAACTTTTCATTGTTACAGGATAACAAGCTAAACTTTGCCTAATACAGCACCTGCCTACCTTGTAAGGAAAATGAATTGCCTGATTGCCTAGTCAGCAGGGTTACAATTTGGTACCTCAGTATGAAGTGTTTAAGCAGCTTATCATCCTTACACATGCACCATCCAAGTACCAGATTTTCCATATTTTGGAAGCATTTCAAATGAAAAATAACTTTTTTTGAGTTCAATTCTTCTCACATGTACTCCACAGCAACAGAATTGCATGTCCCTGTAATCCTTGAGGTAATTTCTTATGATTTACAGAAACAGGAGAACTAAATGAAACAGTATGACTCTGGCAACATTTTGTGGAATTCATGCAGCAAAATCTCCTTATATCACCTGGAAACTGACCTTAAATTTCTTCCTTTCTACTCAGAGATGGCCTAAGAATTTCCTGTGATGTAGGCAGAATATTATGCCAGACTGTCCTTAGGTGTTCTTAGTATACACCCTTTCACCCACGTTATACACAACAATGCGGCCCTTTGGTGCTTTAAGAATATTAAAGGACTATATGAAAAGAAGGCACTATTTCTTCACTGTCAAAATGTGAAATATATTGATATCTGTTGCAAATCAGTCCTCAGTATTCCTCTTTTACTAATCTACAGAATAAAATACCAGTTAAAAATTCAATTTTGAAATGACCATGATAATTGTATTGCAACATTAATATTCTCAAATGGTCTCCTAGGGTCGATACAATCGATCTGAAGATTCTGGACTAAATCTTCAGTTACTCTATGAACAGCATAACTTAATAATCAAAACTTATTAAAAAACTTTTTGCCTTCTTCTTAAATGTTTAGAATTATCTTCTTCTCCCAGGGTAGAATTCTGAAAAAGACAGCTTGAGACTAAGGCAGTAAGGCATATTTTGTGTTTTCTGGTACATGAGTAATTGCACAAGAACTACGGTATGCAAAAGTGCTACTTTTGTCTCAGTATTCCTATTTATCTGAAAGAAAAAATAACATTTATTCTTTGCTATGTTTATGACTTGTAGAGTGCTACTACCACAATATGTGCCTTACACCTACACAAATAAAAATATTACTTTTGCAAGAGCACAGGGCTGTAACATCAGCAAATATTTGTACATTGACAGAACTATTAACGGTAATATTTTTTTTCAAGAACATCTGCAAGAAATAATCCTAAATATATTCTTCAATTTTATAAACTCATTTATTGATTTTGGTGATCAGTGTCTGTTGTCAACGAGCTTCCTCATTGGCTAAGTCTTACACTTGCCTGGGGAGGTTAAAGGGGTTCCCATTTATACATTGAGTTCAAGCGATGTATGGTTAGGTGTTCACAACATTTATTTGTATCAAGTAAACAACCCCCCTCCCTATTTTTAACTGGGTAATCCTCCTTCTTATAACCTTGAAGTTACAAAAGATTAAGCATTACGACATCCTCGAACTTCTGCGCTTGGTATAGGCTGGTACTCGTACCATGACCATCGTTTGGACAGTTGGGACAGAATTAGAGTTCTCCCAGAGCACACACTCCACTGCCTTTTCTAAGAGCTACCTGTCTCTAATTTACATGACAGTAAGTGTCTCTTCCAGTGCAAAAGTGGCAGAGAAGATGCTGGTAGCATAAGGTAGCTAATAGTTATCCTGAAAAAACAGAGCAAACCTAGTGTATTAACATCTTTCTTCTCTCAGCAGTTCCACCATTAGCACTTAGCTCAGCTGTCTCTTCCAAGGAAATGCATAATGCTGAGAGAAAAAGATTATACTGAAGAGATTTTCCAGTACTTATCACCACTATATTTATGTAAAAGCCAGCTTACTGCACACAAAGGAACCATTTCCTGATTTTTTTTCATGATCTTTAAATATGTTTTCCCATGTCCTCCCTTTAACTGGTTAAAGTTAGCACTGAAACACTGACATATGTACACGGGTGCTATTTTATTAAGTGATTACTGAAAAAAAAAAAAAATAAGGGAAAAGGAACTTAAGAAATGCAGTATAATATTTAAAAACCAATGTGAAGCAAAGAAGAAATTCAGCAGAAGAATTATGACAAGGCAGCAACAGTCCTGGCAGCACTTTTAGACTGTGACACATGGAAAATACTTAATACATGAAATGAATGCCCAATGAGTCTGTAGACAGACACTTATGGCTAACACAAGATGTATAAGAAAAAAAAGGCAACATGAAAAAGGTAGTGTGACAGCAGGCTACAATATGTAAAACTATAAAGCATATGCAGATTGATATTTTGAAAGCAATTGGAAAACATCCTTTATCTTTACTGGTCTGAAAGAAGATGTACCCTTGTACTAACACGGATACTAAATAGGTTGGCACTTAGTGTCAACCAGCTTGTCATCCATAAATGCTGGGAAGTAAAGGCAGGAAAGAACTTTCTATTATATATTCATAATGTTTTAAAATGTTGCATGGTTCTCATTTTTAGAAAAAATAATATTCTATCTTCATAGCAAACAACACTAGTGACCCACTGCTCTCAAACTATTTTCAGATGTTGACTAACACTATATTCCTCTGAATTCTGTCCTTGCTTCTTCAGCTGCTATTGCTTCTTGCCTTATAAGACCACTGCCTCAGAGCAGGGGTTGTGTTTGCTTGCATTTTGGCTAGCACAATAATTCATGAACGGACCTCCTTAGAATAATGCAAATACTCAAAGTTCCTGATAGCCATAGTTTTACAACACTGTATTTCCAATGACATTAACACAGAATTGTGAGACAAGAGGATGGACATAAAACTGGATGCTGGATGACAGCCGATAACAAGAACTAAGGGACCAAGAACAACCTCAGAAGATGAAAAGGAGAAGGAATGTCAGAACATAACAAAAAATGTCAGTTGAAGCAGCATCACCTTGACTGACATCAGAACTTTAAATCTCATGCTCTCCTGAAAGTAAGGCATTTTCTGATAACCAGCCAAGCATACAGGAGCCTCTCATCTACATATAATTGCACAATTAGCTTTTACTCTTGCTTTTCTATTTTGTCAGAGACTCATAAAATTCAGTTTTAAATAATGCCCAAAAGACATTCAGAGCAGAGCATTGCAGGTAGAGCCTCTCAGTCTGCTGAAATACAGAACTGGTATTTCAGGATTACATAAATAGTATTGCTGTGCCATTGAACGAAAAACTGCTATGAGGGCTGCTTAATTTACTGATGTTGTCATCACCTTCACTAACCTTCCTCTTCTGTAATGGCACATGTTAAGGATCAATGTTCTATATTATACTAAAGATCAAAAAGCTACATGTTCTGGTTCAGTATTCAACCATAAGTCTCTCAACTCTATTATCACTTCTAATAATGAAATTACATACAAATTGTCTTTTAGTGCTTGGGCATGTGAAATTTTCATCACTTTAAATTCCTGGCATAAAACCTTCTCCTGTATCCATTGAGCTATGAGAGAAGAGGACTTCCTGTAAAGAGAGAAAGGAAATTACGCTATAGCTGTGCAAGCTGATGAAATCAACCAGGAAAAGGCAGTAGATTTTAGGTTATCCTTTAGGATAATTCTTCCTGTGTGCCTTAATCTCAACATTCTCCCCAGAGACACTTTAGCCCTGCATGCTAAGGAGGAAGCATTTGGATTCTCAGTCAGATCTCAGCTATTCAGGGTAAGCCACATAAAGTATAGCATGGAAAAACACAAAGCCCACAGTGACTATCCAGTGAAGAAAACTGTGTGATACTGGGTCTGCATAGAGTAAGTTGAGATGGTAAAGTCATACCTGTGCAGTACAACTGAAGCATCACTTCCCCAAGACCTATTCAATACATAAAGCAAGTAAGCAAGACTTAACTATTTTGTCTGTTCGTTTCACTTGCAGCATTTGTGGTAGGAAAATACTTGACAGGAATGGCATGTCCCATTTTACTTAAAAGGTCAACTGTTATCAATTTTCATATCTCAGAAAAGCAAAGAGTTCCTGAGATGGATAAATATCAGAAATACAGCAGATTTTCTTTTTCCTTTTTATAAATGGCCTTCTGGGAGTATATAAAACAACAGTGCTTCAAAGATTATGATAAAAGTAAAGATAACACAAATAGAAAAAGAGAAAAAAATATAACAAAGGGGAAGTTTCTTTCTGAGTTATTATGCCATCTTTTTTTTCCACACAGAGGCCACAGAGACAGATGAAAAATAGTTGGTCTGAGTTTGGTTTGTTTGAATGGTTTTTTTTTCCAAAACTACTTGGGGTGGAAAATGAAGAAAAATCTGCAGAGCTGTGGGTACTCTCAGCCAGGAGCTTACTTGCAGAGCAGACATGAACATTTACCTTCCACAGGATTCTTGGAGGGAAAGAACCCCAGACTGAAGCTGAGCAGAGAGCCCTAGTCCCTGTGGGTGCCTCTAGAAGCAGCAGAAGATCAGATCCCTCCAGGGAATTGTGCCTGACTCACCTCCTCCTTCACGATGTGCAAGTGAGGCAGCCCAGTCCTTTTTACCTATATTTAGCCTTTGTAATATCATCCCATCTCCCCTCCATTTCCCAAAATGCCAGTATTATTCCCACAGTTCTGTCTGAGTTTGACTGAGTGGCCAGCACTTCCACAGTACTCACTGCCGTGAAGTATTTTTACAAAGACACTCATTATCCAAGTCAGTCAAAATTCATCAGCCACATCTGAAATTGTCAGGCTATGATTCTGTGCAAACAGCCCCAGTGCTGACTGCATCTGTATGGGCTGACACAAGGTCACATCACAGATAAATATAGTATGCGAATAATTCTGTCACCTTATTGACACATTCACCAACACCTTTGAAAACCAAAACATTAACTCAAAACCCCAGTACCCTCCCCTATTCCTGCCTCCTTCCCTCCAAAATGAGGAGACCGGAAAAAAACTACCCACTCTCTATGCTAATAATAACATAAACTTGTTATCTGGCTGCTGTAAAAACCCTTTCCCCACCCTGCCTGTAAGTTCTCTTAAAACTTGTAAAACCTGCTAATCCTCTTAAATGACCTAATTTTATGGGAAAATCTTAAGTTTGCTGCATTTTTTTCATGTTTCCCTCATTCTGTAGTACTCCAGAAAACAATAATGCAAGTATTAGCTTTTATGCACTTTTGTCCCTGTTTGAAAATTGAATCCAATAGGTTTATTTACCTTAAAACAGTCAGAAGAAAAATAAAGAGGCAGGTAAAATTGTATTGGAAGGCAATGGCTGTGAATTCTAGGGAAACTATATGCTTTTAGTTCACTCATTTAACCTTTTTTCTTGATTTTAAAATCTAGAAAATGCAGGTTAGGACTTAGACTGGTTCTTACATTATAAATAAAAACAACACTCAGGGTATCTTAGGAGTTCCAAGTGTTATTTTTGAAAATTACCAGTGAGCCTTTCAAAGTTACATATGAACTTCTTGGGTTTGTGCTCAGTCAAAAGTCTCTGTCTTTTACTTTCAGTCCTTCACAAGTTAGTGAGATCTCAAGGGAAAAGAAGAGTTCAACTCAGCAAAAAGCTTGAAACTGCCCTGTAACTATACCTAAATTTAGAGCCATTGGAAAAGGACAGCTGGTTTGGATTCAAAAGAAAACAGTGAAGCCAGCCATCATTCAGCATTTTACATGGAGTTCACAGACTTGTTTTGCTTCTTCAGGTTTATTTGTGGTTTCTTTTTTTTGTTTGGGTTGGGGTCTTTTTTGAGTTTTTTAATAAGAAAAATGAAAGTATTACTGACAGAGATTTTGTGTCATTAATAATGCTTTTGGTGAGACTGACACCCTTGCAGCAGAAGACATTAAAAGAAATTAAAAAAACCAAACCACCACATCAAAAAAACCCTCAAACCCTGGATGTCAGATAGTTATGTGACAAAACAAAAAAAAAATCAACAAAATGTTCAAGTTCTACTTTAACTGCATCCCCTTTTGCCAATGTGTACCCATGGAAACTTCAATTACAAGACCATATACAGCTTTTCAAATATTCAACATAATAGCATACACTTTTTCCTAATTTGAGGTGTTTATGTTTTGAATAATTTAAAACTGCTCTATACTATTATTTTTTACGCCCAAATAGATTCCATTAACGTCATTTATATGGAAAATACAGAGTAAGGCATTTCACAAAAACATATTACCAAGCAATAGTAAACATTTTCCAGAAAACAGAAGCCAACTATGCTTCTAGCTCATCTCCTGCATGGCATGTCTGGGAGTAAACTGTGTCTATCCAAACAGTTTCATGGGTTAAACAGTTAAATGCTTCAGCCCTTCAAGTGAACATAACACATGCTGTGCTGACCGACAGAAAAGAATTGTATATGGTTCAGTCCACAATCTGATTACATGTTAAGCATTTCCCAAGAGGTGCTCAGAATTACATCCAAGATGATTAAAATATATACCATAGAGAGGAAAGACCTACATTAAAAAAAACGAGAATAAAAAAAGGCACCGAACTTCTGTCACCTCTGACTCCTATTAGAGTAAAACAAATGGAACTCCTCCAGAGGTTTCTCTAGAGTCACATGAGAAACAGGCCCTGCTGCCTTAACAAAAAACATACATATGCGTTTAGGAAAACAAAAAAGGATGTCCAGAAGTAAGGCTGCAGTATACCTCAGGTATAGATCTGAAGCCTCGTTAAACAAACATGAAAACACTGAAGGATAAAGGGAAAGACTTGTTTTACTGAGGTGAATAGGAATCCTGCTACATTATTTACGAGGAATATGATTGTACCCTGCATGATCACGTAATTAAAGTGTCAGAATGCAGACACCCAGGAGGACAAAGCTAGTGCTGAACATGGAATTAACATTGGTACTTCAGGACTCTTGAATGATTTGCCATGTAACCCTAACATCCCTCAAACGCTGCCTTCCTACCAGAATTGCCTAGGGCTTTGTAAAATTGAATAGTGGCGGAAAGACAGTATTCCCTACTGCAGCTCCATTTGCTTGAGTGTTTCTGAAACCTTCTTACCTCACAGCCGTTAAAAGCTGGAGGAAGGTCCCTCCTTCCTGGGTGTGCAGTTAGACTGGCACCCTGAGAAGCATCCTGAACACAAGGCAGTGCAGGACTGGCCTCCCCAGAAGCAGAGCACACTGCAGACTCTGGCTGCTGCTTCCACTTCATTTGATGAGAAAAGTGAGTTATGCCAGATTTTTGCTTGCTGTAGCTTCCTCACTAAGGGAAAAAAAAAAAAAAAAAGAGGAAAAAGAAACCCCAACATTCCTATCCAAATATCGGTCTTCTCTGTCCCTACCTTCCTGAGAAGGATTTGAAAAAAGAACAGCAATGTTTTTAAGAGAAGAGGGGGAGGAGGGTGACTGCTGCTCACTTCAGAGTGGTGCTACACATAATATGTTAAGACACAGAAAGAAAATCACTTCTTCACCTTTTTGCTCCCCTGTGTGGGAATCCGGCTTCGGTCATGATTGCACCTCAGGAGCCACACAGTGAAAAGCCTCTACAAGTGAGAAGGTTAGGAACTGGGCACATCTTATCTTACAAGATGCTCAGCAAGGACTCTGTTTCCAGGAAGATGGGCTTCCTTTTGTAAGTGAAAATTTTTATCTGCTTTTCCTACAAAATGGGTTGCTGGTACAAATTCCTGAGCCAACAATTCATACTGCTGATACAAAAGCAGGCTGGGCACAGACTGTTTCAGAAAAAGAAAAGGTTGCGTTTTGGAAGATATCTGCTTGCGAATGCTAGGACTCTTGTAAAGGACAGGAAAGAGCAGACTGTGAAGCTAAAAATAACCACATACATGCAAATATCATGTACTATAGCGCTACCACAGCCTTTTTGGCCATAATATAGCAATCGACTGAATATGAGAATTACTATGGATCAAAACTAGTCTTCACTTGAGTATTTCAAGATGCTTCTTTTCCAGGAGAGAAATTCAAATTTGCAAGCCACACTTCTTTTTTTATCAGCAGGAAAGAATGCCAAATAGGCCATTTCCAGAGGCACAAGAGAAACACCGACCTGGGAACAAATTTGCCTAGAAGACAAACTCACAGACAACCAACAGCTGCATGGCATCAGAATGGATACCGCTACATAACGTCAAACTTTACCAAAACTTTCAAGACCACTGTAATACAAGATGACATTTCTGATTCTAGCACACCTTTCTTAAGGGTTCAATTATGCAAAGTACCAGTCCCAATTCAGAAAAGCACCTAAACACAACCACAGCTGCAATCATGAAAGCAGTTCCCTATTTAACTTGATTATTCAGTTGGCATGATTAAAATCTAAGTGCTTAACTGTATTAACACAAACATCAAGGTTTTGCCTCAGTAGGATGAATTAAGTAAGATGAAATTCATTGCACTGGTATATTTGAAGCAGTGGATTTCAGATTACTTCATCTCTTTTTCTGTAAGCATGCTGTTGTGCCAAAAGCTGTCACTCCCTTGTTTTCTATGCATTTGCTGTATTTTAATGAGAAACTCTATTTATTGATTCTGATATTACCGAGAAAATGGGTTTTCCTTTCAATAAGATGATTACACATAAATGTTACAGAGAAACACAAGAGGGGGTTTTGTTTTGTGGGCTGTTTTTTCCCTTCATAATTGCTGAAGGCAGCGTATTACCCACTAGCACAAGGCAGTAAATGAGCTAAGTCCCGGATTCACAGCTGTGCTCAGCGTGCTCCATGTGCAGCGACGGGAGCGCAGAACGAACCATTTGGGATGCCCTGATGTAAAAGGGCTGGCTCTGTACTGGACCTGTGCCCATCGCAGGCGAGGTAAAGCCACAAGGCTGTGCTGTGCACAGAGGACAGCAAGGCCCCCAAGGTGCCAATCTGCCAGCCAGGCAATGTCAAAGAAAAGCAGTAATGCAGACATGCCCTCCTTTTCACTCATCACACCCACAGACGCCTGATTCTTTCTCTCTTGCTTTCAGTAGTGCTGAGTTTTAGGGAGCAAACAATATAATACAGGACTTCTTTCTTTCTGGGACGAGCTGTTAACTCTTAAAAAAAAATATTCATCATTATGTTCCTCTATTTTAAAATCTAGTATAAGTAATAAATATTTTCTTTCTATTGATGGTGGCAAAACACTTTCATTACTGTACTCTGTTAAAGAAGCAGTGCTAATATGTAGAGCTCTTAAAGAAAATTGCAACAGGAACCTTGCATTCTTACAAGAATGCAATGTGTTGCTGTTCTGAAGTATTAATTTTTTTTTTCTTTTTCAAACTACGAAACTTTGTTCACTTAAGTCAACTAGGCTGATAGAATTACAATTTTTAGGTTGCACCATATAAACACATCAAAAAGCAAGCATCTGCATCCTCCAAATTTAAATCCCCTACCTTTCCTACATAGAGTGGGTCTGTACCCATGTATTCTTCCAGCACAAAGAATTGATTCCACACCCAGCTGCGTTTGGTTCTCGTCCTCCCTGATTGAAAATAGGGCTTTGACCTGGACCTTGTGAGCTCTGCTTGATTCATCCCAGAAAGACACAGGAAAAGAGCTAGTATCTGAAGAAAATGGCAAAACTCCACTTTGCCCAACTTCATCTTTGTTTTTTTTTTCGTCGGTGAAAGAAAAAACCTTGACCAAAGCAGGCACAATTCCAGTTGTCTCAGTAGCTCTAGCCTCCGGCAGGGTGTCAGCTGGGAGTCCAGAGATAATAATTTGCAGAGGGGTCGACTGGAAGATGTCACCACTGCCGAACAGCCTTCACCAAAGAAATGGTGTAATGGGTACCTATCCAGGAAAAAGACAAGAACTGTTGTCAGAATTTTAAATTTTTTTAGAGAATGCAAATTCTTTGCAGCTTTCACATCACTCATCAAAACTGTTTATTTACTACTTTTCTCCTCATCAACACCACTGAGTTTACATAAATCTCTGAGAGTTTATAGAAAACTCCTTGGATGGCATTACTACTGCTGATACAGCTGCATTTATAGTCATAAAGTTTTCTCCTGACTGTTCCCCTAATACATCATTTTTTCCATTACAAATGTTAAAATTGTTTCTCTTTAAAATAATCAGAGTAAGTGTAGTTATTTACAGTCATTTGGTTTGATATTTTCTCCTCTGTCTGCTATGGTCTACTTTACTTGCCATTACTATGATATAATTACAAATCAGCTACAGGCAGAAAGTTGTATTAATGGCAGGGACATATCCTGGCTTAACTCTCTCCCATTTAACTCAAAAGTAAAATAAAGGAGCATAAGATGAATCAGAACAGTTTGATTGATTCTTAGTCACAGTACACCAGATGCTATGATTTGTTCTGATCTGAACCTGACCTGGTAAAAAGCCCTAAGTCTCCCCACTCAATTTCACTACATTCCTAAAGCAAATGTCAGGCACCATAAGAAACATGTTAGACTACTTTATATATTATATATACAGAAATATGCCCAGAAAGATCAGAAGATAATGTCATTTTGTGTTTTCAATGAAACCTTGATTTAATAACAAATGATTTTTCAGCACTAACACATACAAATTTTACCTTTTTCTATATCTGTTTTTATTTTAAAATTTAATCATTTAATAATTCATAGAACTAACTAAAAAAATATATTTTTTTAATAGGAACACATGCTTCAATACTTAAAGAAGACTCTCTTCTGCCTTTTACAACTATGAGCCTTCTCTGCCCATGTAAAAATGTATACTTAGTATGAGGTTTTTAAAACTATGAATTTTGTCAGTCAGAACCAAGCATAGCTTTGCCATTTGGGGGAATCACCAGGTAAGCAAAGCTGTCTCTTAAACAGATATCCTCCTTGTCTGAGTGAGCAAAGAGGGAGACAAGAAGCATTTATGAAGTGCCAAACATGAAGTGGAAATAAGGGTGAAATTAAAATAGATAACAGGGCATTAATTTGGAGTGAACTGCTGCTACTTAGGAAGCCATGGCAGAAAGAAGATTTCATCCTTTCTACACCTAATTAATCTAAAAAGGCTAGACATTATATCACATACACATTAAACACTCTGGAATGATTATCATATTCCTACTCATTACTACTAAAACTGAGTGAAATGTGATATCCACTATCTGTTTTCAGTATGTCAGGCTCTTTCAGCTGCAGAACGCCTATGCATCGTGCTGCCAAAGGTACCTAGGGGGCAGAAACATGAAACAAATAAAAAGCTCTTCTGATTACAGACTGTATTTAAAGCCTTTTTATAGTAATCCCTTCTGTGGTTCTGTCCTGCACCAGAAAGGCTTTGCTTAGAGGCTGGTGGGATAAACCACAAACCCACTGAGCGTGTTTGCTAAGCAGCAGCAATTTGAAAGCTTCCATATGGGAAAATCCAGTGTCTCCCTACAGGCAAAATGGAGAGAATAGGCAAGTCTTACCTAAAGACCCTAATTTAGAAAACATGATGCTACAGTTATAAAAGACATCACTCCAACGTGGACCAAAATTCTTGTCATGGCAGGATTAACAAGCAGGTGTCATCCTCGTTAGAAGAGCCTGGTTTGAAATGATTAATCCCAACTAGTCATAGCTCAGTTTTGATCTGGCCCTTTGGGTAAATCATTACCATATGACAGTAATTACTGACAGGGCTGCCAACGAGTGTTAAGGAAGTAACTGTGCTTTCCCTGTGATATGTTCACTTCCTACTGCTCTGTTCAACTACGGTAAGTGTTGTTTGTAGTACAGGCTGTTTATGCATCCTTGATTTCCCTCTCTGTGTCTCAGTTACATCATGTTAAAGACATCTGATATTGATAAACTGTCAGTTTATTTCAAAGAGGTAGCAGATTGTTATTTAACGGAGATAAAAATACAAAATGGATTTTCTTAAGAAATGTCAGTAAAACATTTACAATATGTTACAGTCTTTTCACCAAGCAGTTTGAAATGTCTTGTTCTTGCTCTGAACAGACATTTCAAACCTAGAATTGCTCTAACCTTTATCTCGAACAGTGTTCTCTTATATCCTTTCTTTTACACCTGCAGGGAAGTATGAAAGCCACCATATGGAGTGCCATGGTCCCCAGCCACACGCCACAGCACAGAACTGAAAAACGCACCCAAAATACCAACTGAAAAACAGTCCATATGCTAGACAGCACAATCTGATGAAAAGCAGAATACTCACACCTCCTGGAAAAAAACGTTGTTGTGGTTTACTCATTCTCAAATACTTTCACCACACAGACCCAAAATTCCAATTATTTTTATTCAGCTGTGTGGCAGCACTTTCTGCTCGGAAACACTCTTCCCTCCCTTTTTCCTCTTCTTCAGGATAAGTCTTCCTATTCCTCTTAGAACCCTTTTTTTAGGTTTTTATTTATAGTTCTTCCAGCATACTGCCTTTTATATGTGATACCTCCAAAAGCAGAAGTCTCTGGTATTTAAAAATTTTTTATGTTTTGGTAATAATTCTTTATTAAATTGCATTTCATTACCTCTCTTACTGAGATAGATAGATAGATAGATAGATAGATAGACAGAGAGATAGATACACACACACATTATTACAGATTTTTTTGATTAATTTTGTCCAAGCATAACTAGCACTTCAACATCACCTATTCTATGAAGTCCATAAGTATCAAGTCCACAAGACCACACAAGCAACGTCACAGCATTCATAAAACTGAAAACTAAGAGGTAGTGTTGGTAGTTTTTTCCACATTAAGGCATAACTTGAGTGTCCAGGGTTGCATTTGCAGCAGTGGATAAAACCAACACTGACAGCAACAGAGGGTATTCAGTGCTCTGATTCCAGTGTCTTCACTGTCATCTGTGTTTACTGACTTGAGTGTGATGGCAAAACTGGCCTGCAACCACTTTGTACTTTTTGTTTAAAGATGCTCTTTTATAAAATGCTATCTCCTCTGCACAAACAAGATTCAGAGTATACAAAACTGAGAAATATTTACACTTGTAATTGGTATCTTTAACTACCTAGAATAAAAGTGCACCTTTACATCTTGCTTCTGATCTCCAAAATGCTACTTCCCTCCCCAAATAGGGGCAAAACGCAAACATATCTCCTCATTCACACTTTGCCACCATAGAAAGTAACTTAGGCCCTTAAAAATAAAATTGTCTGCTAGTGTATTTAAAGCATTAAGACCTAGCTTTCACATCTAAGCTTGTATTCCCTATTTGCTTTATGTGTAGTCCTGGCAATCACAAATACGAAAAATACAAAGTAAAAGAACTGGTGTGGAATTTGGAGAGTGTTATGTGATCTGGACAGTGCACATAGCATGTCTTAGCTGAGCAGTAACATGCTGTCCAAGTGAGCAGCTGTAAGAATCAAAAAAAAAAAAAAAACAAACCCAAAACCCAAAAAAATGAAACATAAAAAATATTCACTAGATCCAAACTCTCATGTTTATGTCCTTAAATAGCTGGCTGACACATAAAACCTCAGACCGAAGAATATAAATTTGAAAAAAATAATAACCACTTCATTCAACATACATGATAAACCTTACATTTTCTCCCATCTGCTGTACAAAAATTAAATTATATTTAAGTCACAGTGTTCTGGTGTACACTGCTAATCTGAAAAATGTTACTACTCTACTTCGTCGAAACAATCTGCTAGTGTCAAAAAGACACTATTACGCATTGTCTCCAAGGGGCAATCTTGATTTGTTGAAAACATTCAGATCATGAATAAGATCCTCAGCTTAAAAATCCCCCTCACTGCAAGCAATTAAGGGTAATTTACACCCACTGAATATCTCTCTGAATATTTTGCTTCACTCCATAATTTCTAAAACAACGCATCAAGTCTAGTGTTCGCTGTTTGTGTGTCACAATGAGCACCAGTAGATAAGGACAAGTTTTCAGTCTCAGGGATAATCGTCTTGGAAGCCCTCCTTCTCCATGTCTGAGATTTCCCCAGCCCTGTAGGGCAGTTTGCTGAAAGCTCTTGAGATCATCCGTGCATCACCTAACCTTTGCAGCCAAAATGCAAATTCCTGCAGACTTCTGCTCACACATTGCTACCAGTGTCACAATGCCAGCTTAATCTATGAACCATATCATTTTCCTGTCAACCTCTTCAACCCAACTGAGAATCTTGTCCTTCAGCATATTTTGTCCTAAAGTGTTTCTAATGTGTAAATTGCTTCAGGAAGAAGTGGAAATCCAAACCCTTTTCCATTACTAAGCTCCACCAGTCTGGATTGCATTACTCTAGTTTGAAATCTCACTGTCAGCCACTCACTGAAGCTGTAACCGAAGAGTTTACCACTCCTATTTTATTGTCTTCTCTTCCCTGATCTTCACCCCTGCCCCATTATTCTCCTCTCATCAATTTGCTTCCATTTTTGATAGTATTGCAAAATTTACTGTGCAAATATGGACCTCACTGACTCTGAGCAGCCGCCACCTGCTAGTAAATCTTGGTTTAGCTTGGTCAACAATGCACGGTTATCCCATGTTTGTTTTGGTTTTTCTCTACTTTAGTCATTCAGTAAAATCAGACCCAGGGTGTTGAAATAATTCCAAGGGTGACTATTGCCACTGGATCTTGAACCATGATCCCTTAAACAAAGTAGAACCAGCAGGTGAGCCCCCTGACAGCTGGACTGCCCTCACTGAAATATTTATGCTTTGACATTCAGTTTTACAATGCCCATTGGACAGGGTGTTACATTTAGTGGCAGAGAAAATTCCCCTTTGTTACAACCCTGCAGCTCCTCCATGTCACACATCCTAAGTATTACAGGAGACTCCTTCACAGGCGTAGGAACAGGAATGTGATCCTCGAGACAAAAAGGTTTTGAGAAGATAACATGTCTAATTATGGTGTCAGTTGCAATGTCTGGTTATCACTTTTTTCAGGGAAAGAAAAAAAGGAAAGGAGGGTGCCTTGGAGCAAGTGAGGTGGGGACCTTGCGATGAAATGAAGCTCTATGAGTCAAGGCAATACGATGAAACCTATTAACTCCCTGTGCCAGATGACATTACAACTACAGACCACAACCTCCTGCCGCTAACTGGCCTAAATATTCACATGGGATATCTGTAAGTGTAGTGCGCATCCTGCAGTCTGCATCTGGTTATCAAGCAAAAAAACTATCAGTGCTCCAAACATATGGCACTGTTACACTAAACTGGCTCCAATACCCTCTGACTCAGGTGAAAGGACCTGATGAGACGACAGAAAAACAGTAGGCATACTGCAATAAATTATATGGCTTAAAAAAAATGCATAAAGAAAACCAAGAAACAGCTTTTGGTCTTTTATACTGCTCTGCAGTTGATCATAAGATTGCACGTGTCTAGAGTGCTAAATTGTTTGGGTTGTTGGTAGGTTTGTTTTGTTCCCCAAGCAAAATTAACAAAATAAAGATTTTTCCTTTTTTTCTAATATCATTTTTCTCCATGTAAAAGAGCTGTATTGGTTGTTCACCTTGCCATGGCACATTTGAAAGACCTAAGTTGCGGGGAAAGATTATGCTAATTTGATCAGTTATTGAAAAGAAACGCCAGCAGTATTTGTGGATCTGGGACCAATCAAGGCAAATATTTAAATTTCCACAAGCTCAATTTCTGCAGCCTCATTTCAGCTGAAGAACATCACATAATGCCTAGGGATGACTTTCTTGCAGAACTGCTGAATTCCCAGAGGAGGCACTCCTGCATTACTGCTTAGAGTTAAGCCTGGTTTGACAGGAAGAACCGAAGTAACCATTTATTTTATGCACCCTTCCTCAGCTAGAATTTAATGATTTTTATTGCCATAAGAAAACAATACCCAGAAGTAGCATGAAAGCATACATGAAAAAAAATGTGTGTGATAAACTAAAGGAAAAGGAATGGCTCAAGAAAGGCCTTCATTGAAGAACCGCTGAACACATCAGACACTGAAGCCAATAGACTTAAAACACACACAAAAACTTAGTAGATAACCTATCACTAGGACTGACTCCCAAGCAGTATGTTCATCTGTAAACCATATGAAGTTTAAAATATTTTCTATTTTCATCACACATCAGACTCAATTTTGTGAGCTGAATCCCTTTGAGAAAAGGCTTTGCCAGGTTTATAGCAAAGTAGGAATTCAAGTTGGAGTAGAACAATATGAGGTCTTGCATTAGTAATGATTTTCTTCAGTCAAGTCTCTGACTGCTGAAGAAACATAGAAAAATGTGGGCACAACGTGTACGCACACAGTCATATATGAAAAAGATGGGCGTAAATCTACATGGATGCTGTATACATCCTTCTCATCAGAAAATTCGCAGTCAATCTGCAGTTGTACAAATGCTTTACAATTACCCTTTTACATGAAAAAGTAAGAATACTTTGCTATTAAATCAATAGCAAATAATCAATAGTGCTTTGCTATTAAATCAATGAAAGTAGACTTAAGAGAGTTGTGAGGCTGTCATCTGACTTTTAACACAATTCTAATGACCTACATCAGCCTTTAATTACAGTAAAGTCTCCCATTATAAGGGTGAAATGTTCCTTGATTAAAACTGCAATCTTTAATGGCTTTTTGCAAGAAAATAGGCT
Source organism: Edolisoma coerulescens (assembly GCA_013397115.1). NCBI lineage: Eukaryota > Metazoa > Chordata > Aves > Passeriformes > Campephagidae > Edolisoma > Edolisoma coerulescens. Next base: position 2,834,030 of record VWZW01004026.1, read on the forward strand.
ATATTACTGATGTTTGTATTTTCACTCACATTAACTGACACGCATTTCTAACATGCAGTGGTAGCTCAGATTATTACCTTTGATATTTTCCTAATATTCCTGGTAGTTTTAAATCTTTATCAAGTACTCAAACCCTAGATATTGCACATTCTTAATATCAAAAGCTGTCAGATCTAGGCCTTTCCTTACTGTGGATTTTATTTCAATTGTTTTTTAAATCTTACTTAGCCTTTCTTCATGACCCTGAAAAAAAGTGTGTCTAGATGTCTAGATTAGATCCCCTGGTAGCTGCAGACTGAAAAGCGATAAAATTGTGTACAAGGACTTTAAAAAGGATAGCACATTTGGTCCCTGGATAGTTCTTTTGGGTTTGTTAAGTGGGTTTTGTGTTTTTTCCTCCAAAGATGGTAACACACCCGTTGCACTGAACTAGCTCTAATGAGGCACAATCGTACCATTTCCAAACATCCTCCCTTCACTTCTGCATCGTTAAAACTGTTATAATATTGCTGAGAGAAAATTAGCATCACTTTACAACTGATCTTTATCTGTTGACCTGTTGTACCTTCAGAAGCTACATGGTAAGCAAACTTAATTTAGTAATGCAACTTTCATGCTACTGCCCATCTGAACAGCTCTGCACCTGAGATTATGTAGACCCACCTGTCTCAGAAACAGAGTAAGTACCTAGCTTTCACCAGTAACAATTCCCTGCAAACTCAAATAATGGAACAGAGAAACAATTAATAGATATAATAAGGGTAGAAAAGTAACGTCACGCCTTATGCCAAGGAGAGACTGTTTCAGAAACTGGCATGCTCAAGAGTTTGGCTCTTCTATGTATTTATTTATTTGTCCTGGAAAAGCAATTTATTTTCTGCAAAGCTGCACAATCACCTGTTTTAGCTGAAAAATGGCAAGTCAGTATGTCTCGTTAGAGAGACTATGAAGTATACTCTGCCCTTTCAAGTCTCTGGTTTGACTTGAGCAAGTTATCTATCAGAACATAAGATTTTATCCTTGCAATGGGAAAATACTAAAGTATCAGCATTTCAGTTCCCAGAATCAGAGCACATCACTAGTATCCATCTCCCATCCTTTCTTAAATCCTGGGGAAGACATCGTTTGTAGAATATTGGCTCACCTGAACTACTTCACCTTTTGAAAGCAATATAAAGGCTAAATCGTATCTCAGAAAGAGGTTTTTTTTTTTCCTCCATTAGCAACTAGAAGTCTGAGGATCCAGATGACAAACCTCTTGCTATTGGTGTACACAGCCTATTGTAGGAAAGCAGGACATGCCTCTGTGTGGATATGTGGATGGATTGGGGGACAGGGCGGAGGGGGAAGGGTCAGTATCAGCCAAGCACTGCAGAGCTAGCCTTACCAGCTGAATACTAATCAAAGAAACAGCTCCCACAATTTCAACGTTTGCAAACTCTAGAACATCCTTGACATAGAAGGACGAAAGCTCTGGGAAATAACTCAGGAAATTTCCTTGTCTCTGTAATCTTTGCACTGTAGCGTCACTGCCAGACTTCGAGCCCAAGCAAGACAGCCGCTTTGGCTGGGCAGAAAGGACTGAGACAAGTCAGGACTTTGGGCTGCCTGTATTTTGCACAGATCTATGGTCCTCCCTTCCTCCACCCCACTTCCCCGCTTGTCTTAGAGACTTCTCCAAAGAGTCAAGAGTGATGCTATTGTTCTCTTATTTCTCAGAAGGTGCACAAGCGCCTACAGTCCCAGTGCTCTCACTTTCCACGGTTTCCCGGCCACACCTGGTGTTGGGTGCTCCCGCGGCCGGTCCCAGCCGCGCTGCCCGGGCCGCCCCCAGCCCGAGGAACGCGAAACTTACGGCCGCGGCCGCACCGCCCTCGGCGGCTCCGCAGAGCCGCGGCCCCGCTCCGGGCAGGAGCCGCTCCGGGGCGAGCGGGTGCGGGGGAACAGCACACAGCCCTCTCCTGCAACTGCTCCGACCGCCCTCTGCCTACATGGGAGGGGAAGGAAGGCAAGGAAAGGCACAGGTGCAGCCAGCACTTACCTGCTCCCCCTCTCCTTCGGCTGCCCAGCGCGGTGAGTATTTTAATCCCAAGGGCCGACGGTGCCTCTGCGGCGAAGTGCTGGCGGGATGCTCCCAGGCGGGGGGGGGGCGGGCTGCGAGGCGCCCACCGGGCATGGGGGCTGCGCGCCCGCCCGCGCACTCGCCCGCACCCGCGGAGATGGGAGCGCTGTCGCTGCTCCGCTCCTCCTCCTTCACGGCACGGCGCGGCACAGCACCGCTGGGCACACGATGGGAGAAGTGGGGGCCGGTGCCAAGCCCAGCTCCGACTGGGTGCGGATCGTGGCGGCAGGAGGAGGAGGAAGAGGAGGGAGGGAAGGAGCGGGGAGGGAGGGAGAAGGCAGAGGAGGTGGGGATGCTGTTCTGGGCAGGGGATATCACGGCTCGGTGGCTGGAGCCGGCTGCCAGCTCCGTCCGAGGGCGCGCGGAGGCGGCACAGGGACTCTTTGTACCTCCCGAAGACCCAGCGGTGGCTGATGAAGAGGGATCCAGGGAGCAAGCAGCCTGCCCGGCCCCACTACCCCCCGCCTCTTCTCCTCCTCCTTGACAGGATATACAGATGGAGTCCTTTGGATAAAAATCAGGAGCCGGGCTAGGGGGTGGGGCGGGAACCAATCTCTCTCCCTATTTGCATTTGAAACGGGGAGTTGAAGGAGAGACTTCAAGATATTTTTTTTAAATTTTTTTTTTTTTAAATTTCTCCCCCCACAACCCACCACGCAGTTTGTCCTACAAGCTGCGACTGAGCTTTCGAGGCGTGAAGACAAAGTCGCAAAACTAAACCGAACTTGCGGAGTCCCCGCTTTAAAGCTTTGCCCCTTCAGCCTGCCCAGCCTGCCACTTGTGAAACCCACACTCCCTGCCCCGGCCTGTCCGCCTGCCTGGCGTGGGGCAGCCGCGGGCACTGGCCCGGCCCGGGCCGCGGTCCCTTCTCCTGGTCCCTGAGCAGGGCACGGAGCCACCACCGACCTGCTCAGGGGACTCAAACCTCGCAGCCCTGCTGCCCTCTGTCTCCCTAGAGCTGCTGTCACGCCTCCCCGGCCACTGTTTATACCGCGGGGTGGTGGTGAGCGGGGAGAAGAGGATTAAAACAAATAAAAAATACGCTGAATAACTGAACCAGGTGCTTTCACAGAATAAAGGCTGGAGAGAGCAGAGTGTGCGCACTGGCAGCAGGACAAGGCTCAGTGTGGCGCCGGGGCTGGTGCCCGGCAGCACCCACGCACAGCCCCGCAACCCCGGAGCTGCTCGGGGCAGCCGCTCTGGGAAATGAGTACCTGCTTTGTTTGGACGTGGTCCGGCTGGGAAAGCGGCAGCACAAACTTTCTGCCTCATTTCAGCACTGCTGAGGCCGTTTGGGTCTGCACAACGAAACAGATCTGCACTTGAAACGTGATCAGCCAGGAGTCAGCACGCCTCCTGAAAAAAAAAAAAAAAAAAGGCAGAGGTTCCAAATGTTGGCAGAGCTGCTGAACTGACATTTTCCACGGACAAAAATATTTTTAACACGTACTGTTTTTAGAACAATGGATTGTACCAAGGGCAACTGTAAGATATGCACCTTGGCCAATGTCTTTTGATTTATATTTACCAGAAAAGCATTTTTAACATGATATAAACAAACTAATAATGTGCATATATAACTAATTTTCATTCCTACTATACATTATACTATGAAGTGTGTTGTCAACATCAATAAAATAATGTGCGGATAAAGTCACTTCATAAGAAAACACAGCAACAAAACAATTGGTTTGGATCACAAAGGTCTTTTTAAAAATAATTTTAATTTCTGAATTTGTTTGTAGCCTTTGAATACACAGATGCAGCATCCATGACTATTTTAATAAATGTAATATGTAACTGCTATGTGTTCCTTGTCTTTAAGCTTCACTTTCAGCCATGTGATTTCCAATGTCATCCTTATAATCAGAGGGAGGCAACTCAACATCATGGCATTTGTGAACTGAAGAAGTGGTTTAAAGAGAGCAACTAGAAGCAATCTTTATTCTCCAAGCTGTAGAGTGTCTGAGTGCATGGTTACAACTTAAAAAGATGTATTCAGGCAAGAAAATCCTGAAACATGATTGCACACAGTTGCTTAAGATTGTAATTAAGGATTCGTCTTTCCTTTGTTCTCCTTCCTCCAATCCCTAATTCATCTTTTACAAGTTAATCAAAATAAGACTCTTTGCACTGATCCTTAGAGGACAAGGTTCAAGGACAGATTATCTTTTTTTCATCATGAAATATCACAAACACCTCTGCTTTATCTTCTTTCAAATTCATTCAGAGATGTTAACATCAAAATTTATCTTTTACTACTTAATTCAGTAGTTATGACTTCAATGATGAAAATAGAACAGTTAAAAACAGAGAAAAAAACCCTTTGTTTGCAAACAGGATGATATAAAAAAAGAATCTACAAGGGGTCATGAGCTTAATAAACTTCAACTAAGATCCTCCGACTTTTTATTTGCTCTTCAGGTTTAAAATAGGGACTAAATAGTCAGTTAAATCATTATAAAGGAAGGACTCTTTCTTATTAATTTTGATTCTGATCCAGATATTACTAATGGAGAAATGGAATAGTCAATTATCACCCAATTAAAAAGCTTTCATGTGCAGACCTTCACAGAGTATTTCATGATGTTCTTCCTAGCTTAACAGACTTCTCTCAAGGATGTGCTTTATGTTCCAAAAATCTAGTCCCTCAAGCAAAACCTTTCATTAAACCATGTGTCAGTGAAAACATTTGAACTTATTTTTACTCTGTTGAAAATAGGATAGATGTTTTTGTCTTATTATTTTTCTAAATGCTTATGTTGTCATATCAAAACGAAATGTATGAAACCCTTTGACTTTCATGGGAGCAAAACAGTGACTCCAAGCAAAATGTGTGACTAAGCAGACCAATTTAATTTCATTGCACAGGCAGAATAAAATATAAAGAAGCAATTATTCTTAGTCACTTTTGGCAATCTACCATTTTTTGTAACATAAGCAAATGTATATTTTTTAATACAATTTGTTCTTGACTATCTTGATTGTGGGTTCTTGCCAATGAGTCAGTCTATTCCAATGAATTGACTGGATCATTTTGGCAGGAATTCATACCTACAGCGCTGTTGTATTTCTTTCTAATATGTTTGGTAGTGCATTTACTCATCTTGAGAGGTATGGGTGTACCACTTCCAGAGGAAAGTCTGTGGTTTGTACAAACAAACCTTGGACCATGCTAGATTCTCTCTCAGGTAGGTGCTGTGGAGGCGTAACTGCAGGCATCAGAGTGCATTGGTTCTGGCACCTTTCCCATGTTTTGACTTTTGAAACTATCAAGGATGCCTCTTCACAGTACAAGTTTCATTGCTGTTCTGTATAGTGGATCCATAGGCAGATTTAGGACCACAAAACCCAAAACCACATTTCCCGAAACATGCTATTAAATGCTTCTTAGACAACGAGAGCCACTGTTTATGGAGGATTTCAACCTGAAGTGCAAAACAAAAATGTTTAATGGTTGTATTCAGTCCCCTGAGCCTCTGACTGTCTCTCGGTATTAACATTTCTATCTGTAGACTCATTATACACATTCTGAAAAAGAGCAATCCCAGGTAACCAGTACCTGGGTCCTGGTAATTCACTGTGTAGGAAGAAACAACTTGCATTATGTGCTCAGCAATAGCTTGTAGAGTTCCTTCAATATGAAAATGTATTATGCTCAGAGGCAAAATGCTAACTTTTCCTTTTCTTAAAAATTTATGTGGATATTAGTCTTTTATAAAGCAAGCAGGAGAGCTTGCAGTTCAGTATCTTTTTTAAAGGAAAACGCTTCTCAACACCATTAGCACATGGTTTCCCTATACAGGTACTAATGCTTCTGTATGTAACTCTTAGCTAAGGGCTTCAACTGTCCAGAAATAATACTTGCAAGTGGCTACAATTCTGATGTGAATATCTTACCTTCTGTCTCACAGGGAAAGTCACTGTCCATTGCTGTGGTTACGCTAGCTCTGATTCCAGTCTAGAACTGAGCATTGTTTTTCTTCAGTCTTCTTTTTTTCTCATTTCTACAAATGGCAGAAGGCAAAAAAAAAAAGCCTATTGAAATTGAGGACACTCACGGCCATTAACAAGATACTCAACAGAGGGATGAATCTGCCTTTCTGTGTCCTCACAGTTATGGCTTAATTCCCTATTTAAACTTTGAGATTTTTGAGACAATTACATTGTTGTCTATATTCCAAGAGTTTTTTCCATCCAATGTTGAACCACAGTAATTATGGGGACCTGCCTAACAATAACAAGTTGAACAACCTGTTCTTTAGAATATGCTTTGCAGAATATCCTCTAAAGATATGTCAGCCAAAATGACATAATAATATGAACTGAATTATAATAGTGGTGATTCAGTTGGGGAATTATATGAGGTCTCTTTGTGTATCCACAACCACCCATTCTGCTTAGAAAGTGTTAACTTATCAATTCAACATTACCATCATGGCTCCATCTGTCCCTCTTTGGCTCCTCTCGATCTTCCCTTGAGTTTCCACAATCTTTTGATGACATATTTGGTCCACATAAACTGGCAAATCTGAGTAACTGATATGTTTGCAAGAGTGCTATTCTTCAAAAGTAAATCTAGTTAATCTAAGGCAATGTAACTGCAAAAGTAATAAGAAGTTACAGTTGCCTGAGGTAATAAAAGTGAATGCAGTTAAAAATGGAGTTTATTTTGTCAGAAAGAACAGAGAAAAGCAACAGAGGGAGTTGTAGGAAAGGAACTTGTAAAGTTAAGAAACTCTAAATTGAAAATGGGCTTGTTTAATCATAAGGAAGCTGCAAAATTAAAAGATTCTACCATTGAGGGTAATTTACTAGTCACACACCAGTAAGAACAGCACAAAAATAAATCAACTGAAAAACAACAACACGGAAAGAATTTTGAAAATGTCACATGATAATGCTGGCAAATGGAAGGTAGGCTGTTAGAAGATGGAAAAGAGAAATGGAAAATTTCATTATGGCCACACAGGAATGGGCTATTTGTACAAGCAAGGATAGATGGCTTAAAAAAGCCCTAAGACCAGAATGGAGGCTGTGTGGCCAGGCTCCAGATGCTATTCATCATATTATGAGTGGATGTACCAAGCTGACCAGCACTGAGATACAATACAGAGTGACAAAGCTGGCAGTGTGGTGCAGTGAGTGCTCTGCAAGAAGTATGGATTACCAATAGAGGAATAAAAAAAAAATCAGCAGCAGACAAAAAACAATGCTGACAATAAAAGTATTAAAATTATTTTAAAACATTAGAATTAAATTTAAAAGGGGGGGCTAGGAATTAGAGATAGGAAATGAGATATTATAAGAGGATTAAAAGGGAGGCAGAATCATTAAAAAACTCTTTTTTTTCTGTTTCATTCAAGAATGTTGTCCAAACAAAAAATGATCAAAAATGCAGTCAGGGAAGGAGCAGAGGAGAATCCAGTTTCTGAGAAGAGCATGCAAAATACCAACTACTTGTATATCCTTGGATCTGCACTAACATTGCAATGGTGCTAAGTTAAACAGTAATTCTCTATCAGATTTCACATAGCTGCTTTTATGAGCATCTCTTGATGAACACAATCATTCAAATTGTATTCAAAAAAGCTCATAGGTCTCAGATTGATGCCTCATGCCAGCAAGATCCTGCTGGTGGAGAAGAAACATCACTGTCATAATCAGCAATCCTCGCTTTTTTGATGTATGCTGGAAAAAAAAATAAGTTAGATGCATTTCCGCTGGATATTAAGATAAATTCTGCCAGGCATTCATACTGTGGCACAACTGATGTAATTTTTTCAGAGGAATTGTGATAGAGAACAAAAACATTTGTCTGATCCAATGAAAAGCTATACATAAGAAGTACAGTTGACTTCAGGGAGTTTTGCATGCTTCAGAGAGATTGCCACTGTGTAGCATCCACCTGAAAATCTGCAGCTAAGTTACTTGTGAAAAATGCCAATATACACACAATTAAACCAGTAACTGCCCATACATAGCAGGACATCTATCTTCAGGTCACACCCTATACTCTGCATCAACTATACAAAATTAATATGAATAACTCCTCCACTGACCTCTAAACCCAAACCAGATTTCATTGTCCCAGTGTAATTTGTCAAGACAAGCTTGAACACTTGCACAAACAAAACTGGCGATTACAGCTGCAATTTTGGAAGTCTTTTCTGAATAAATGACCCAAATTATGTATACTTCTGCATCATAACTGGTATTCAAGATGCTCATAACCTTCCCTGTGTGAAAACTTTAATTAAGTAACTTTCTTATTACTATTTGTAGGTTTTTCCCCTGACCACAGCAAAAACTAGACAAGCACTCTCTCTTTCAGAAAAACCCTCCCAAAAGTGAAGACAAAAAGAAGGCAAAAAATCCCCAACAATCCCAAAGCACATTTTCAAAATGTACAATCTGAGTATTATAAGCACAAGAAACACTACAAGCAAGGAGCATGCTGGTGACCCTTCCTTCTCCCCTTCAAGCAACCCAACTTTTCAAGTCTGGATGTTAAATGAAATGCTAATCTCCTATACCTGAATATTTATTGAGAAAGAATTCTACACCAGCATGTAAGCAGTTGCATAGGAAGCAGATGGAAATGTCTTCTTAGTGTGTTAGAGAAAAAAATGTCACTATCTTCATCATCCTGAACTGCCCACTCTCAAAATTACTTGGTGTGAGTGCTGAAGGAGACATAATTTCATATGTCAATTTTCCACCCAGCTAATGTATCCATCAAAATTTTTATTCCTTAGGAATGACAACTTAGACATTACTTTTATACTTTAAATATTAAAAACCTTACAAATCCCTTAATCATATCCAGCTTCTACCTTTTCTTTGGATAGAGTCTGCATCCATTAAAATCAGTGGGAAAACATTGTTTAGCCAATGAGAAAAAAAAAAGTTTTATGAAAAACCTAAGTTATTGTTGGTTTGAAAAGTGGCTCAGAATATGGAGCACAGCATTTTGTCCCACTCCTAGAGAAGGTAATGGAAGTCTTTGCAACTCGCAAATGGTGGAAATGAAGATGCAAGTCCCAAAGCACTACACCAATCATTATGCTGCAAGGATAAAACCAGAGCTTGAGCAGTCCTTATTTACTTCTACCCATGGTTGTATGTATAAGGGAAAAAAAAGGGCCAAGGGCAGATGAAAGAAAATAGCAGTTCTGTGGAACTTGCTTCCTCCCACAGTTAGCAGGTTAATAATGCCCTAGCACCAGAAGTAATTCATTCAATCTCCTTCTCTTTTATTGTATTTCCTCCAATCTGGCCTTTGGAGACATCGGCGCTGGTCACCGGAATGCTGTGTCTAATCATTCAGTAACACTGACCTTCGTGTTACCAGCCCTGCAAGCCTTGGTTTTTCAAAAGTACTGCTTTTGTTTTCCTCTGACTCACTGAAGTTTGTCCTATATATTTCTGTTGGGAACGTTCTGGGACAAGGGGTTTTTTAGGTCAATCATGGGACACAGAGCACAAGCACCCTGATCTAAGTGTGAAGTAATACCATACAGATATATCCTAATAATTTACTACACACATGAATATAACACACACCAGTCAGCTGCTTTAAGACATACCATGTCATGAAGGTTGTGTTCATCCATAGATATTCATCTTGCTTTGAACGTAATGATTGTGGCCTGATCAAAACAAAATTCAGTAAAACTGGAGGCTCCACAGGATTTCTCCTTGAGGATTCTAGCAATATCTTTTGTGTCTACAGATGTATACTTATATCAAGCTTTATTGCTAATATATGTAATTGAATAACTCTACTACACTTCCTCTGAGTAGCTTTTATTTAATTTACTGTGATTATCCTCAAAATAGGGGAAGGCTGATAAGAATGACTTAATGTATGGGATGCAATATACATCCTCTGTCTCAAGGCCAACAAAAGAATAGGTGCCTTTTGAGCAGCAGATGCCTGCAGGAGGATAATATACCCACCAGTTACTCAGCTGCTTCATCTGTCATTTTTATGAAGGCATGTCATGGTTGGACAGAGCAAAATTGCCTGTGAAAAGCTATGTGAGGAAAAAAGGGAGAGAGAAACAGGTAACTGCCTCTTCCTAAGTGCTGGATGAAATTAATGTTTATGGGGGAGGGGGGGTAGAGCACACAGGAAAACAAACATAAGAAATAACTTTATAAAATATATCTTCATACAATATCAGTCGTCTCAATAGTGCTAAAATGCTGCAGTTGCTCCAATGCTATTACTAGTTACTTTAAAAGATAAATTGATGTGGAAATTAGAAAGTAACAGATGTGAAGCAATATCAAGCATAAATTCCTTCACACTTCTTATTAACTGTGGTTAAGATTTTAGTTGTCAAAAACCCTTTAGTTCAGACAATAAAAGCAAAGAAAGGAAAATTTAACTGTTCTTCAGTGTTGTAAGCCCACTGAGCTCTGCAATTTGCTGAATATTTGTTTTCTAACACTTTCACCAGAAAAGGGGAGAGTGGGGGAGGGAGTGGAGAAGTATTTCTCCAAAAGCAATCTGACCCACAAAAAGACCCAACTGTATGTGTTGGGAAACATGTCCAAACACTTCTCTTTTTAAGTCTTTCTTCTGTTTCAGTAAAGTGTCAGTAGCTCTTTGAATAGCTATTGGCCTTGGCCAAGACCCTAGTGAAAGGCAACAGATGTTGCTAAGATTGTACCCAGGCTATCCTCTATCCTGTTTCATTTCTGAAAGGGAAAAAGAGAGAAAGGGAGAAGAAAACTTGCTTTAAATCACTGGACCATTTTGTACTTCAGCAAATCTGTTTGCACATGCTCGACTAGCCTCACAGAAAAGGCTGAGCCTTTTGCATTCAGCCTGAGGTCAGTCCTAATGCTCTGTTCAGTGGTCCACACTCCTTTCACATGGAGCAGCTGCCTCTGATTGCTAGAACAAATTGAGGTGATTCAGGCCACCAGCAGGGCCACGGTACAAGAGCTTTTCACCAGAAAGGGAGGGAAAGCCTTAGAACAGGACCAACTGGGGCTGCCCACAATAAACCGTAGGATTAATTTGATACAGTCAATATTAAGACATGCTCTTACTGAAAAGTGGGCCATAGTGACATAAACTACAAGACAGTTGGACTGAAAGAAGAGGGAAAAAAGTGGTGTTGGAACATTTATTAAGTTTCACCTAATTATTTAATTGGGGGACATTTAAAATGGTAACACTGACAGTTCAGGCTTGGGAATGTCTTGCTGTTTAATATATTAGTGGCAGAATATTCTTGATGTAAGTGGGATTCAAGATCAGTTGCATCATCATCCCCCCTACAATATTGTTTGAAACATTGTCTGCAAGTTCCCTAAACTATTTCTGTGATCGGTTTACGGAGAAGAATAATCAACAGCACCGTTTCCTACCATATTTATCAATCTGTCTCAGTGACTGGAAGTGGTTACATAGCTGAAAAAAAAAAAGGAAAAAAAGGGAAAAAATAAAGATTTGGTTTTACCTCTTTTTAAATTCTTTCCCATCTATGAAAAGAGATAAGAGCACAGAGCAGGCACTAGCAGGGAAAAATGAAGTCAAAACCCTCCCCCTTTCCCTGATGCAGCCAAGCTCCTGCATTACTTGCTTCACTCCCAGCTTTCAGATCACAGTATTTTCTGCTGTGTGAAGGATCAGACCAACAGCTTTTTGAGTCTGAGGCCGAACAAAACAATACAGTACTGCATTAAGGCACGATACCAAGCTCTTACCACTTCAAAAGGAAGCACGCTTTGATGCCTCTGAAAGGAAAGCAAAATCTCTACAGTAGATAGGTAATTTTACCAGACTGGTCAAAAAAATGAGTGCTAATGTTAATTCATAAAACTGTGGATTTAAGATCAGGGGAAATTAGGAATTACAGCATTTAGTCAGGCTCTGCATTTAGATGGAATGGCTGGGTATAACACATGGCCTTTGAAGTAGAGTTATCCAAGAGGTAGCTTAGTAAGCTGAAGAAGAAAGGAGGAAGATCTTTCTATTTACTTAATTAGCAGGTATGGAAACAGAATTTAAAGGAAAATATATGCAAAAACCTGCCTGTTAACTCAGAAAAACTGAGATGTAGAAAAGTGTCCAAATAGTATACTAGAATCTGTGATACATGACTTCACAAAAACAAAAATAAAAATATCTTTTAACTCCTTGAATTATGGATACAAAACTGAGGTACATCTCAGTCTTCCTTTATTAGCATTTCATCCTATTGCTTGCCACTGTTGTGACATAGGAAATAGAAAAAAATAAAAGCTGCATGTTCGAAGAAAAGTTTTAAAAGAAGACCAGGAGGAGCTGCATTTTCAACAGAAAATACACTTTTTTATTCTCCCTAAAAGCAATAAGTAAGCAAATATACATATCATGAAATCTTCATACCACTTCTTAAAACTTTCTTTTCTTTAAGGTATTGCATATAATAAGTTTATGAGCTTTGAATCGCTGCATCTTAAAACTCACTCCCAGTTGTAATACGTGGTTTTCAGCTACACAAGGGTTGGAATTGTGTGTTTCAGTGCCACTGACAACAAAGCCAGCTGAGACATTCCTCTTCTCCTTCCTTCCTACCCCCAGGGCTGGCACTCGCTCTCTGTTCAGCTGGGGCGACATCACATGTGTGAGTATACATTGTGAAATAGATCAGTTCAATGATTCAAGTTAAACAATAAAAAAAGAGAGGTTTTCAATTAATTTTGTTTAACATCTATTGCTTTCCTGATCAACTTCACAGCATGAGTCCATATGTAACTACACAGAACAAAGACTGGGATGAGAGGGCAGAAGCAAGCAAATTAAACTTACACTTTCAGTTTCCTTCAGAAACTTTCCTTCCCTTTCTTTGGGAAGCTTAATGTGAAAGGTATTTGGGCATATCTTCTGTTTTACTATCTGCATTTGATCTCCTTCTGCTAGTTGGGTATATGCTCTTCTGGTCTTCTCTTCTGGTCTTTTTCCAAGACTCTGCCAAATCATAGTTTCCTGAGGTACAGATATCGAATGAGAAAGGGGAAGGAATTGAACCTTACCAAGGTCTTCAGTGGCAAGTTCTGGAGATGGAAATGGAGCCTTCTGGGATTAATCTGACAAGAAAGATCAGAGTCACTTCAGCATGCTTCTGCCTACGCTTGCGAGATTTATACAGCATGTAAGCAGGAATATATGACTGACAGTGTCAAACCCTGCTGAGGAGAACAGTAGAAAGGGTATGGGTATTTGCCAGTTGTCAGTCTGATGGGATACAGGCTTTAATAAGATAGGCACCAGGGTATAGAAATTGACTGAATTCATGTTTGTTAGAAGCAAATTTTCACTTGGGCTTCTACACATTTTCTTCTTGTGCATAAAAGAAAAGAAAATAGTGAGTGTGCAACAGCTTGTCCCTGCCCTTTCTGGACAGTACATCCTATTTTAAAAAATAATATCAGTTCCCGTACATTCATTTTGAGGGTACAGGGCTCAATATTTGGGTGTGCACATTGTTTTGGTGATATAAAAAAAGAGAGTTATATATATGTGTGTGTGTACATATATGCTTCTGCAGAATGCAGACTAAACCCCAAATACTCAAGCCCTCAGAATTTAAGCAGATAAGCTACTAGAGAAAAGAAATTTTAAAGACCTCCTCATTAGAGAGAGTTCATGGATGGTTATTGCTATGCCATGTTTTAATAAAGGTACCATCCATATCATATTAGTTGTGCTCCAGGCACTTTCAATACTGAAAGGAACAGGCAAGAACCCTACAGATCTAAGTCTGAGCTCCTGTATGTGTATGCCTCCTAACTGGTAGCACTGACCAAAGGTCTATAAGAATCTCTGATGGAGTACAACATGAAAAAGAAAAAAACTACAAAGCTTATTGTTACAGAGATTTTTACATTCTTAAAGGGTTAGTACTACTTGGGATAGTTAACAAAATACATAATAGAAGCAGGCAATATAACTGATTTAGAATTTCAAGAGCCTTTTGAAAGATTTCTTCTTTTGAGGATATTAAGCAATGAGAGGGGATGATGCACAGTCATGTCATGGATTAAAAACTAATTAGGAGACAGAGCACAGAGTAGGAATGTATTCCAGCTCACAATCCAGAAGTGAGTGATTGTTTCTACACAGCAGTGCCAGAGCAAGCCTTATTTGCACAAAAGTGCACTCATTGCTCTCTAGTATCCTTACAAATTAAAGAAAAAATAAATCAAAAAACTATTTTAAAATTTCCTTCTTTCCTTTTTCACTAAAACTGGTATAGAGTGATCTTCAACATCCAAAGGATACCATGAATTTTAGTTTTGTTCTTGACTAGTTACTGGGAAGAAAGAAGTAATATGGAAATTTCAAGATTAGCATAGTGTTTCTTTGTCTGCCTGAAGCAAGCTGATGAAAACTGAAGGGGAGTGTTCAGCTCTGAAGTGGCTTCTTTCTCTGCAGAGAACTACACCGGTGGTAGTTGGCATGCAGGATATAATTTCTTGTTTACATGAGGTACCTACATTTGGTATGCCAGTAATTCCAGGACTGTCAAGAAGACTAGACAGCAATTCAGAGACTTAGCCCACTATGGATCCACAGGAACACTTCAGGGCAAATGATGCCCATTTGATCCCTTTCTAGTCCTTCATGGGGCTCCCTTCAGCTGTGATTATTTGCTAACCAGGACCTCTGGCACCCATTAGAATATGGCCATGCTGAAGGATGGGTGATCCTCATAACACCACACTGGCTGCAGAGGGTACCCCAGTGAGAACTCATTATCTCAGTTTAGTTCACAAACCTCACTCTGGTCCTTGAGGCCACAAACTGCAGCTAATCTCCTAATGAAGTTAGGAGCCTTAGGTAAGGAACTTCTCTACAAAGTAAAAAGCTTTTTACTGCACAGGGATTTGCTATCCTCCTTCTTTTTAAAACTGAACAGAACCTGATAAGAGATACAGTGAATATAGACTGAAATCCTTACAAATTAGGAATGTAATCAAGGATTTACTGTCGACTTCAGGCATGTTTTCACTAAGAAGGGACTTGACTTATACCCACTTGTGCAGTATCATTTTAGTCTTTGACCAGTATCTTTAAGGTCTATCAAAAATTATCCAAATGAAAGACAAACCAAATATTATGAAGGGTTTTGATCTTGATTTAGTTTTAAACTCAGAATAAAGAAATGATTTATGGGTGAGAGGATTAGGATATACAGAAAGTCACACTGCACTATAATCCCCTGATAGAGAAATAAAACATCAGAGAAGTAGAATCAGAACATGGATGCAAAATAGTTGACTGAAAATGAGATCATGGATAACAGAGGTAATGAAGGTTTTAGGAGATGAAAAGGAGCTAAGGGATGGAGTTTGCTTGCACGCAGCATTTTTCTTTGAGAAACCCTTGCATGATTGTACGAGTTAGGGAAGCCCACTGGTTCATTCAATTTCTTCCTTGTACAACTGCCAAAAACTTTTCTTCACCCACATCTATTTGGAGAACTTCACTTTTTTTGCACACAATACATAAAGTACTATATTTTTGTACATAGAGACATATTGAAGTGCTTCATGATTCAGGATTGAATCTCTGGTTGCAACCAAAAAAATATCAAAAGTGGAAGCAGCCTATGTGATATGAAGTGCCTGTGGAGAGGGCTGCAGGACTTCAAAGCATCTGACACTGGCCACTTTCTCAGACAGTGATTCTGCTCAGGATAGGCTTTGGATCTGAATCAATATCACAATTCTTGTGTAATAATAGCATTTTGTGGTCACAGAACTAGTCACAATTTTGCCAGAACACTTCTAAGTGTCTATAGTGTGAACATAGCGTCCCATCTTTTCCTTTCTAGAACAATTCAATGATGTACTCTTTCACATAAGTTTTACCGAAGAAGGAAGGCTGTATCTATTACTGAACAGCTTTAAACGATGTGTTGTGAAAGTGGGAAATAGCTAAAGGAGTTGCATGATATTACGGTAAAAATAAGTCTTCTTTTATGTAATGCCCTGCTTCCTCAAAGCACTTTATAAGCATGAACTAATTAATACTTAATAGAGTATACATTAACATTATTAACATGTTTTCCATTTAGGAATTACCCTTAACTATTTTGCTTGAACAGACAAGAGAAAGCAATGCTCATAATTTCTTATAAAACCCTTTTAATGTCTTCACCTTCCTTTTTGATGGAATTAAATCACCAACATCTTGAAATAAAAGCATTTCACTTTTGTTGAATTTAAATATAGTTCTTACTTGGCAGCCAAAATGGTACCCTCACCAGTTCTAAAATCTGACAGTCATGTTATTTTTAATTTTTTCATTATCCTTCTTCTTTTTTATTTATCATATATTGAGATTTGCCTAATCCATATTATGGCTCCATATGTATGGTTTTGCACCTATGTGTGTGTGTGTGCATGTGTGTGTATATATATATATATATATGAATAGTTCCTTCACTACATCATCAGATGAAGCTCTCACTGAAGTCAAAAAGAATTTTATTTGCCATACAGTGAAGATTTAGGATGCAGATTTCTCCCCAAGACAAAGTGTTCCATAAAGTAATATTCCTCAACTCCTCTGGGCTACATAGCCTTGAAAATATGTCACTGAGTTGAGTATCAGCAAAGAAAACCCCAATAAAAAGCTCCCTTTCAGTCCAGAAGTTTTCATTAATATACTAATTTACATTCAGTATATTTTCACTTCCCTCCATACCTTATGAAGTACCTTATGGTACTTTGTTTGGTGTTGTTCAGGTTAAAAAAAAAAAAATTAAAAAAAAAAAAAAAAAAAAAGGAAGATGTAAGTAACAAAAACCCCACAACAAGCTGTAGGATAACTAGGACCTGTAGGAGACTAAGTCACCCCAAGAGAACACATTTCTTAAAATACTTGAACTGTGGTTTTGGACTTCTTTTGCTATTTTCCATTCAGAGTAAAAAACTGTTCTTGGTTTGACTAGACTCAAAGTATAATTCAGATGCTTTTTTATTAGGAGGCAATTACAAAGGTGATATAATTACTTACCATCTTAGAAGCCTCCAAACAATTTTATGCCCTTACCTAGGATATACAAAAGTGTTTGAATGTTGTTTCAAATGACAAATTTATAAAGAAATTCCACTTTAAAAGGCAACTCCTAAAAAAATCCCTACAGTACAAGGTATATGAAATATTATGTCAATTAATTAATATATCAGCTACTCTGATGTAACAAAATAAAATTTATAAAATTTGACACTTTAGAATTTTGCCACTGTAGAATAGCTGAGGGTTACACAGGTTAATGACCTTATCATCAGACAGAGTGACAACACTCACAGAGTAACTGCAGAAGAAATCTGTTATAGATTCCTATCCAAATATATTTAGCCCTCAGCGGTTCAATTATTTTGTCCCAACAGTGGTCCTTATATTTTGGAAAAAAAAAAACAAAACAAAAGAAGAACAGGAATATGTCATAGTTTAATTATGCTACACTCTGTTAAAAGTCTTAAAGCATAAGCCATGAAAACTTGCATATCCAATTAAATACATTTAGAGTGAGTTTTGGGTTTCTTTTCCTGAAACTGAATTCTGAATTTAGCTTTGGTCACCCAAGTAATATTTATTAATGTCCTGAAATCTTTATATAGAGGGAGATTAAGAAGATTCATTTGCATGAAATGGAGGCAGGGAGATGAAATAATTTAACAGTTTTTTAACTTCAGTTGTTCTTTTCAATTGATAAAAAAAATCCCCCTTGAAGAACCTAAATAGTATTTTTCTAGTTGTTTTATGTTCAGCAAACACAGCAGTCTTAACACAGAAATAGACCCAAAGAGCATACAAACTGAATTTATTTTTAAGAAATATCCTGGCTACACAGAGTCACTTTGTCCCAAGCATGATCTGTAATTAGAGAGATTATGGCAAAAGGCATTCCACTACTTCTTGCTACAAGGCCCTTCAAAATATATATATTTTTTAAATTAGAATTTATTCTCAAATGAAAAGAAGAATGATGTAAAAAAACCTGATGTCTGGTGAGGTTACTGCTTTCTTAAAGGCATGAAGGAATTGAACTGGATATCAAATGCCCTCTATATTTCCAAAAATCATAGTCATCTATCAGACAGTGAAATGTATAAAAAACAATTAAAGCACTCATCTACTTTACTATAGTGTGGAAAGAAGAAACCATGAGTAAAAATGTGTAGTGCTGCCTTTAAGAGATAAAAGAATATTTTAATTCAGTATACAAAACAGCCAAAATAAATCTGTGTTTGTAAGAAGAAAAACATTGATTTAAAAAAAAAAAAAGAAAGAAAGAAAAGAGGATCTGAAGGAATGATTCTCTGTTTATTATGTAGAAATAAAGTCCTTTAATATCTACTGTGAATTTTTAATTCTCTGGATATAAAGTAATAATCATTGTAAACAGTGAATACATAGACCTCTCAGCCTTGTGGCTGGCTGGAATGAGCATTACAGCATTACAGCTGAAAATGTGTGCTACAACCATGATTTCTAAAACTAATTTTAACTATGTGGAACACTGGACTGATTTGTTAAACCTGAACATAACTCCATCCCTAGCAAAGCTGTTCATACTTAGATGAGCTCATTGACAGTAAGAATGTCAATACTGTATGATTTACAGGTTATGAAGATGTAGATGGTACTTCATTTCTTAAAATAAAAATACCTTGTTCATTCTACCTTTAGTTCTTGCAGTAGATTCTATATATTTGGGGAATATATTGCAAACATTGCTATCCAAGTCTGGAATGTAAATACACACTGAAAATTAGGAGTGTAAGAATATGAAAAATTCAGTTACTTGCTTCGTTCATCACCAGTAGTTCTGAGATGTAATGAGAAACTAAAATGTAAAGTCACTTTTAAAGTCAATTTGCTTAGTTTAGAAGAAAAGATGCATCAAACTGATCTGCTGAGATGTTACAAGCTAAATCAATAACCCTACACTTTAGAATTAATGTAGATGCTGAATCAACACAAGGCCTATTAAAATGAGTGTAAAAGGGTTAAATTGCACTACATTATATAAATCTAAATGCATTCACTAGTCTGCACATATAACTTCTCAAATGAGTGGTATGCAATTTGAATGCCGAAACAACTATGCAAATAATGCAAGTCCTCTGAAATCATACTATTTTTAATTGTAGAGCATCTAAATTTAGATGCTGAATGCTTCAAATTTCTTTTTATATTTTGGAACGTTAGCCTCTCTCTCCTGTCTAGAGAGACCTTCTACTTCACTCTGGGTAGTTGTTCCTATAACTGATGAACAATCTCTCAAAACATAAAATGTTCTTCTGGGCAGAGATCCCAGGTAAGGAATCACAGGAACTGAAGGATCCAATGACTAATAGAACTGTGTTTCAAGTCATCCATGGGGTCAGTTGTCTGTGGCACAGCAGTGAAGATTGATACGAATAAAATGTATTCTCCACTCAGCTCTCATTTGCTTGAGCCTGAGAATCAGGATTTCAGCTCCATAAATTTATTGAATCTCCTCTTCAAAAAGAATTACATAAGCTGCATTTAACCTGGCCTTGGTTTTCTTTAGAGATTGCTCAATAACTGATTTGCCCTCCACTTTTGTTTTGACCTCTATTTCATGTTGATTTGGGGGCATTCTGCTGACAAATTCGCAGCAACACTTTCTTTGCAGCAGCTTGCCCTGTAGCTGAACTCAGTGGAGAGACAGCACAAGGTATAGGGCTGATATTCTTGCTCTTTTAAAGTGTGTGTAAACAGCTTTGAAATAGATTTAAAACCCTTGCCAGAATTTCTTGGACACCTTAACCAGGACCACCCTTGCTTATGTGAAATATAAATGGTAACAAAAAGAAGTGTCGAAAAAGGGGAACATCCCATTTCCCTCCCAAAAAAGTGTCAAGAAAATCTCCCCAAGAAATATTTGCTTGGGTAGAATATTACTTACCTTAGTTTCCACTATACCATCAAAAGAGATTCCTGGAGCAAAAGACATTGCGTCACTGGGCACAAGGCAGGTGTATTGGGTTTGCATGGCCAGGATTTGGTAGTGGGGGGGCTACAGGGTGGAATCTGTGAGAAGCTTCTGGAAGCTTCCTCCATGTCCAGCAGGGACAATGCCGGCTCACTTCAAGATGGATGTGCCACTGGCCAAGGCTGGGACAATTAGCAATGGTGGTAATGCCTCCGTGATAACATATTTAAGCAAAAGAAAATAATAAAAAAGTAATTGCGCAGTTCTAACTGCGGCCAGAGAAGAGCGGAGTAAGAATATGGGAAAGGAACAACGTGTAGACACCAAGGTCAGTGTAGATGGAAGGGCAGGAGCTGAGATTCCCCTGCACCTGGAGCTGAGATTCCCCCACAGCTTGTGTGACAGACCATGGTGAAGCAGCTGAGCCCCTGCAGCCCATGGAGGACCATGGGGATGCAGAGATCCACCTGTAGTCCTTGAAGGAGACCCATGCTGGAGCAGTGGAAGCCTGAGAAGAGGCTGTGAATCCGTGGGAGGCCTGTGTTGGAGCAGGCTCCTGGCAGGGATCTGCAGACCCATGGAGAGAAGAGCTCACACTGGAGCAGGTTTCCAGGTAGTAATGGTGACCCTCTGGAGGACCCACGCTGGATCAGGCTGTGCCTGAAGGACTGCACCCTGTGGAAGAGTGAATTACATCACAGCAGTTCAGGAAGAACTCTTGCCCATGGGATAAACTCATGTTGGAATTCATGGAAAACTATATCCCATGGGAGGGACCCCACGCTGGAGCAGCGGAAAGATTCCTCTCACTGAGCAGAGGCAGAAATGATGTGTCATGAACTGACTAATTCCTGTTCCCTGTCTCCCTCCACTGCTGGGGGAAGAGATAGAGCTGGGAAGGAAGGAGGGGTGGTTTTAAGGTCTTACTTTACTTCTCATTATCCTGCTCTGATTTTGTTAGTAATAAATTCAATTAATATCTCTAATTTGAGTTTGTTTTGCCCATGATGGTATTTTGTGAGTGATGCCTCCCAGTTCTTATCTCAATCTCTGAATCCTCTGTTAAATTTCCTCTCCCCTCTCCACTTACAGAGGGGAATGATAGAGAAGGTTTGGTGGGTGCCTGGCATTCAGCCAGGGTGAACCACCTGCAGCAGGGAAAGCCCAGCTGTATTTCAATAGTTATTTCTGAAGTTCATGATGTTCCTCTGGTTTGTAATGCCTTTAGACCAGTTTGGCTGCCATTTAGGTCTCGTTTTTTTGAAAGTTTCACCAAAGAAAAGTTTTAGGAAATAATATCTAAAGAAGCCTGAGCAACTTCCTTCACATCATCAAAATCAAATTGGTTTTACTCTGTGGGTCTAGGAGTGAGATATTGATGCAATCCTTTGTTCCAGAGAAAGAATTTCAACCTAGAAAATGTCCTTCGTCTAAAGTTTGTATTTTAGCAAGTTTTTTAAAAATCAGGAGTATACCTGAGGGTTTATCTTCTCTGGGCCGTCAAACATGTTGTTACATTTCTCCCTTAAAAACATTTTCTATTGAATATGTGATTAACCCTAGAAACTTCATGCAGTGTCTCTTTCAGTCATCTAAATATTAAAAGGATGACTACCCTTTTTTCCACAAGTGTTCTTTTTGAGATACAGTGGCTACAGGCTTGTCAGAGGGGATCCTCTTTAATAGTGATCTTAAGTCATTTAACAAAATACTTGAA
This sequence comes from Edolisoma coerulescens, assembly GCA_013397115.1. Taxonomy (NCBI): domain Eukaryota; kingdom Metazoa; phylum Chordata; class Aves; order Passeriformes; family Campephagidae; genus Edolisoma; species Edolisoma coerulescens. The sequence continues at coordinate 2,855,850 of VWZW01004026.1, forward strand.
AATCAGTACTGATTTAGAAACCAAAAAAAAAGTCGTGCTTAATATTAATTATGAAAATTAACATTATTTGATTCAGTAATTCCTCCCACATAAAAATTTCTAGAATTCAATTAGCTGTACTTGAAGAACACAAATTTCTCAACAGAACTTGTATTATCTAGGACCATGTGAACTATTTTGCCACAAAGAATTGCTTTTCACAAGCTTGCTCTGAGCTGCAGAATCATTTACAGACTTCAGAAAATAAAAAGATGCTTTCCACTTGTGTGAAACTTTCTACCTGAGGTTCAGAAAGTGCTTCTTGACACTTTTATTTCACAATCTTTGCAAAACAGAGTAGCACCATTATGATCTTACAGATAGGGAAATTTAGGAAAAAAAATCTTAGATAATTTATATGCTAGAAGTCCTTAGCAGAAATATACACTGGACAATGGAGTAGATAATTAATATACATATAAGCTAGGTGGCCATGCAAGTAGATTTCCATGTAGTTATTAATGAAACTTACAGGGTTTTTTACATTTGTCAGGAAAATTTAGACATGTCTTTGAGCATACAAAAAATACTTGTCGGATACATCCTGGACCCAGTGTTACAGCTAATGTTATACAGTATTTCTCTCTTACATCTTCTCAGACAGAGAGACAGCAGCCAGGGAATGGTCACAGGAGGGACAGTGGGCATCTACTGGGAGTTCCCTCTTATTTTAGATCCAAGAAATGGCTAGCTAGTGCATTGATTGCTTAGTTGCTGTATGTTGTCAAACAACAGTAGCCTTGTTATTTAGAGCATGCTGTGGTCAAGTTGTGCTGAACCTTAGTAAGAAATCAGAGGAGGAAAAGATATCTCAGGCTGCATTTTCACTCATTGTGTTCAGAGGATTGCATGCGGAGCCATAGTGGATCAGAGCAGGCTAACACGCGTGGCATAATCCAGAAAACTTATCTAGTTGCGTGGGTTTAAGTGTAAGTTTGGACATTATTTTGAAACACATGTGTCCTAGATCGATGGATTAACAGATAGTGAAATGGTTTTTTAAATTTTGCCTCAAGAAAGAAAAATACTGCAGTGAAGGCGTGCCAAAGGAGGGGACTTTGTGCTAACATAAGATTTCAAACGTTGGTGTCTATTCAGGAAAATTCCAGTGAAGTCAATAACATTATCCTGCTTTCATACAATCTAATTGAGTCCAGTGTTATTCTTGAATTTCTCTGGTATCACCCCAAACGAAAGAACACTGAAAATATTTGGCAGTGTTCTTTAAGAGAAATATACTACAATGTATTTTCCCTACTACAGAAAGGACTAATTCACATGCAATGCACCACCACGCAATATTTCAAATTCCCACTCAGAAATGTACACATGTACTCACTCTCACAAGAGTATACAGTAGCTCTAGTCAGATTTATGTCTCTGTGGAGCAATTTGAAAGAGTGTGATCCAGAAACTAAGCTGAACGTTAAGCCTGGAGGAGCTGTTAAGCAACAAGGCTTTGCTGATTAAAACATGAACTTTATTTTAGTTTATTTAATTCATTTTGCATTCAGCTGTTTTATATTAATTCACTCTTATGCAATTTTTATTAAATTTACTTTAGGCCCTAAATGAATATTTCAAGTTGCTATTGATAATTGTTTATTGACTATGGAACCCACATTGAATGTATTGCCACATTTAATTCCAAACACAGTTATGAAAAAGCAGAGTTTCTCAGTGGTCAAAGACAAGGATAGATATTCAGGAGGTATAAATATAAATGGAAATCTGCAGTGTACTCTCTGTGTAGGCTGGAAAGCTACAACTACTTTAGACAGGGATGACGACTGATTTTTGGAAGAGTAGCAAGTCCTAACCTTTCAATGCTTGTAAGAAGATACCTTGGAAGACCTAGTTAGAGTATGTTCAAGTCAATAGTAGGCCCCCAAAATGAAATAATTTGAAAGACTCTGCTTTGTACTGTAGTGGAGGACAGGGAGAGTTACCCGGAGGAAAACCCAAAACTTGTATTTCAGTCTCCTCATTTGTATTTGGTCATGGTTGCCTGCATGTTTGAAGTGCTTCAAATTTTATAATGCCTTACGAAACAGATTCAGTTCTGGTATAAGCAGATACAGTTTGACTGGCAGTTGTACTACAATACCGGGTAATCTTTTAAGTAATAAGTACTATCAGTAATGACATTATTAAAAAGCATTACTATCTTAACTTTGCAGTGCAAGGCAGAGTGGAAAGATGATCTTGTTGTTACAGGACAGAAGTTATGAGTTATGATATCCAATATCCAGGTTTCTTACATACTTGCTTAGCAAGCCAGGGGTAGTGTCTTCACATTTCAGTAAATCCCCTTTCTGCAAAACTACATAAATTGTTGAGATTATTTTTTTTCTATTTCTATGTTTAGCACCACAAAAGGACAATTAAAAGGTATTCTGAGACATTAGCGGAGGTTTTTTGTTTGCCCTGCTGATATTCTCTGAGATAGTCTAAGCAGTTTAAGCAGTGTTATCTGTGACTATGCTTGCTTTCCCTCAAGTTATTTTTTAATATTTTGAAAAATGCCAAGCTGGCAACAATGGACAATAAAATTCATTTATCCACAGGCCAGGAACCTTAAGAAAGTGATGTGCATTAGTCCCTTTCACATCTGGAAATTTCTGCAAAGTAGTTCAGCTCTTCAGTGTCTTCTCTCTTAAAGCCACTTAAAGATAGTAACATCTGTTCTAATGGTTTTTGCTGATTGGTATGCCTGATGAACAGGAAATGGGCTGAAATCAGCAGTTTGTTTGTAGGCCAAGCACTGCAAGTAGAAATATGTCCAGGCGGTCAGCTTCTCTAAAAAGAATCAGGTGAAATGGTCCTCTCCAGGGGCAGAAGGACTTGCAGCCCAAGCAGATGGCCGCTTTACTCACAGGAAGTTGCTCTAATCGGGATGTTTGTAGAAAGATGTGAGCTCAACAAAAAATGGTGCCAGCCATTGAGTTAAATGACTGAGGAAGTATAATGGCTTTTATCACCTTGCTTCAGTCTTTCTGCTAAAAATAAGAGATGGTGTTCTTTTCTCCCTGCAGAAAATAGTACTGTATTATAAGCTGTCCTGTCCACTGACCCTATGACACAAGTGATAGCAGTTACTGAGTTCATAAATGTGAGGGGCCTTCTGGAGTTATAGATGGATACAGCCATGAAAATGTAGGAAGGTGAAAAGGAAAAAAATAAATGCATTTTTATGGCCTTCTCTAAAGAGAAAGGGCAATATTCCATCTTGGTGCTTCAACATCTACATGCAGAACAGTTCTTCTGGCTAATTTAAAAAATGGCAGTAGTGTTAAAAAGACAATGGGGATTCTTTTGTTATTTGTTTTCTGACCACTCTTCAGTAACATACCTGGGAAAAAATTTTCAGAGAAGTCTGCAATACTTCCTCCCTTCTTCCTTATGTTTTCCTTTTTAAGGGCTTGCTTAAATCAAGCCAACAGTTTTGCTTCCCACAGAAAAATATGAAAAGAATAATAGTGCTATAGGAAGAAACCTGTTCAAGGACCTTTAGCAGAGCAATTACATTATGGCAGAAAACAGATGGCAGATCTGAGCACTGGTAAAAGGATATACAAGAAGTTAAGCTTATACACAGTGTGATTTTTTTTCACGCAGCTACTGGCTTCTCTTCTGTGTTTCTGGTACACTGGCTGAGCATGGATGACTGATGACATGGATAACCTGAGTTCCATTCCCTCATTAGTGTTTCTAACAGCAAGAGGAAAAAATGCTGGTTTGTGCTAAAATCATGTTAATCATTAAAAATTTGTAATTTTTTTAAATACGATTTCAAGCTATTAAACTGAGAAATAGGACAAATGCAATTTGTTAAAATATCACACTCAGTGAAAAATAGTGCTAAAGTTAAATTCCTACTTAACATTATTATCTGATAAGGCTTTCCTCATCTGACTGTGCTGCACAAAGGTAAAAGATAAATAGCATGTACTTCAGATGCTTGCAGTCTCTGGAAGAAAGGGCCTTTGCCATTCCACAGTAGGGCTTTAAATGTTTATTTTATGTGTGAGTGTAAATCCCCCCTGGAAAAAGCACTGGGGATGATGGAAGATTATAGGGTGCGATTTACTCACATCCATATCCTGAGAGACAAAATGCCTTGAAATGGTCCCCCGTGTAATCTGATGTAAATTATCATGGAAGTAATAAAAGTAATGAAGAAAATGTACTGTTTCACATGCAGAAACTGTTATTTCGTGTATTTGAGAATCTACTGGCAAAAAAAAAAATGTGTTTTGATTGCACTGTTATTTCTCACAAATCATCCACGGGTTTTTTGTTTTGTTTTGGTTTGGTTTTGTTTTTAATGATGTGCACTTTTGCCCCACCCAGTGGCCTTTACCTAAATTGCCAGCTCGGCTTGTAAAGAGGCGTTTTCTCCCCTCCACCCCAGACTGCAGGGTGGATCTGCCACTGAAAACTGAACAAAAGCAGCATCTGTCCCCTGTTGCTACCCTGAGTATATTAGGCTATCATTATCTGCAATGACACTACCATCTGTAATGTGCTCTGGGGCAAACACAGCCACTGCCAGTAGCTTCAGCACCACAGGCAGATGCTTCATCATGCAAGAAGATACATGAAGCCAAAATATGCTGTACATGAATTCAAGTACTTGAGAAGACAGAGAGAAGGAGAGGGAAGCCAGGAAATAAATGCTCTTCATGTGCCTCATCAACAAAGACAGAAACAAGGAAGCATAGGCTAGGTCAGGTACATCACTCAATCTAAAGAAATAACAGGTATAAAAAAGAGACTCATTTTATTGCACTAGGAAATCTGAGAGTCTATAACTTTTTATGGACTTTTATGTCTTCCCTCTTTTCACAAAGAACTTACAAAAAATTGGTTTCAAATTTAAGTAATAAATAGAAGTTTGGGGTTTTTTCCTCAGAATTCCTGCCTTCACTCATCTGTAACAGAAAACACACACATTGAGACAGAAAATAAAGACACAGAAAGAACTTTCTTTTTTTTTTTTTCTTGTATTTTTGTGATTTTCTTTGCTCTGAATCTCAGAACTTTTATGTAGAACTCCATCTTTCTCTCTCTGAACCTATGACTCTGTCATTAAGTTTGCAAGGAAACAACTCTCTCCCTGGACCTTGTTGTCACATGCGGAGGCACAAGTGCAAAACAAAGAAAAATAAATCTTTTCAGAAGCCAGAAACATTCTGGCCAATATTCTTTTACACTGTCTGTTTAGGTTGCTATGTAATACTATGTATTTGAACCAATCTCCTGATTTGTCTACCTGCAAGACAAACATTCAAAGAACACAGTTCTCTTTTGGTTATAAACTAGATGCCTACTGAGTATGTGCATTGTGTGTCTATTACAACACTTACTAGATCTCTTGGCCAAGACTTTGCCTTCAGTGTCATCTATCTTGTATTCATACAGCAAAAGAGACCCACTATCAATGAAAAATGTACTTTCCTTCCAGAATGAAATGCCTCTACAAAAGCTACTTCAGTATTCAGTAAAGATGTTAACAACATCAATTTCCAGAAGTCCCTTAACACAGGAGGAGCATCAGATCTGCATTTTGGTATCATTTTGTTCTTCCCTCTCTGTCTCCCTTCCCCCATGTGTAGTCTCGGGAATTTACTCTGGACATTCCAGAAATGGACTGCATTGCTGCAGGCAAAAATCCATCTCCTGAAATATGCAAAATGCAAATGCTCTTACATGACTGTACACAGCACATATATAAATCAGCCATGTTTTCCCCACTATTTCAACTGCTCCATAAAAAAAAAAAAAAATTAGTCATTAAGGCCTGCACTACTTTCACAGAAGTAAAGAAAAATATTTTCCTATTAATATGTTGAATTACACAGCTAGCTTTAATCACAGTTAGGTATGGAAGAGAGGACTGTAATAATTCAGTGTCAAACAGAAAAAAAAAAAAAACCTGAAGGAATCTGGCTTCCTAATCCACAAATTGTTGTACATCACCCTCCAGTCACTCTTTTATTGAAGCACAAGGACACCATCTTGTTGCGGGAGGGAAGGTATGAAACATTGCCTTTGTATGAGGTGGTCCAGTGCTGCCTCTATCAAGATTAAGTAGGTCATTTATAAGAGCCCAAGCACACACCGTATTTTGCAGTAGGAGTTTGGAATTTAACAGGCAAGCAGCCATCCAGGCAGCGGCAGTGATCACATTGTATATGAGACAGTATTGTTCTCCGAGACTCTGCTTCCAAATGAGAACAAAGTATCTTTAACATGTCTAGAGGGAAAATGGTGCTTTCACTGTGTTTTCTCTTATGGTAAAGGTTCTATAGGCACTGTTTACACATCACCACAAGAAATCTTTTTTCTGGGCATTTTTACAGGCTTGTTATAGTATTCCATACATTGTTGTTTCTTTTCTAAAAAGACCCTACGTAAAAATACAGTCCCAAAGAGTTAAACCAATTGAAGCTATTCTAAACTTGCCACATTTGTCTACGGGAAGTTTCAGGGGGTTTGTCAATTTTAATTAGAAATGGCAAATGATTGTACACAATGCAGCAGATTATCAGGGCTACTTGTTAAATTATAAAATGCTGGCTGAGCTTCAGAGTGAAGCTAGTGTCCGAATTAGCAAATCTGATAGTTTATAGTTTATGCTCACAAAAATAATTGCTTTTTCCTCCTTTCTTTTGTAGATTGTGTTCTTTCTCTGAGAGAAAAAAAAAAAACAAGCTTACAGATCTCTAGCTAATTTCTATGAATTAAACCTGTGTTCACAACAATAAAACCAAGTAAATTGCCATGCCCTTTCAGGAGTCCTATCTGTTTTTAACATTTATTATTTTTTATGTTAAACCCATAATACACTCTTCTGGAGCACAGCATTTTTTCACCTCAGAAGGTCATTTATTGTGGATTCTGAAAACACATTGAAGTAAAGAAACCCCTCTATGTCTAAGACATGATATGCATGGATGGAAAGAGAAGAACTAGTCCACCATACACCTTTTCTATTAGGACTGTGTGACATGAAAGACAGCTCCTCCTGCTCCAGCACTGAGGCAGAATGACGCAGATGGGGCTGCCCACACCTGATCAGCATCTTGCTGTAGGTATCCCTGGCACACGACCAGGCTGCTACCAGGACACAGACCTTGCTGTCATGTCTAGTAGGGTCTGCCACTCAATGTAGAAAGGCGTCGGCGGAGCAAAAGGAGAGAGGGGTCTTTTGCGTGGGTCCTGAAGGGTTTTGTCCCGTCGCAGCGTTCAGGGACAAAAGACAAGGGAAGGGATGGGTCAAGGGTTCTTATATTAGGGTAAAAGGGGGCGGAGTAAAGGGAAACAACCAATGGGGAAAGACAATGTGGGAGGAGCCAACAGGGGAACAACCAATGGGGATAACTTGGAGGAGGGGATTACATGAAACAACCAATGGGGTGTCAAAGAAGGGAGAACTTTCTAGAAATCATACTTAGTCAACTAGGGAAAATACATGTACATGAACTCATACATAAAACGGGGTGGGAAATACTTAAACCAATGAACTTGAAACATGTAAACTAGGAACGACTGGGAACATGGGAACTCACCGTAACCAAGGGGTGGGAGTTAGACTGTAGTGCCCTCAGTGCCTGTCCACCAGTCTTCTGAGTCCTCCTTTGTGGTGGGCACTGCTGCACGCACCGCAACAGCAGAAGCTGTGTTTTTCTCTACCAATGTGGCCTGAAGAAAACTAACCTGGCATTGGACACAGATGAAGTTATAACTTGGGTTTCTGGATCATCCCCCATCATCCCTGGGTGATTTGCAGTGTTGTTTGGACTTGAATTGTGGGACAATTGTGATTTCATGCCCAAGTTAATGTGCTGATTTTCTTTCCTGTAAAGCTAATTCTGGAGACGATACAAAGTCTTTATGAAAGTTAATCAAAAGAAAGATAGGGATCAAAATCTCCAATTATAAGAGTCTCAAATTCTAATCCATGACACACGAGCCATTTAATAACACTGCTGGTGGTCACTGGAAGGTTATAAGACAGTTCTTCTTTTAATCTTCAAGCATTACCTTATGTTCAAACACAGTTAAGAAAACACTGTGTAGGAAGCAAACTATATTTGCAAATAAATTTGCAAATAAAGCAAAAGAGATTTCAGGGAAATCTATCAGAAATGTATGGTCTGAAGCTTGACTAGAAGTAGTTGTTAAGGTGCTGTAAGTAGTTATAACTATCCAAAATCTTGGATTCATTATTTTATTTTTTGTTGTTTATGAAACAAAAGTTTTCCGAGTTGCACAATTGCATGTAACCTCAAGCTCAATAGATAGCGCACTCTTGAAAAAAAAAAAAAGAACTGAAAGAAGTTCCAAGTCCTATACTCTGAAAAGACAAGTGAACCAATGGCATTCTAATTCTGGAAAAAAAAAAATTCTCACGGATAAAATGGGAACAGGATCTAAAATCCAATCTCTCTGTATCAAGCCCAGCCTCTCTACTGATTATCTGAGTTGCATTCACACATGAGGGGCACATTAAAGACAGGTCGAAAATGTACCAACCATACATCTTCCTTCTTTGCAGTCACATAGTCATCTTCCCTCTGTCACATGATCAACAACCAGCTGGTTTGCTGAGGTCAAATGATTCCCAGTACATGTCAAGGGGGTCAGAGAAAGGTATGGTGAAGAGCTGTTTTTAATTCTCTCCCTGTTTTCCTCCTCCCCTCCCTCCCAGCTTCCCGCCTTCTTTTCTCCTACGCTCTCTCTTTCTCATATGGTGTGTTGACTGTCAAAACAGCATATCTGCACTAATATATTCCATCTAGAAATAATCTCTTACAAAGTACCTTATTAAAGAGTAAACCCGTATAATGATTAATTTCATTAAGCAACATTCTTCCCTGAAGGCTCCTGTTTGTAATGAAATCTTCAGACAATCACCACCTAGGGAAGCAATATGTCTGCTAAGAGCATTGCAAAATAATTATCAAACGACAAAATACGACATGCCAACCTTTTTAGATGATTGAGTAATAATACTCTAAAGAACACCACCCCACCTCCTCACCCTCCTTTTTTTTCATCTACGTTCAAGCTGTTTACACTGCATTTATGCAGTGGTGCAAAATGACCGCTAACATAACTAAAACTTTACAATACCAAACCTCTCTCACTAGAGCACACTGACAACATGCAGAACAAGCACAGTGAACTAGAGAATCTTTGATTTTAAAATATTGCCACACACTGTATATCCCAGAATTGAGTATGTTCAGTGGGGATATTTATTTACTGTATCTCTATATGTCACAGGAATTTAACGAGAACTTGAATTTTTTGTTTACAGATTTTACCAAATGTAGGAAATATGAAAACTGCCCAACACACAGAAAAAATAGGATTTTCTTAAAGCCGTAATTTAGAGACCTGATTAAAGCTCTTTGTAGAATCTGTAATAAGGAGCTTGTTTATACATATTTATTGAATGAAAACATCTTGATGCCAAAACTCGAGAAAGACTTGTTTCAAATTAGAATAAGCTTCATTTTGGAGCAAGAGATTAAGTTTACAGTGGACAACGTGTTTTTTCTTTTCTCTACACAGACAGCTATGTTGTGTTGACAATGAGCTGTACTGAAGAGGCCTTGCTCTGAAGGAATAAAGAATATCTGCATTGTGCACACATTCTTGTGCTCAATATTTACATTTGCCTACAAGAGTTTAGACTCCAGTAAATAAGGATTATGCGGTGGATCTGCCCTTACAAAGGTTTGCTTACTGTGTGAAAAAGCTGGCTTCCTCTATTGCTCCTTTTATTGCTGATTTTCTTTTCAGTCCTCTAGAATTCGGAGATAAAACGTGTTTTGAACCCTTTTTCGATAAAGTTGCCTCATGTGCACAATTCACCCTGCATCTCAACCTCTGCATTTTGCTAGTTTGCTCTAATTTATTTAAATGTAAGCGTCTTTCAGCACAGCTTTGTTCTGTTCTATATTAAAATGATTGCAAAGATATTAAATTTTCAGAATAGTGTATTAGCTCAGACTACAGAATGGGCATTCTACTAGAAAAATTCTGATTATTCAGCAATGCAACTCATACTTCTAGTGTTCTGCATGGAAGGGATGATGTAATCCCAATTGCCTTAGTGTTGCAACTATCTGAGCTAGGAGCTGAAGAAAAGGAAGAAGATAAGCAGGAGGAAAGTGTGTCTATCATGATACGTTTTTTTCCAATTATCTTGTTTCATGTTTTAAATAAAATTATCAACTTCAGGAAAGTACTGGTTTTCATTATTTTTTTCATGGTTTTGAGAAAACAGGATTCTTTTTTCTTAGTAGATAGCAGTTTTTTAGCATTTAAAAAGTTGCAAAGTGTTTGCAATTTACTGTCTATTATATGCAACATAATTTATTCAGTAATTAAAATGCAGTAATTTCCATTATGAGTTCAATATTTGCTCACAATTGCTGCATGTTGATATCAGAGACAATTTGAAATTACACTTTCCTTACCATGGGAAGGTATGGCCTCATTCATATCCCATGCAGAGCACTGCATTAACCACCACTGACACTCTCATTAACTCCTGGATCTTTGGAGCTATATTTGGTATGCTGTGTAGGATCATCTTTCATGCATACTCTCACCATTCTATGTAGATACATTCATCTTTTACCTTTCATTTCCCCTTTTTCATCATCTCCAAATGATAGGGCTAAATGGAAGCCATTTCAATGAAGAATACAGTTATCACTCCTTAGCACTGCCTCAAGTACCTGAGATTTTCATGTGATTTCTGTAATCCTTGGGTGGATACAGAAAGGATTTGTTTCCAGGTTCACACTCCTGCCATTACAGCAGAGAGAGTACTTAATTGCAAAGGTAATTTATTTCCTCACTTTTAGCATATAGCAGAGTATTCCAATCAAATGGTTAGTGCAAAAACTGAAAGTCTTCCCTAATCTGTTCCAGGCACTATTTTCTGCTTTGAAATCTGTCTTGCATGTGTCCTGCCCAGGGATTCAGAGGTCTGTCAGTTGCAGGTGATGACCCCACTCCAGCCTGGGCCAGACCCCTGGGGTGGGAAGACTCTGGAATATGCTGGACTTGCAGAACTTGCAGCTGCCTCAGGTCCTCTAGCATCATGAGGCTGTAGGCTTGCTCAGGCTTCTGATCAAAACTGTAGTGCAGCAGCATGGGGAAGGAGAAAAGGTGGCCTTACAAGCAGGTCTTTTTCCTAACTTTCTAAGGAAACAGGTAGTTAAAACAATTTTTGTTAAAACTGTGTGTACTGAATTTGCATGACAAGGTTTTGGTAATGGCATTGGGGTGCTACTACAGTGGTGGCTTCCATGAGAAATCTGCTAGAAGCTTCCCTCATGACAGACGATTCCCTCAGAGCCAATGCCAGCTGGATCCACCACTAGCCAAGGCCAAGCCCATCAGTGACGATGGTAGCGCCTGTGGGATAACATAGTTAAGAGGGGAGGAAAAAAACCGCTTGAGCAATTTCATTCAGAAGGAGGAGTGAGAATATGTGAGAGAAAGACACGAAGGCCAGTGAAGAAGGAGAGGGAGGAGGTGCTGTGTCTTGAAAACAAAGTATATTGCAATAGTCTGCACTGAGCATGGAAGGAGAAACCTGGCTCCCCAAATGTGAGTCCTGCTGCAAACAGCACGCTCCACAGCCCAAGCCCACTGTGACTGTGCTCTCCCTGCCCACTCACCCTCCTCTCTGCTCCATTAAATTCAATTTCAGCCTATTAAGCTCAAGAGTCAAGAAAAAGAACTTTAAAGAAAGTTACTTAATATTAATTTGAACTCCAAAGTATTCCAGTGAAGGAAAAAAAAAATCAATGTTGTTAAGATGTGCAATATTTTACATAATAGGGCTGCAGGAATAATGATAAAAAGTTCAATATCTTATTCTGAAAACCTGTAAAATCTGTTAAATTAACCACTTGGTAAATATATACATAGCTCTTCCAGCCAAGCCCACAAAATAATGTATTCAAGATATTTTAAAATACTATATACAAAATGTGAGAAAATATATTACATTTATAATTTGATGAACAGTATAATGAGACATCAACAGAAGCTATTGTTCTTCTTGCACATTGAGAGTTATGGTGTATGAATGGTTTGTTGCTAATTAGATTTCATGGTTACATGGTTACATGATTACATGGTTAGTTTAGAGTTTATCTCCTTTGCATACTACTAAGTGCAACTTCACAACTTCTTGTTTTTCAAGGTATTTAAAAAGGAGGATCGTTATTTAATCTGCTTTGAACTTGATGAACTCTGGCATCAAAATAATAAAAAATCTTTTAGTAAACTCTATTTAGAGATGATAAATTTGGCCCAGCAAAATGATTAAATTTTATTCTCCCTGCTGAATTTTTTCAAAATTAAAACTTGCTCATATAAAAGTTCATATAATTATAAGATATATGATTAAAGAATGATCAGGATTGGTTGCATCCTTTGAAATTGATATTAATGTGTCAAGACTGCTCTTCTCCATGTTGGATGCTGGGGTTTTTTGATAAACTTAGCACCTAGCAAGTGCATTCACCATACAAATGTATGAGAAATTCAATACCCAAATTATCCACTAAACCATCCTCACTACTTTCCATCAGGTTATACCAGGAGAAAATTAGACTTGTCAAATACGGTGTAATTAATCTTGGATTCAGTGTGGTCAAGGGCAGAAGTCACTGAATGTGATCCAAAGAAATCTGTGGTGGTGTTTTTCTCATCAACACCTTTCCCAGACCCTTAGAGATTTCAGAATATCGCTTAAAACTGGGGAATAATTCTGACTCTTTGAATGATGTATGTACTCAGACAGTATAGAGTGGGGAAGACAGAATTATTTCAGTATACTTGTATGAAGTATTCATGGAATCATAGAATCATTTAGGTTGGAAAAGACCTCTAAGATCAAGTCCAGTCGTGATGGTCTCAATTCAGTGGACTACGGCCTTTTTCTGCGTTACAAATCAGTGGAAAAACAATCCTCGTGATTATTATTGAAAAAGAAAGCAAAATTTTTTCCAATACTGTAGTTTTCCACGCTACCTACCCATATCATGGGGTAGTTGACACTGGAATCCCAGCCCACTGGTTAGTTATTTGGCTGGTATTGTACTCTGTAACACTCGTTTATTTTGTAATGCCAAGGATAAAAATAAAAGCTGCCTGAGAAGTAAATTGTTTTCTATGTAAAATATTTGAGTTACAAAATCACTGACTTTTTTTCAATAATAGTTTCAACTTTTAGAAAATAGATATATTTTCCCCCTGGGAGATGAAAACTCACTACATTAAAAAATAGTCATGTTACATGTTGGCCAAAAGTGCATCAAGGGGAAAAAATCTTTGCTAATGAACCAAATCTATTGAGAGTAGTGTCGTGAGACTTCTGAATGCCCATGGGGCATTATTATCAGCAGATGTGAATAAAATGTTTCAGCTGAGTATTTTTGACATTCAGGTGTTTTGGTTTTGTTGAACAGATGCAATTTTCTGCAGAGGGCAGACACATCTTTCTAATTTTTATTTTAGTCAAAATCTGTTAAAAATTATTTGAGAAAATATTTTCATGAGGTATTTGTGTATATGCATCTCTTTCTTCTACTCTGTAACCTACCACCAGAATTATTTCATTACCATTGGATTTGTTTTGCTTCCTTGCTCTCAGAGAGACATCGTGCTTGAGAGAGAGCATCTTTTCAAACAGAATATGCACTTTGATATTAACAAAAATAGTAAGAAAATAGAATAAAAACAAAAATGTAATTGCTTTTGCTGCATGACCGATTGCGTCCACAATACAATTAAGCAGAAGGGAAAAATTATTGCATCTTTGGCAGTTAATTCAGGGTGTAGCACACCACTAGTCCTCAGAGAACTTAATTTTCTGCCAAAAATAAAGTATATTAAAAAAATACCTGATCACCAGAAAAGGTGATTTCAACAATTGTTTCTAGGTATTCAGACGAGCGCTGCTTAACATCTTTGTCAGTGACAGGAATAGTGGGATAGAGTGCACCCTCAGCAAGTTTGCCAATGACACCAAACTGTGTGGTGCAGTCGACATGCTGGAGGTAAGGGATGTCATCCAAAGGGACCTTGACAGGCTTGAGAAGTGGTATGTAAGAAGTTCATGAGGTTCCACAAGGCCAAGTGCAAGGTCCTACACGTGGGTTAGGGCAATCTTAAGTACAAATATAGACTGGGAGGAGAATGGCTTGAGACCATCCCTGAGGAGGACTTGAGGGTGTTGGCTGATAAGAAGCTCATCATGACCCAGCAATTCTTGCAGCCCAGAAGGCCAATTGTGTCCTGGGCTGCATCCAAAGCAGCGTGGGCAGCAGGCCAAGGGAAGGGATTCTGCCCCTCTGCTATGCTCTCATGAGACTCCACCTGGAGTGCTGCATCCAGCTCTTGGTCCCCAGCACAGGAAGGAGATGGACCCGTTGGGGAAAGTCCAGATAAGGACCATGAAACTGATCAGAGGGCTGGAGCATGTCTTCCATGAAGACAGGCTGAGACAGCTGGGCTTACTGAGTGGGGAAGAGACTGCTCCAGGGCCACCTTATTACCTCTTCAAATACCTAAAAGGAGCCTACAAGAAAACTGACAGGAGTTTTTATGAGGGCATGTAATGATAGGACATGGCGGAATGGCTTCAAAATGAAAGAGGGCAGATTTAGCTTAGCTATTAGGAAGAAACTCAGTACTGTGAGTGTGGTGTGGCACTGGAAGAGGTTGCCCAGAGAAGTTGTGGAGGCCCTGTCCTTGGAAGTGTTCAAGGCCAGGTTGGGTTTTGAGCAACCTGGTCTAGTGGAAGGTGTCCCTATCCTTAGTGGGGATTGGAATTTGAATTAGATGATCTTTAAGGTCCCTTCCCACCCAAACCATTCCATGATTCCATGATTCTGTGAAGAAAATTAAGCTGCACATCATAAATCAGTGTCAGACCACAAATATTGTTTTAACTAAAGTTATCCCTGCCTGGAGTTGAAGGGCTTTACTTACAGAAAACAGTTTTGCCTTCAACAGAGTTTTTTTTCCTGCTAAACCATCATTATATCATGACACAAAACTTTGTTTCTTTAGTGTCGTAGAAGAATAGCTTTGACAGATCTAAATATTTAAGAGAAAAGAATGGTATTAGGTTTATGACATGGGGAAAATCATCTGTATGAGTAAAAGCATATCTATATTTTCACATCTTTATATATATACAGGTATATTTACACACATACTTACCTATGTATATGTAGGTATATATATATACACACACACACACACGTACAAGGTCATTTGGCTCATGCCAATCTGCTGTTACTCTTTAGGTGGCAACAGTTTTAATCACCTATGAATGCAATATTTCCTAGGTGCACTCTGCAGTGATTTTACTCACAATTTAAAGGTTTTCTAACACATTTTTGAGGCACAAAACAGCATCAGATGATGGGGATATTTTAATGGATTAAAACTGACATTTTAACTTCAGTCAGTTTCCCTTTTTTGGACTTGAAATAATGTGATCTGTTTCAGTAGCACATGGTTAGTGTTTGTGTTCTCTGTAAAAGAAGTAATTTCCCTTTTAGTTTTGTTTGCTTTAGATTTGTAGAAATTTATAAACAGCATGACATGTCACTTTAAAAAATCTGTTTAATAGTAGTAGTAGTGGTAGTAGCAGAGGAAGGAGAAGTAATAATAACCATAATGATAGTAATTATAAAGTCTTGCAAAATCTGCTTCCTCCAGGTGGCAGAGGTGAAATCAAATTGGCATTTCTGTATGCTCAGAACAATAAGATTTTTGTGACTGTTCTGATATTTCTGTTTTCATATCTTATTGTCTTATCACATCTTATTTAGTTATAAAAAGATCAATTTTAAAGCCATTTGCTGTTACAAGTGAGGAAAACTATGCACTTCTGCAGGTAAAGCTCCAGCTCTGCAAGTAAAAGTGCAGTGAAAAAGGTCTGAGACACTGAGTAGAGCAAATATGTAATTACTGCTTGGTTGAAAAACCTTATTTATTTACAGCTGATGCAGGCTTTGGAAAGCAAGTTCTTTGTGTGTTCATTTATATATCTATCTAATTCACAGTTACTTACAGAAGTCTGGCAGCAGATACTTGAGAAACTGATAAAGGCATTATAACTGGCTCACCTGTTCTGTCCTGTATTTCTTTTGATAAAGGAGAAAATACTAATTCAGCCTCAAAAATGTGCCTGTCTTCTATGTTTCCTGACAATGCAACCATCCCTCCAGTAACTGTGTCAGGCTCCGAGCCTCTTCTTAATGAGAAAATTACTCATATCACACTTTATTCTTAGACTATAATAGTTACTAGTATTAACTCAAATATGGTGTTTTTCATTTCTCTCCACTGATTCAGTTGGAGACAAGTTTTGAAAGTATTTTTGCAGTCTGCTGTCTGAAGATCCTCTTTACCACAGCAAGAGAAAAAAAAATGCTGCAGGATCTTAATCACTCCTCTTAAATACAATGTGAGAGAAATAGAACAAGAATAGAATATATATCTGCTGTCTTCCCTCTGTTCTTTTTTTTTCTAATTTGTGCTTGTTATCCAAAGGAAAAAAAGTGCCTAAGCTTTGACTGAACCTAAAAAATTCCCAAACAAGCAGTTCTGTATAAAACTTAGTCTCAGTGACAAAAGAATTCTGATGCAGTTGCCAAATAAGAGAAGGCCATTATTAAAATTTTGGCTTTTTAAAACGAATGATATTGATAAGATATTTAGTTGATAGTCCATACATTTTATATTGAGAATTTATACAAAGACATCCGTGATTTCTCTCAAAATTTCCAGCAAAAAAGTTTAAGGCAATCATGTGCCTGTGGTCCAACACCCAGATGAATCACACAGAGAAAAAAGTGACTAGACACAAAAAATTATGGAGCGTGATAGCGGCAGACAAGCTGGGTTAGGAATTAAGCAAATAAACTCAAGACATGCTAATTCATAATTTTATGTGGATGTCTGAATATAGGAATTAACTACTATAAGCATATGTACTTGGGGTCAAACTGAGAAACGCAGATCTATGTAATTGAGCAAGCAGTAAAGATAGGTATAGATAAGGAATAGATAGGATAGAAATAGATGGGATGAATAAGGAATGCAACTTCTTGCAATAAATAACACTGAGATATTACCATGAAATAATATTTTTATCCTTGCATCTTTTTTCCCCCTCCTTGTCACATAAAATATACATGGAAATAGAAGTATGATATCTACTTAAAAGAATAGCGACTAAAAATAACAATGCTTTTACATATACTGGTGGGAGGTGACTTGATGAATGTGTGTTTTCCATGTAAAACGGATAAATTAATACCACAGAACCAGCTTAACAATTATATGTTTTTAACATCAAATTGACTACCATCTTGAAAAAGAAAAAAAAAAAAGGAAATTTTTAAAAAAAGTAAAAAGTAAAAAATGTTTAAATCTTTCTTTTTAATTTGGTTATGGTTTTGTTTTTATTTTAAATAATTTAAGTTTACTAGCATCTGCACTGTAACCCTGAACAGCAGGAAATCCCCACTGAAGGCATACAGAAATATTAGAAAGCTGAAAGAAGCCTCACAATTTTTAAAAGTGGGATGATTTTTATTATTTCAACATCTACCACAGGTCTCATCCCTAAGGCACTGACATGATAAATTATCATTAGACAGAGAAGGAAATAAGCTAACATACACCAGCAGAACGTATCAGCAATTTCCACACTGGGACCATGATTTTCTGCAGGATGGAGACAGGATAGAAAAGGCTTACGAAGACATTTGTACCAACATAGCACACTGGTACTTCACAGCCCAAACATTCTCAATATGCACACACACAAACCCTCAGTGAAACCAGCAGCTCAGTGAGATTTAGATACAAATTTTATCTAAGTCTACTACCTTTTGATCAAGAGATTTGGTATGGATCAGTCACTAACACTGCTTAAAACAAGCCTGTGCTTTAAAAGGTTTTTCTAGTAACCAGACATAGGGGAATTCAGTGGTTTGTTCGTTTGTTTTTTTTTTTTAGCTCTGGGTGCACGCATGTTGGTATCCATTCCAGTTTTGCACAAAGGACCAGATTTTACAATCTGAAAATGAACACAAAACTATTTGCATAACATCTGCACTGCTTGGAGGGTTGGAACACTACAGCAATTAGATCCATGCTCTATTCACTTGTAGTTCGGACTTCTACTACAGTTGAGCTAATTTGATGCTTAGTTAAAGGAGAAGACGCATTTTTATTTTCCCTTAATGATTAATGCTGTATCGGAAACCATTGCATAAACTATTTTACTTTTAAGCAGGTATCTCTAAAAATATTTTCCATATGTATTTTTAAAGTGAAAGAAACTTTGAAGGCTACTAATTTAATCTGTATAATATGTGACTGTTTTCATCTCTAGCGTGTGTTTTAATTTGACTGATTTTACACAGCTGTCATTCTACAGCCTATAATCTGTATGCATACGATATAAGCATAACCTTTAATGAACAAGATTCACATGCAAAAGTTGCTAATATAATGCTAGCATAGCAGCACCTGCCAACACCTCTACAATTAGAAGTCTGTGTCAGCACTTCAATTATAAAGCAACTTCTAATTTAGAGGATCATAACTTGACAGTAAAAATTCTTTCTGTGTTGCAAGTTGACATGCAAGGTCTCAGTTCAAAGCATTTTTATTAATACAGGTTTAAATTGGTTTAGATATTATGAAGTTATAGAAGACTACAGTGAAAAATGAAGACACTCAGTGGATGTTTTTTCATCACCACTGTAGCTCAAATTCTTTGAAAGGGAAATCCACAAACATTACAGTTGTTTATGTGTAACTAGGATCAGTGACTGATTTTATTTTTTCTATTAATTTAACAGTAAGATCTAAGCTTTAAAACTCCAAAGTGTTATATTTCTTTCTGTTGTTTTGGGGATGCTTATTTATCATTAACGTTGAATGTAATATATTAATTGCTCAAAATATTTATTTCTGAATGCATCAATTCACTGCTAAAGCAGACCATGGCAGTAAATGCATGAACCTATGGACTAGAGGTCTCTCCATAATGACATATCATTTACTAATGGCATTTCCATGAATTACAAATTTCCCAAGTGTGTATTGACACAGTTGTTCCAGCTGAGAAATTACCATGTACTGTGTCAATAAGCTACTTATCAGAGTTGCCTATTGCTTTGCACTGACACAGTAACTACTAACTACTGCTAAGATATAGCACTATCTGTTGTGGAAAGGAAATAATTTTCAGTTTGGGACAGGGTTAGGATCCACTGAGGGAGACAAATGACAAAGATTTCATTCTATTCTTAGATGGGTGGCTGTAAGAGGTAAAAATGTCAATAACAACTAGATCATTTTTGTGACCTTGCTGAGAATATTCCCCTCCACCCTATTTCTAGCCCTTTCATGCTGTTTTCAAAGCCCTAAAGGACTGAAAAGCATTGTGAGGAGCTCCTAGAGTCCAACAGTTACATGGAATAGTGTGCAAAGGTTCTCATTGCATTCTTTTGTTGCCTGATAGAAAAGTACATCTGAGCTTGACAGGGAAAGTGAAGAGAATTACCTCTGAGGAAGGTCAGAATACTGTGGGCAGCCTGAGGTGCTGGAGGAAGGGTAGCATGCAAGCCACAGCAGCAGGGAAAGCTTCTCAGTAGAAGCCAGCCGCCAGCTCATGGGGCCAGAGCTTCATACAGAGCTGCTTTTCATCTGGGGCACACTACTACACAAACATGTAGCAGCTGCTCCGTGGCAGAGGATGGGCCAAGAGAACCCAAATCTCCCTGAAAATGACTGTGCAGTCAAAAAGACAGTTCCTGAAAATGTTTTCCAAGCAAAGTGTTAAATCCGTGCACTTCACAACCATGTTAGCCCTCTCGTGGGCAAGGCGGCTCTTTCCTTGCTGAGACACATTGCTCCCACAGGTGGAAACCTTTGTGTCATGGTTCCACCATTGCGTGTCAGAGCACCAGGTCTGCAAGCAGGGGCAGTAGCTTGCACTGTTGTGCCAGCAGCAGGTCC
The DNA here is from genome assembly GCA_013397115.1 of Edolisoma coerulescens. Classification (NCBI taxonomy): domain Eukaryota; kingdom Metazoa; phylum Chordata; class Aves; order Passeriformes; family Campephagidae; genus Edolisoma; species Edolisoma coerulescens. The sequence continues at coordinate 2,875,986 of VWZW01004026.1, forward strand.
TGGGGATTTATAGGTCTCCAAATACATTATGGTGTCTTGTACTAGTCCCTTTAAGTTCAAAAACAATATCTGTAAACATAGTTTGTTACTGGGCACCATAATAAGTGGTTTGTAAATGCATCGGAAATTAATTTTAAGAAAGCTACCACAAGCAAGGGAAAGCTGGGGGAACAAAGTTATCAAACAAAAGCGAAGAGGATGTACATGAATAAGATGGGCTTCTTTTATAATCCTTCACCACCATGTACTGCTATCACATCTGAACTGCATTTGGCTGAAATTATGACACTCATACTAATACATTAATCACACATACTCCTGTATCACTCTTCAGTGCTCATTATCTTACATTTTTTTTAATTGGAGTCTTTTAATTGGTAGCTGTTTTCTCTATTATTTCTCACAGTGTTTAAATCTGCCAGAAGTCTAGATATTGCAGGTGCCCCTCGCTGTAATTTAGTGATTTGGTAAAGTCACAATGTTTTCCACCACCTTTTAGAGGTCATAAGTACACACAATAGTTCAGAAGTGTAGGCTGTGATTTGTATTTTTTATACACAGTTCAGCCAACACCATACCACACACTATTTCTTCTATCAGGTTTTGGTTCCATTTAGAAGTCTGTAAAAACAATGAAAGAAGAAAAAAAAGGCCTGGTCCTCATATTATATTAAAGAACAAGATTTTACTTCAGTCTTTCCAGAAAAGTACAGTTCTTACCTTCTTAATTAATCTTCTTGACTCAACATAATGGCATGCTAATGGTCAGAAGACATGCCTGAAATAAATTTGAATTATTATATAATTGTGCAAAGGTGTCCTAATCAAGACCCTTTCTAATGCATATAATGAAAACCTAAAACATACTATTATTCATTAATTTATATTTTGGGTCTCTCATTTAAACTTGAAAAATTTTCTACCTTTCTTGCAGATTATGACATTCAAGCCTATCATCCAGAGATAGTTCATCAGTACTTCATAGAGATTTTCTATCCTGAAAGTTTGGACCTGTATTTTCTACAAACATTAAAATAAATACTAGTTAGCTGTATAATACATTAGAAAACAACTTTGCAGCACCCTCTAGTGACACATTACCAAATCAGAATATTCTGGAAAATGAAGTGACCAGGGAGACAGCCTTGTTCCTAAGAAAAATACTTTTGACATTACCATGAGGGTAGAAGGTGTTCGCTTTCACCATTCCAATCTCATAAGGTAAATTACAAAGACTTTACCTCTCCAAGGCACTTATAAACAAAAATGCATTTTCTTGACCTTAAATCATTCCAGTAAAGGAACTGGATTTATTTTGTGTTTGAAACCACTCTGGTAATATAAAATCAAATATATTTTTTTTATCTGTTAAGAAGCTAAATTGACACCTGCAGAATTCCTAAATCCATTTTATTCCGTGTGACTTAGATCTGTCATTGTTCAGTGCTTCCTGTGTCAGTGTGTTCCTACAGCATGAAGATGTGACAGCAGACACCTGACAGCTGAAAGATCTGCTTCACTGCATGGAAGTATTTGAGCATGACTTTTGGAGTCTAGTATAATTTGGCTCCTGAGCATTTAAAATCAGCTGGAGATCAACTCATACCCTAAGCTTATGGATATTTTTTTCTCCCCCTAAAACCACCTAGCTTCTAATACAAAACCATGCATGTGTATGAAAATTAGGCTTTATCACTCCTTTACGTCCAATATTGTGGTAATCTAGTTTAGGAAACAGTACACTTCTTAATGAAGGGCAAAGATTTTTAGCAAGGTTTTGGTGGGTTTGTTGTTGCATTAACATCTATGTTGCTATAAATCAAAACTGTGCATGTAACAGACTCATCTGTTTAAAAGGATAGCTCTTGATTTACCATATTGTGCAGTTCAAAGTTTGGCTTATGGGGTTTTGCTTTTTTTTTCTCTCCACATAATTTTTTTCTGTGTGTGTGTGATTTTTTGCCTTAAGAATTAAACTGCTTAGAAATGCTAACAGAACTTCTTGTTCTGCTAAATGATGCTTTGCCATGTGGGGCATGACACTTCTTTCTTTCCTAAATCTGGATATATAATACCCAAAGAGGTATAATGTTATAATTTAAGTATATCATCTAGCAGAGATCTTAAGGAGTTGTTTTGAGTTGTTTTGCTACATTTAGATGTGTGTCATTTTAGCTTGTAGGGGGAAGTTAGTAATGCAGTTTTCTCAGAAAAAGAAACATTAGTACCTTCTTTCATTCTCTCAGCTCTCTCCTCTAAAATAAGGGTTGCCATACTGTTATAGACACAGATAAAAATGACAATATAGAATAAGGACAACTTCTATGGTGTGGATACACACTGTGAAACCTAAGATACTCCTGTCTTCTTTCATCTATTCATAAATACTGAATAAGTTCACCTGTCCTTTCCCTTTACCAATCTGATAACAAAATAATTCTAAGAAAAATTTTCTTTGTAAATGTTCCTTGAATTCAGCATTTCTTGCATGACATGTATTGCTTACATACTACACATATATTATTTACATAAGCAATTATCAGGTAGAACAATGAATCATAGAACTTAGAAAAAATGTTCTATTCATTATCTCCTGCACCCTCACATACATTTTGACACCATTTGCAGTATTATTGCTGGTATGTGTTTTCAAAGTATCCAGACATAAATGACATGTAAAGGAAATTATTATCCCTTCTTTAAAAATAAACACCTATGGTCTGAAACATTAGAGCTGTACAGCAAATCTGCAGAAAAAAAAATTATGAAAACAGCATTTCATAGAATAGAAGAGTTTATAGTACTATATACTGTTGTATATAGTATGTAGTATATAGTATATAGTCACCTTTAACTTTCTTGAGGAAAGATGACTAAAAATAAGAAGGCATAACAGCATTATTTTTAATATATTTATCAAGAGAATAGAAAATAATGCTATGCAATATATACACATGTAGCAGCAGCAGAGATATCTCTTCAAGGAAAAGAACTACTATTTTTTCCTACAGATTATATTTTCCCTTTGACGACCTAGAAATAAAGTAAAAGGCCCCCTTAAATCCCTGCCATTTGAGGTTTTGCTGCAAATACTACTCACTGACAGTGTTAGAGACCAGTTTCTGTACCCAAACTCAAACTTAAGAGCACTTGTCATGTAAAATAAAGTGATTACTACAAAAACTATGCTACGGAAATAGCAGTAAAAAGTGTATGAAAATCAACCGTAAGTGTCTAATACAAGTGTCTGTTTGCTTTATGCCCCAGTATGAGTGGTGCTTTTCATATTATGACCATACCAGACCACTAAACATCTCTGCTTATTTTATAGTTGACTCAGACTTAAATTCCCCTTTGCTTTTCCCATTCTACAGTTCTCTCCTGAGAAAGTTCATCTAACTCCAAAAGATGTGTGTTCATGACGTAGGATAAGCCACTACAGAATCAGTCAAATCATATGGGTAAGAATGAAAGAGTACATACATCTTTAAAATTCTTTAATATACTGACAGACATAGTACCTTACCTATTCTGTAGAATCACTATTATATCACCACTTGTTTGTGTCAAAAAAGTTATTTCTCACTTCTGATAATTCACCTCAAAAAGCTTTTTTGCATCCATCTGCAGCTAAAACCAGATGCAGAAAGAAAGGCATCCTATTCTATCTTTGTCATTATTTTCTTCCTCCATTAAAAGTATAGTTTTTCTAGATGTTTCAATAAATTTATTGAGATGTTGGATGTTGTTTTTGTTTAACTTACCTAAAGAACTCTGAATAATTTTACAGGCACACATAGATTTAAATTTCATTTTAAATGCCTCATCTGCAAAGAGTTCAGGGAATGTCAATTCATTCCATCTCAGAATTTTGCAAAGATCAGATCTCCTCAAAGATCATGTGAAAGATCATATAAGTTCCTTTGCTCACATTTAAGAATGCAAGAAAAAGTGTACCTTTTTGCATTAATTCAATGCTAATTCATTATCACAGATTCATTGACTCTTTCATTGCAATGCAAATGTCATGTCAAGACTGTATTTTTTGCTGCTTTGAAAAGGATAAATTAAAATTTTATTTCCACAGAGAAGGATATTGAGAAAGAAATATTTGCTTCATGTTAAAACTGTATGTGGGTTTTTAGTAGCCAGAGGTAGGGTTTAATAAATTATAAAGAAGAAGTACAACATATTTCATTCCATTTCACTTCATTTCCACTTTTGAAGAACTTACAGAAATCAATAAACAACAAAAGAAAGTGATAATGTCTGACCAATTTTTTTCTTTCTGGCTAATAATTCAGTGGGTGTTTTGTTGTTACTTAGTGTTGTGTCAATCCCAAGCACACTGATAGTTTTTTAAATTTCTTTGGGGTTTGGCTTTCTAAAGAAAGCTTTACATCATGGCTGATATTCTCTATTCAATAAAGCACTACTTTTATACACTGATCTGAAATTCTTAGTACTTGTATACTATGCCGCACTTTTAGGAAATGCAAAAATGCCGTATTCTGTGTTGTGTTACAAGTCATACAGGTGTTATCATTTTCTTCAGCATGAGTCTGAATTTGTTGTCTGGGACATGATCTGACATATGAAAATGTTTTCAGTTGTCTGTAGTAGAAAGGACACTGGAAACCACCAACCTGTCATCCTGACTTCTATCACTGGAAAAATCATGGAGCAGAAGAAGCTATGCTAAGGTCCATGAGGGACAGGGAGGTGATTCAAGACAGCCATCACGGCTTCACCAAGGGCAAGTCCTGCCTGACCAACTTAGTGGCCTTCTACAATGGAATGACGCCATCGGTGGACAGGGAAAGGGCTACAGATGTCATCTACCCAAGGTCTGTAAGGCCTTTGTCATAGTCACAGTCTCTCCAAATTGGAGAGAGATAGATTTGATGGGTGAATAAGGAATTGGTAGGACAGCAGCATCCAGAAGGTAGTGGTTGATGGCTCAATGTCCCAATGAATATTGGTGACAAATGGTGTCCCTCAGGAGTCTGTACTGGGACCGGTGCTATTCAATTAATGCTATTCAATTAATCAGTGACATAGACAAAGCATCCCCTACTACTTTGCAAATGGCACCACACTGAGCCGTGCAGTCAACACACCTGAGGGATGGGATGCCATCCAGAGGGACCTGGACAAGCTCAAGCAGGGAACCTGTGGGAATCTCATAAGGTTTAACCAAGTGCAAGGTCCTGCACAAAGGTCGGGGCAACATCCAGTACCAACACAGGCTGGGGGATGAACAGATCAAGAGCAGCCCTTCCAAGAAGGAGTTGGGGGTGCTGGTGGAGGGGAGGATGGACATGACCTGGCAATGTGATCTTGCAGCCCAGATAGCCAGTTGTGTCCTGGGCTGCAGCAAAAGCAGTGTGGCCAGCAGGGTGAGGGAGAGGATTCTGTCTCTCTATTCTGCTCTCATTAGACCCCACCTGGAGTGCAGTGTCCGGCTCTGAGATCCTCAGTGTAGGAAGGACACAGACCTATTTTTGTTTCTAACTTAGAATTTTTTCCCCACTTTGCATAGTGGTCAGTCAAACATATTTAATGATCTTTGGGAGTCTATACTTTATTTATTTCAGTGGTTAATAACGTTTTTTTCTTTTTGTTTTATTTTCTCTTTTCATGAGCTTAAGTCTTGATATAGCGAGTTTTGTGCCACTTCTCTTTTACTCTCATATCACAGATTAGGTCAATGGTAGAGGTTGTCAATAGTAGCAGATAATGTAATACCACTTCTGATAAAGTTCTTTCCCATTTCAAGCTTTGTAGCATCTCCCTCCTCCCGTATAAAACCACTGGGATTATTTCTAAAGATAAAAAGTTCACACTGTTTTATAAAGGAGTAGGAGTACAAAGATTTATTTTCTGCTTTTATTTTGGTATAAAATTTGTGACAATATCATATTCAACCATTTGCTGAACCCTGTTGAATATTCTACAACCAAACATGAATGTATAGACATCTAAAGCATTTTTAAAAATAGATGGTATGCTTGTTTGTATGAAGGTTTTACTGAATTCACAGAGGAGTTATTCTTGGCATAAATGCACTTAATTTACCCTTGTGTATCTAACTCTGGCATGAATTCAGAAATAAGGGAGGCACTCTTTAATGTAGTCCCAATGAATATCATAATGGTTTTTGCCATAACCATACAGAAAATGTTATCACCTGCCTTGTAGTGTAAACCCCTCAGATCCCCAGTATATCATGTCTTGTAATTTACCTACTGTAGTTACAGTACATGTCTTAGAAAAAGCAAAATATATGATGGGCATATGTTCCTTTACCATTCCTTAGTGCTTACACTTCCAAAGAGCAAAAGCCATGCTGAGGAAAAGCAATGAATTTCAGAGAACAATAAAACAAAGTATGGAAAAATGGATTTGGACCACCAGAAAAACCCTGAAAATGCTTCATGACTGGGTTCTGTACAGTTGAGAAGAGAAAAGGAACATAGGCCTTCATCACTGATATGGGTGACATACCAACAGACAGGTATGGATGACATTGTAGTTGGTGTCTCCCACAGGCCACAAGTTCAGCAAGAACAAGTGGATGAGGCCTTCCAGAAAGTTTGTTTGTGTTACGAAACTGGGAAGGATGGTTGATAAACCAGAAGGTTGTGCTGCCCTCAAGGGAGACCTCACCAGGCTGGAGAAATGAGCTGACAGGGAAATTTTCAAGGGAAAATGCAAATTTCTGCAGCTGGGGAGGAACAACTCCATGCACCAGTATATATGCTGGGAATCACCCAGCTGGAAAGCAGTTCTGCAGAAAAGGACCTGGGCATCCTGATAGACACCAAGCTGAACATGAGCTGGTACCACACCTTTGCAGTAAAGGATAAGGGTATCGTGGGCTGCTTTAGGAGACATGTTGCCAGTAGATCGAGAAAGGTGATTCTTCACCTCTGCTTAGCATTGGTGAGGCCACATCCAGAGTGTTCCACAGTTTTGGGTTCCTCAGTACATGAGAGGCTTGGACATACTGGAGAGAGTCTGGCAAAAGGCCACAAAGACGATGAGGGGACTGGAGCATCTCTCTTATGGGAAAAGACTGAGTAAACTGGGGCGGTTCAGCCCGGAGATGAGAGGGCTCAGGGGGATCTCATTAATGTATACAAATATCTGAAGGAAAGGTATAAGGAAGACAGAGCCAGGTTCTTTTCAATGTGCTCAGTGACAGGACCAGAGGTAATGGGTGCACACTGAAACACAGGAGGTTCCCTCTGAACATCAGCAAACACTTTTACAATGTAAGGGTGACCAAGGCCTGGCACAGATTGCCCAGGAAAGCTGTGGAGTATCCATCCCTGGAGACATTTAAAATCCAGATGGACATGGTCCAGGGCAACCAGCTCTGGGTGAACCTGCTTTAGCATGAGGATTGGATCAAATGACCTCCAGATACCCTTTCCATTCTTGACCATTCTGTGGTTCTCTGATTGTATGATCACTGAAGACAGGCATAAATTCTTCAGTGAACCTAAGCCCCTCATAAAATATGTATCAGTCAATTGTTAGTGTGAGTGATCAGAATTCAAGCTACAACATCTTATTAATGACACACAAAAAAAAATACTGGACAGATTGTAGTATTTGATAATCCTGCATTTATCTAGAATATAGTATATTACTTCAAGGTGATAATAAGAGAAATATTAAGTGTGTAAAATACATACTCACGCACCCTATGTAAAACACACAATTCCTTAACTTCCCTTACCTGTTGATGATTAATAGAGTTTTAAAAATTTCTTTTAGAATTCTTTGATTTGAAGTGAAAACTGATGATAATCTAAACTTTGCATTTAGAGGTACTGAATGTTTAAATTACTGAAAAAAAATCTTTTGTATTATAAGATATGAATGCAATATTTTCTTGATTTTTTAATATTAGCAAGACTTTGCTAACTTTTATGCACCAGGAACTCAGCACCCAAGGGTTTTTGCAAACTTGCATGAAAAATCCCAGAGACCTTAAATTCTTTTTCTTGTATTTGTTCTTGTTCAAAGTTCCCTATTATGCTAGTTTAGAAATATACATACTCAGGATTTCCTCATTAGTTATTTTTATTGTCATCATCTCTGGTAACCTAGAAATTGGATTAAAGTCTGCAGAGAGTTTTGCTTCACCTTTCTTAGTTCACTGTGTGTTTTGGCTGACTTTTATTTTTATCTGCATCAAAGGGAGAGAAAAAGAAGAAATATGTTCTCACTGCTTCCATATAACTCATGCATAAGGAAAGGAAATACTTGAATAACAAGCATTCACAGCATCCTATTCTTCCACTGAATTGTTACTGATGCCTCCCCAAAGACTCTTCAGCATGGTCTGATTTAAAATGTACTTTGAAGCAGCTTCAAGCTTGTCTTGAACTAATTATCAAGTAACAACACACTACCATACTTGACAAGTTGCACCAATTCTAAGTAAACTAAACTCACTCTCCTGTTTTGTTTTGCATTTTGATACTAAAACTAATCCTGGCCTTAAGGTGAGGAATAAATCTCATGTCCGACAGCTTGCTGAAGCAGCTTCTGGAAAGACACCCAGTCATTTATCATCTTCGTAATTGATAATATCTCCTGTGAAACAATATCAATTAAAGGCAAAGAAATAAAACACTGCAGTGAGAAAGCCTTTTAGCATTTCAGTGTAATTAAGAAATGAGGAGGAAAAGGTAAATACTAAGGCAACGTCTGAACCATTTGTCTGTACTTACAGAAAGGTGAATTACAGCCTTGTAAAATGCAAAGATCTGTTTAGCACTGATGAGAGTCAGATTAGCATGCCTGTTGCTTTTAGTGGGGTTGCTGCACGAAGTAAGGTTTCACTCAGGAAGAATGATGGTTGGTAGCATCACACACCCAGTAAGGGCTGTAAACAACTATAACTTGTGCCTCACTCTCTTTGCTGTATGATCACATGCCTCATACATCCTCCTTTTGGATAAATCCTACAGGATTTATCTTTTGGGGTTTGTCAGGAATATACTTTTTACTTTTCTTCCTGAAGTTGCTCTCTCTTCTGTTTGCAAACAGCAGAATAAATCTGTTTCCCTTAAAGAAGCCCCTTTTTCCATGAAGTTATTCACTTCACTCATTATTTGACTGACAAAAGGTTTATTCACAGACTTTGAGGTCTGGGATTTCAGGTACCAGATTCTAGGGCACTAGAAATAATTACGGGCCAATTTAAAGTAGTGCTCCAATCAAACACATGAAATAATGTGTTTCATAGGTACTTCAGCAGTTTTATCATATCTGTAAAAATACTAAAGCTGATTTTCATGCAGTTCAAACACTCAAATGCATTTTAATCTTTACTTTCTTTCCACAATACATAATATACAAAAGTGTAAAGTGTCATTTAACAATTTGTCTCTCAAAACTTGTTCTTTATGAGGAGGTTACTAGATTTCTCACTTAAGTTATCATTGTTTAAATGAATGTAACATAACATAAAAAGAGTATAAAAGTTTTAGAAGTTCCTAGCATGCTTAAGGTGCTGATTCAGACCATATTGATCTAGGGCTTACAGAACAGGGTGAAGAGATGGTTCCAACTACTTTCAACACAGGAGAATGTTAGAAATTTTAGACAACATAAATGAAAATTCACCCTTTCTAGACTTGTGCTTCCATTGCTGCTGAAGAAACATTACCAGAAAGTAGACAGAGTGTTGCTTTAGCTGTTTGGTTTAATAAAATGTACCTGCGAGATTGCATTTCCCTAATTCTCACAGCTGGCATTAAAATGGATTTAGCTAGCTAGCTGGAGATTTAAAAGTAGCCTTTCAAGTTCACCTTTAAGAAGCTATATTAGCTTTGCCTACTAGCCTGTTTAGTAATGCAGCATACAGCATACCTGGCTTTAGACAGGACTAGAGATCAAATCTAACCTCATAAATCTCCCAGTTCATGACTACAGGAAGCTGTCAAAAACTAGATGTTGTTTCATTCTCCAGGGGCTGGTGTACTGCTCTGGATCTCTCTTAAGTGCCCTCTAGCAGTTGATCACCAAAATGTGTAATAGCCTTGGGAAGGACTACACTACCCTTTTGACCTCAGAGGTAATATTTTGATAGGGCTTGACCTTAATAAGACTGCCAGCATAAAAGCCTAACAGTAAGAGCAAACGAAAACCTTTTCTGAATAGCAAATAGCTGAAGAAAACATTTTCTGCACACTCCATAAATTATTACATTTACCTCTGGCAAGTACATTTAGAGAAAATCGTGTTCTGAATCACATTTTGGAACACTCAGATTCAACACCAGTTTCTAACCCAAAAAGACTAGCTTTCAAACAAATGCTGGGCAAAATTCTATCGCTTTCACTCAATTTAATCTTTATTTGACCAACAAATCCCACTGAATAATAACGTCTGGATTTCTCCCCCTTTCTCATTTAGTCTTTTACATTTATTTGACTGTTTAACTAATTTCATTCCAATTTAGGTCAAAGGATAAGGATTTCAGATGTCTTAGGATGACAGAGTGTTGGAGGGGGAAGCGGGGGGGGGGAGGAGGCGGGAAGGGGGGTTGCATCATAATGAAAGAGAAACCCCTTGCCAGTTTTTCTGACAATAGATTCTGAATCAGTATTTGTAACCCTTGACCATTTTTAACCTCACTTGACCACTACAAATATAATTTGACAAATCACTTTCTTCTTCCATTCCCTCTACAGCCACGTGTCACAGGTGATATATGCTTTCCTTTGAGCTTTACCACTAATACAGTTCCCTGCTGTACCTTGTGGGAAAGTGGTGTCATTTGGGCCACTGGGTCCATAATGAGCTTAATTTCTGCAGGATGCCAGGGAAGTTAAATGGTTTACATAGTGTGAAGAAACAATTAAGCTGCCTAGAAGCTACCTGATGCATAGCAAAATAATGGGCAAGAGGAGGACAGAAGCTTCAGAATGAGCTAGATCTGCTGTCCAGACAAGCGATGTGGAGTGGTTGAAGTGATGATGAAGGGCACATTGACACATAATTTAAAAAGATCAAAACTTTTTCAACAATCACACTGCCATGCTGCTTCTTCAGTGCTGATTTTTTTTCAATATCACTGTAGTCTAAAAGCATTTGCATGTTTGTAAGTACGTATTACTTCCTGCAGATTTACTTCATTTTGTTCTGTAAACTAAATGCAGATTTGACTCTAGATGGAAAAGTTCAGGGAAATTTCTCAGACTTAGCAAACTGTAGGGAACACAGCTTAAGAGTCTCTGTCCTTGAAAACAACTAAGCCACTTTCTGCAATTTCTGTTGCTGATTTAAGAGTAATAGTTTCTTCTTTCTTTCACTAAAAGCTATGATGCAAAAACCAGAAAGATGAGCTCCCATTACTTTGACTGCTGAGAGTGTTCTTATGAGTAAGTTCCATATAAACTGGTAGAAGTGGAATCTAGATTTTGAAGAATTTCTACTTGTCAAAAGCTCAAAAATTATTTTAGGAGGCTGAATATATTTTCTCCTTACTGCATAAACAACACAGTGTGTAAATTGTTTATGGATTACATTAAAGCTCGTAAATTAATTCTGCTAATTTTTTCATGTCAAAGAATATTCAGACCATGTCATGCATATTTACATGTGACCCTTTAGATAAGAATTGTGTTTGTTCTGCTTATTGCTCATGAAAATTATAAGCAAAAGAATGGTGAAATGTCTGCATAATCCTTTTTGTGACTGAAGTGTAAATCTAGCTTTTCAGAGTTTTTATTGATTCCAGTTCCATAATATGTGAGTGTTTCCCAGGCTAATTAGATTAGCATAGTAAGCCCCTAATGGAATCTTTAGCTCTGCTCACTCAGTCATTTTGTGAAACTAATTGGGGAAGGTTTGTTTGTTTATGTTTTCAGGGAAAATGGTAGCCATTATTTTGAATGTCATTCTAATTATGGTGGAAAAATTTTGTCAGGATATATAGAGGTGTGGGCAGACTTTGAATTATTCTAATCTATTCTAGTCTTCCCTGAAAATTCATTGTACACCAAGATCTTTCTGCATCTAATATTCAATTGCCAGAAATATATCTCCCCTGTACTGTGATCTGAGTTATCAACAATGAAGATAGGTTGATTTGTAATAAAGCCTCTAAAAGAGGAAGAAAAGTTTGAAGTCTTTTGGAACCTAATTTCTAGTATAGAATCAGGCTTTGTTTGCCTATGGCAACCTACACTTGTGAGAACAGAGTCTTGAGACAGTAAGAAAACCATGTACAACCCCCTTTCTAATAATAGTGACTGTATTCTAGAGCATGGATCATTGTGCAGAGATCCTCATCAGGCACAAAGAATATTTTGGAAAACATTAGAGTCGTGAAAGTGGCAATTTATCAAATTGTTCAATAAGAAAAAAAAGTAATGAAACCTAGTTTCACACCTGTTTGTACACCTACAGGCCCAGTGCTTCATCGTGAAATGTTCGTCTGAGGAAAAATAGTTCTGAAAGGCTCATTATGGACAGAAAGAGGCTGAGTTCTTCCTACTTTTTTTTCTCATTAGGTGTGCTAATTTCATTTTCTTATGCATACTTAACAAATATTTTATTTTCCACAATGGTCTTCTTGCTGCACTTTCAAATCTGGTGGAAAATAATGAAAGGGCTTACAAGTAGTTCTGGAGAAAACTGGTTGACAGATAAGGAAAAAGACAAATGGGAATGTACAAATAGATAACATAATTACATACATTATTTTCATAGGAAATCACACACACACACACAAAAATCTATTCCTACTCAAAGCAAATGCTATCCCATCATCCAATCTTGATAACAAAGCAACTACTGAAGCTCTGCATCTTGGATTAAAAGGAGCTGCCACTTCCAGTGGAAGTATGTGACACTGCTTTGGGGAGAGTTCCAAGTTAAACGGTGTGTGAGACACCTGCTCTTCACAGAAGAATTTTGCCTGAAACATACTGGAAATTTGGTACAGATAATGGCAGCTAAAATCACTGATATATAGGACATAATCCATCACAAAAAAAAAAAAAAAAAAGATATTTTAAAGTGCTACGAATACTGTTCAAATGCAGATGGACAGCAAATGGAATAGCTTGCTGTTTCTCTAAAATCGGTCAGTAATAGGTGCTTATACCTATACAGCACATTTGAAGGTGTCTGAGAAGAGGGGTGTTATTATTTGATTTAACAGTTTAGAGAACTAAAACACTGAGAAATTAAATGGCCTGGGTGGTGACTGTCTGAAGAGGTGCTGTGGAAGGGCCTGCATGTCCTCCTGGAAGGACTGTGTGTTCAGAAACATGGAGTGACTAAAGTCTGTAATATCATCTTATTATTTAGATTAGTCTGGGAAAAATGTCTGCCCCTTGTCCTGATCAGGGATTCTGCCATGTTCCCATTGCCCTTGCCTGTTGCTGTTGTGAATGATAGTAATTTTATCTGTGTCTTCCCAGCTGTGTATTTAGATCTTCTGAAGAATTCCTTTCTCAGGTAGCATCTACAGAGCAACAGGATTGACTCCAGAGACTGAGCCTTTATGTGGTGTAAGGAGCTGAGATACTGTGGCTCATGGAGGTGCTGAGAAAACTCAAAAGGCAACAGGCATCCCAAGGGCCAAAGAAGACTGAGGAAAATTTTTATGACTAGAAAATCACTGACTCAACCACGTATGAGCCCAGAAGCAAATATCAACTTCAGGGTTATAGCTGAGTGGGAGAGTTGTTTACAAATATGTTTATATGCTTCCATGTATGTCTATGCCAGTTTTCGCTTGTTCAGGGATCCATCTACAGGAACCCTTAGAAGTCAATATGGCTTTTGCTATCTGAAATGTTTGGCAGAAAGAACTTCAGTGGTGCCACATCTCTTGATACCACCTCATATCTATAAGAAAATTAAGACCTCCAAGAGAGATTTCTCCTTTCATTACCTCTACAAGAGAGGCTGCTAGTTTGGGTTGTTTGTTTGGGGTTGTTGTTGTTTGCTTTTGCTTGGTTTGTTTTATAGAAATAGGAAAAATGTTACCACTCCCTACAAATCTTCTTTCACTTCAAAATATATGAGGTCTTTTTTATCAGCTCAGACCCATGTAACAGTTAACCATAAAAAGTTATTTTGAAATAATCTGAGTATTTTAGTGAACTGACAGTATTGAGACACTTTCTCAGTTATCTGCTTTGTATGCATATTTTTAATAAAATTTTGAGATGATAAATTATGATTAGTAAATTCTTCAGGTAATGACCAACCTTGAAGATTTCTCACTAGACCTGTCTGTGAAAGACATTACTACAGATGGAGTTCTCTGAACCAAAAGACTCTATTGCAAAAACTGCAGAAAAAATCTCATTAAACAAAAAAACCAAAATATAATATGAAGGGTCTCAGTAGCCTAGAAGCAAAGATGGTTCCTTTATCTCTCCTGAGATGTTGAGACCAATCGGGCAAATGATTATGTGATAATATATATCAACAAGCAAGGGGACATCAAGAAGAACTGAGATGATCAAAGAATGCAAATGTTTCTGTGCACAGCTAAAGAGAATTCTGAAAGCTGTCTCATGCTTGCAAAAAGGCAAAATGCAATCTCAAGACATACAGAATGAAATTACACGTGTAGTCATGGTGACGTATTATGAAGATATACTACCTATAAAGTGAGGTGAGACTGGGAAGTACCTAATGGCTTTAGCAGTCTTACAGAGTATCTAAATCATTACCCCTGGAAGGTGTTTATTTTCACAGAGCACGGAGAGGTTGTATAGAGGTGTCTGAGGGCGACAGAAAAACTTGCAGTAAGTGGAGAGGAAAGGATGTAATTACACATTCATCCACTGTATAATTTCAGTGTGTGTCAGCATCTTCGATGTTGTGTGCAGTTCTGGTGCCTTCATCTCAAAAAGAATGTAGCAGAATAGGAAAAATCTTGGAGACAGCAATGGGAAAAATAAAAGGTATGGAATAGCTCCTGGACCAGCAAAGATTGAATAGACTAAGTGTTCTCAGATAGGCAAAGAAATGACTGAGGGGTTGTATGATGGAGCTGTATAAATATTGTGACTGGCACTGAGTCAGAAAAGAGAAAATAATTTTTCTTTGTGTCTTAGAAAAAGAATTTAAGGCTGTGATAAAACTAGCAAGTGCTATTTTTGAAAAAATTAAAATATTCACACAATATACAGGTAGAAGTTTCACAACTAGCCACAGGATACTGTAGATGCTAAAAATTTGAGAAACAAAGAAAACTTGATCCTTTGGATCAGGAAGGCCAAGAGCTACAGACTGCTGGGTAATTAAACAGGAAAATTATTTTTTTGTATATGCTTGTCTTTCCCTTTTGCTCTTCTGTGGACAACTGGTGCTGCTGAAAGCTGGAAACAGAGCTCTGCATTTTGCTCACTGGCTCCACACAGCCACTCTTACACTCTTGATTGGTTTGTACCCTCGCCTTTAGGTGATGAGACCTCTGAATTTCCTGCATCTAACAAATTCATCAGACTGGGTAAAGATGCAGCCATAAATGACTTACCTTAAATCTAGTCTCCTCAGAAAGGTAAGTCCAATAATATTGGAAAATGCAGTTATGTTTACTCATTTTTGACTTGACAATAAAATGATAATGCGTCCTCTATTAAGTTCAATGAAATGCCAACAGCAACAAGAACATTTTAAAGGTATATAGAGCCAAATTTTGCTTCACTCTGTGGTCAGCATGATGCAGCAGCATGCAGCATAGCAGAAAAAAGCTTAGGGTTTTTTTCTATTATAACTTCACACACCACTAAATACGTATTTATCAAAGGTTTTGTTTCCTAACCTCATGTTTTCTCTGCCAAGGATAAAGCATGCAGATGAAAAATATGTCACGGAAATTACAAATGGGTGTATACGCTATGGGGAAATGATGTATGTAATGAATTAAATCTGCAGTTTAGATAGAGAATACTAATGAGTTTAAACAATATCAGATCAGGGTACTCAGATGCACCAGAATCACTGAGCCAGAGCAGGTTGTGTTCTCTCATTCTTTCTCTCTCTCTTTCTTCTTCCTCTGCAGCCTGAACAGATTAATTGCTGGTTCAGTGCAAGGTTAATAATCACTACCAACTGCCAGATTCAGTTAGGAGTTTACAGAAGAGATATTAACAACACACTGATATTGCAAAGCTTGGATCTTCTGAGAGGTTGTCTCTGCCAGGAAAAGAGGGAACTGAGACTCAGAGGGTATTTCATGCAGACAGACAACCTTAAAATTATGCCCCTTCCTTGTCCTTATGTAACTGAGCAAAGGGGCCTGGAAGGGTGACATACAGATTTCATTCTTTATTCTGAAATATTTTAGTGAAGTTATTAATATCCTGAAATATTTTCAGGAAGGTATTAATATTGAGTGGCTAATTTTGTGGAGGTACATGAATTAGAAAAGTCGTAGGATTTAAGTCACAGAAGTATGTGTGTGTGTGTGTGTGTGTGTGTGTGTGTGTGTGTGTGCATTCAAATGGGGGGCAGAAGAGTAAGGGCTATTTTGGACTGTTGAACTGCCAGAGAGGAAACATCCTAAAGAGTAGCACAGCAATAAATCAGGCATAAGATGCACTTTTTAATAGCCAAAAAAAAAAAATTCTTGTTTAGGAAGTAATATAGCACATCCTTTAAAATAATTAATTTAGAATCTGACAATTTCAAGGATAACATCCCGTAGTAATTAAGACAGACCTGTGCTTCTTCCAGACACATATCAGGGAATCTGAAACAACTCTCTGAGGGGAAAAACAAACAAACACATAAACCTTACTGTCCTCCTACTGATGCACTCCTGTTTCCAGTAACAACTGCTGTGGTGATGAAGGCTGGTACCTTTGAATACCCGCACCTTGCTTGTCCAAGTGCAGTCTATTCAAGAACAAAGAAGACAATGGTCTTTAGCCTACATTGTAGTTTCATGTACCCACTTGCTTGACTTTCAGTGGAGGGGTGGCCCCTGCGCTGGGTCAGGTGGGCAGAAAGTCATGTTAGCTCCTGTTGTGCCATCACTCAGTGTTGCCTGCCTCAGGCATTAGTCGTCATGGCTCCAGCACTGGTCTCTGCTCGTCTGTCCCATCTTCAGGAGGTTACCCCATTTCTAGGAGCCTATCTCCAGTCAGGAGCTTCATCTTTCTGAAACCAATTCTGCGTTTTGGGAACAATTCCGTTGGACACCAGCTCTTCAGAGCCCTGAAAGCCCCAGTCTTCCCTCTTTAGTAGCCTGTGTGCAGAAGGGTAACACAGGATGAGCCTTCAAATTGGTGATTCTGTCTTGTGCCTCTGTATGATGTGGAGGACTCAAGATGTGACACTTTGTTTTTTTTTAAATCCGGCTGCTATCAAAATTTACCACCAGCCTGTCCTGGTCACAGAAGTAGCAGGCTTTTGTCAGGGAATTCTAAAGTTCACTTTTGTATGTTGACCCCCAGCACTCATGCATTCAATTAATAGCCATCTGCTAGGACTCATAATTTAATTTAGGGGGGTTTTTTTGGCCTCTGAAAGCAAGTAGCACTACTCACATGAGGGAGACCAGAAAATAGATATTATGTCCTACAGTAACGCTCCATGATTTTGCACCACCACTGAAGACAGACCCTTTGCAGAAAAGGCTCAAAACCCCTTCTCTTATACTTTTATATATTCACATTATATCCAGATAACTTAAATCCTTCCTAAACCCGTGCTCTTAGAGTTTCTTTAAGGTGAGAAAGCTTTACCAGTCTAAAAGCAGCCAGGTTTAGGCAGCTATAAGCTGAATAAAGCCCTTACTCTCACTCCAGCATAAAAGGGAACTGTGCTGCAGAAAATTCATCTCTTTTAAATGACTTTAAAGGTACTCCTCAGCAATGCCTCAAGAGGCTTTATACAGTCTCATTTCTCCCACACTTAGGACTATACCTAAAGGCAGCATTTAAGCCTGAATCAGGCTTCAACTTGGAATTTAATAAAACGTACCTTCTTGAAACATCTTTGACTGTCTTTCTCGCAGAGTGACAAATACACAGTGTCTTTGTTCTTCTGCCTCATCACTGAGGCTTTCACTGAATGAAAGTCATCATTGAGTGACCAATGAGTCACTGTCTCAGACAGCATCACAGACTTTTTGTGCTTCAATTCCTCCTAACATTAGATGCAATGATGTGGAAAATAACTACAAAAAAAAATTTTTAAAAAGATGACTTTTTCTTAAGTTACTTTCTTAAGTTTCTTTTAAAGCAGAATCTGGCTCAGAGAACTAGATCTTACATTTGGCCGTTCAATGTTATGCTCTTCAGTTCCTAATTTTTCAGCAAGGGATTTCTTTTTCCCCTAGCAATTTAAAACACAGTAAATGTGGAGATCAAATCACTCCATGCCCAGCTTCATAACTGTCTGATGAAGTCTGAGTCCAGAGAAATTATTGATTCTTTTTACTACATTAATATATGAATCTGAGAAAACAAATCAACAAACCTAGAATTTTTCAAATTGATCTTGTTTGACCATCTCTCCAGATAAGCCGGCAACATACATATATATAGCTAAACTTATTCGTTATTCAGTGGCATATTTTTATCATAAACCATCATAGGCCACTGTCCACAAGCAGTTAAAATACTTTCTAATAATCATCTTGTCAAACAGGGTTTCTTTCTGAGTTTCTAGTAGATTTTGCTTCCCTAGATACAGTAGCTCTGAAATCTATACCTCATGAGAGTTCAGGTTTCATGAATGCAAAGCCATCAGAGTTGCTCCCATACATACCATATCTCATTTTCCTGTGGGAAATACAGTCAGCCTTGACTCCTCTAATACAAACCAGAAGAAAATAGCAGATCTAATTTTGACATGTCACATGGGAAAAGTCTGCTTTTCTGAAAGAACCTGCCTTTCTGACTCTGCTGTGTGAACACTGCTGCATTTCTATCCCTCTTTGAGTATAAAAGGGGACATTTTGGAATTACTCCAACAGATACCTTTTTAAGGCTGAAAGCCTACTGTATCTACATGAATTAGCAGTACCCATCTGTGGGGCTGGACAAATAATACAAGCTTGCCTTTTCAATATCCAGTAACAATATTAAGCAACAAAGGAAGTATCTTCCCAGTTAAACAGAAGTTTGGCACAAAATAGTGAATTATCTCATGAAGAGTTAAACATCCTACTGAGGAATCAAATTTAGGACTGAAATTTCCCTGGATCTCTACGTAGTCTATGGACACCAGTAAGCACCTTCAACCCCCCTAAGATTTTAATCACCTTCTGCACAAGGTGATTCATCTTTTAATTGATCATATAGCATGCTTATTGTGACTATGTTTCTTACTGAAGTATCTCAGCAGCATAGAATTGAATCATAATTACAAAAAAATCAAGTCCAAATTCCATTTCAGTAAGCACTTCACACCTATACAGCTTTGGGATCTTTGAAAAATTGTACCACTGGGATTTTTCTTTAGGAATCCTTCCTCAAGTTTTTTCATGTGCCATTAAATCTTGTCTTTATATTATTTTGCATTTCTTTACAAATAAAATTAGTCTAAGAGCTAAATCTGCAATTTCTTGTTCATATGTGTATTCTGTGTATTCGTGAGTTATAGATATCTATGAAAAAGATGCATTTATGTTAAGACCTGAATGAAATGAATTTGACTTTCTAGAATGCTTGTCAATGTAACACCACTGTCCTGTTCAATATACTTCCTTGGAAAGCAAATTTATATTTCCTCAGAAAATTGCAAAGGTGAAAAATATTAAAAACATATTTCCAATATATATTAAATACAGACAGCAAGAAGAAATACTTGTTACGCACTGTTCATGTGTCTTGAACAATGCCTCATTTTGTCATATCTCAACCATTACTGTTACTTAACTTTTATTTACTGTTTCTGCAAATTGTTACTGGCAGAAAGGCAAAGTTCCAAACCAGAGTTTTAACTTTTCCATCTTTCCCTTCTCTCTCTCTACATATTTGTAAAAATCACAAGGGAGTTAACATCATTTTCTTGTATTTCTATCTCATTTCATATCTTTTTCACCCAATGCTGGTGTTTAATATCTTGCATTTGCTCCAGGGTGAGTAAATGATCTATGATATACTGACTTGCAAAGGCTTATTATAACCAGAGCATGTAGAGCTGTGTGAAGAAAAGGATACAATGTTCTAAAATCATAATCAACAAAAATATGACATTGTGTGGTTTTCAGAATGTTTTCCCTGTAATTTGTAGATTAAAGTTTTTGTTTTATGAACAGATTATCAGTAGAGTTGAAAAGACATACTTCAATATAGATCTCTGTCTTCATATTTAAAATTATACATTAAGCATAAAACTAACAGAGCTTTCATCCTGGAACCAATCACTTTTTGTTGTTTATGTTACTTTATCTTCTTATACCTAAATTCTTTATCTGTTGAATACTGACACTTTGAACAGAATTGTTACAAAAAACATGAGAGCCTGCATTAACATAAAGAACATGAACATAAAGCAAGATACAATTTAGGCCTTGATCCTGCAAGCATTTATCCACAAAATGAATTAAGACGTGCATGTAAGACTGACTTGGATGGCTGTTGACTTTACTGTAATCTCTTTGATTGTCCAACCAATTTGTAAATTTCAGCCCCCAACACTGAAAGCTGGGAATAGAATAGCCAGATGCAGCATCAACCCATAAAAACATACACCTCAGTTATATATATATATATATAAAAATTTATATATGTGTATATATATATATATACACCTATGTGTTTAAAATAAAGATCATTTAAGGTTTATTTTGATGAAACCTGAGAACCATAGACTGTCATAGAAGAATAATCAAGCAGCTATTTTCAAATCAGGTGGTGGTCTGGGTTTAGTAAATATCTCTTTTGTCTAATCACTGCCATTGATCACTGATCTGACTGAGTAATCAATAATGACTGAAGAGAGATTTCTTAGGCTTTAATCAAGAAAATGGAAAAAAACACCCAACCAAATCTCAGCTGGTCAGGAAAAATACATATTTACCAAGGATTGTGGTGAAAACAGTGTAAACATTTTCTTTAGTCATATTCTCAACACGAAACTGATCTGCTGTTCTTGTTTTGAAGTAATTCTAATTGTCAAGTTCCAAAATATTATAACTGATATCTGTTAAAATGTGAGAAAACTTAGACTTTAAAATCCAGGTGTTTCTACACTGGACCTGTTTGGTGGTGCCCTATTTGTACAGCTATGCTGTTGTTTGAACAAACCTGAAGGAGTTTGGTAGAATAGGGACTTCTGAATGCAGTTCTCGTACCCTCAAAAGTTTACTTTACATCCTAATTCACTATGAGATTACAGTTTAAAATAACATATTAGTTTTCTCATACTGCTTGGCTTTTCGTAGGAGCATTACATGCTTCACTGGTATTTAATCCATATTTTTGAATATGGCCTGTAAAGTTAGACAAAAATATGGCACTTCATGTTAGCAACAGTTTGGATTCTATCTAAAATGATCATAAAAAGATCTTATATTCTCTCTCTTGTTTGAAGTTTTATGTGTTTATATTTTTCACTGTCTTAGTTCCTCCTTGTTAACCCACCATGTTAATCATTTGGCATTTGTCAAGGAGGAAGCCTGGTCTGCCACTTTTGAGAGTAATTTCCAACCACATTACCTTTCTTCATGTGGAGTTACCAGTGTGATCCCTTGGAGACAAATGGGACTGGCAGACTGTAGGTGGTGAGCAGCAGGCTAGGGACCCTGCTGCTACTACACATCTCCACAGAGTTAAGAGCACTCTGCATGTAGTTATGATTGATGCTGGTACCGCCTTGGTAAATATGCTTCATAAGTAGACGGCTTCAACAAGTGTGCTTAAGAAACACAGACCCTGCTAGGCAGCACATGGCCTCTTGAACAAGAAAAAAAAAATCAATATATCAAGGTACTTTCTACTGTAAATTTCAGGTTCTCATTAACCTTTTCAGGTCCAACATGACAGAAAAAGGACTGATGTAGCCATGAAATGTCAGTTTGAAATTATTCTGTTGCTGAAACCTAATTTAAGAACTTTTGCTCTCACTTTATCAAAGACCCTTTATTTAAATGCATAGAATCATAGAATAGGTTGGGGTTGAAAGGACCTTAAAAGTCATCTAGTTCCAACCCCCCGCCATGGGCAGGAACACCTCCCACTACACCAGCTTTTTCAGAGTCCCATCCAGCCTGGTCTTGAACATTTCCAGGGATGGTATATCCACAACTTCTCTGGTCAACATATTCCAGTGCCTCACCACCCTCACGGAAAAGAATTTCTTTTTTATAAAATTCTAAACCTACTCTCTGTTTAAAGCCATTCCCCCTTGTACTACCACTACGTGCTCTTGTCAAAAGTCCTTTTCCAGCTGTCTTGTAGGTCCCCTTTAGGAGATAGAAGACTGCTAGAAGGTGTTCCCAAAGCTTTCTCTTCTCCAGACTGGACTATATCAACTCTCTCAGACTGTCTTCATAGGAGATATGCTCCACTCCTCCAGTCGTCTTCCTGTCCCTCCTCTGGACTCACTTCAGATGGTCCATGTTTTTCTTCTGTTGGGTGCCCCAGAGCTGGATGCAGTAATCCAGATGAAATCTCACGAGAGCAGAGCAGAAGGACAGAATCCCCTCCCTTGACCTGCTGCCCACCATTCTTTTGACGCAGCCTAGGAGACAATTGGCTTTCTGGGCTGTGTGTGCAAATTGCCATCTCCTGTTGAGTTTCTCATTAACCAATACCTTCAAGTCCCTCTTCTCAGGAAGTCTGTCAATCCATTCTCCTCCCAGCCTATACCTGTGCTTGGGATTTCCCCAAATAATGTGTTGGACCTTGAACTTGGCCTTGTTGAGCTCCATGAGGTTCACACAGGCCCTCCTCTCAAGCCTGTGATGATCCCTGTGGATGGCATCCCTCCAACCCGGCGTGCTGGCAGCACCACACGGCTCTGTGTTATCAGCAAACTTGCTGAGGATGCACTCAATCTCACTGTCCAGGTCACCAACAAGTATATTAAACTGTGCCAGTTCCAAAATTAACCCTAGTGAAACACCATTTGTCTCTGACCTCCACTTGGACTTGGAATGCAACTTGTGAGTTGGACCATCCAGCCACTTCTTTATCCACCAAGTGATCCATCTGTCACATCCATGTCTCTCCAGATTGGAGACAAAGATGTAATATGCTTAAATAGAGGCATTTAAATTGGGCCCCCAATGAAGTTGACCTACTGACTGGAGTGTGTGGAATTCCATCTCCAGGCCCTGGGCTTGTCCCATTGCCACTGCCATCAAAGTGGTAGGATTGGGATGGATTGAGGTTCTCCTCCTCCAGAAACTAAAGTCCTCTTCACCAGCTGGGCAAGCCCATTACTGAGGATGTTCTTCCCCTCCTCTGACAGACAGACCCCATCAGCCCCCAGAGGAGTAAGTTTCTCAAAGCGAGTCCCATGGTCTAAGTAGTTGAATCCCTGACTGTGGCACCATACAGTATCATAACAGTTTCTTGATTTGCCTGTATTTTCATACTCTGACTTTTCTTTCTACATCAATATAATTTGAAAAACATGTTTTAAACTGAAATGTGAAGGCGTGGTGGGAGGTGTTTAGTGGGAGCAAGAGGGGAAAGGATGGTCAAGGCTAGATTTTCCATTAAACTTTGCACTAGTATGGTTTTATTACTTTAACCTAACTCTTTGCTTAATTATTCATCAAATAATGCAATACATATTTTAGTGTGTTTCAAGCAGAAATCTAGATTTCAAAATCACATTGAACCTTATATTCTGAATAATTATAAGTGCTTTCATCTGTGACACTTGAAAATGCTGATTTATTTAGAAGTTTCTGTTCAGAATTTATGTAGAACTAAGAACATCTAATAATAACCTGGTGGTTGGTAAATGAGCACTACTGTCCCTGTGACAAAACCACTGGATTTAGCTTGATAAAATAAAACTTAAAAAAATTAAGTTCAGCAATTCCTCTGTTGCTATCATCCACTCCTGAATGTGTTCCTACTGAGTTTGTTATTGCAAAGTGTGGCAGATGTTGCTATACTGATTGCAAATGTCTTGTTTATACCACATAAAATGTGCAATTTCAGGTCAGTTACTCAGATCTCAACTGAGCCAGATTTCTAAGCATGTGCTTAACCTCAAACTGACTTAGAACAATAAAAATGAGACTGCCATAAATAGGAACTAGAGGCAGCAAGGCACTTGAGTGAACTGGAGCCTTGGAAGGAGCTAGAATTCAGCAGAAGTAGCACACTGTATTAGGGCTTCTTATGTGATCCTCACTGGGTGGCACAACATCTCCTGTATAACTCTCCATAGGAATACAATTCTGCCTATAAATACGTACGAGCAAGTGATTAACCACATTAGAGAAGCAAAACGAAACAACGGCCCCTATTTCAATGCCAATATTTGAAGTCTGTGGATGGAGCACGGTCATTATGGATGGTAATAAATAATGATCCAGTGATAACACACAGCTATAGAGTGTAAGGAAAAATGTACTGTACTTTGCTATATATGTAGTTTCATCCACATGAAGTTAGTGCATCGTATTTCTCATCTATGATACATCCATGATAAACAACCTCAGTACTGTCTTCTGACAGGATATTTTATTTTTGCTGCTTTTGTTGGGTTTTATTTATTCATTTATTTATTTATTTATTTATTAGGTGTTTGGGGTTTTTTTGAGAATGCTTTTTTCCTGAAATCCATTGTAGCAGTTATCATGTTGGGACTTTTCTAAAAAATGCCTAGAATGCAAGCAGTGTCTCCCATGCAATTGTAGTTTTCTAGCTCACTCTGTTAAATTTTTCAATTATACTTTTTCTTAAAAATGAGGCCCTTTCTTAGGAGAAAATATTAAGTGTTTGGCATTTCTTTTCATTTTGAATGAGGTTGCATCGTTGACTTACCAAGCAACAATTTTTGGTCTATAAATATTTTTCATTCAGAAACATGAAAACCTTTGTCACAGTTTATTGCCCTTTTGACAATACAGTGAAACATATTAAAAGAAAGTCCCTACATAAAACGCTCCGCAGTTTGGTGAATAGCAAACTCTCTTGCTATGATGAAATTCTGAATGCCTCTGTACAAGTCTGACAAAGAAGCTGATCTTCCACCTCCTGGGTTGGCACAATCCTGCTAGGTGATTACACACAAGTTGGCAGTATCTCCACAGCCTTTTGAAAATAACACACTGTTATTTTTAAATAAATATACTAGCTGGCAAACCCACAGTGAACTTTCAGAACCAGCTTTTAGCTTTTATGGCATATGCATGTGTATTTATATGTTAAGTGTAAGAAGAGTAAAGGATCCTTCCTTTAATATTACTATAAAGGATTCTTTGTGTATTTCTTTATTGCATATTATCATATTTTATCCTATTTTCTCTGTATATTTTATGCTTAGACATGGAGGACTTAATAAACAACTACCAAATGGGGCAAAATAATGAATAGCATAGGGTAGGATACATGGAATTTAGAATAAGCTTGTAAAAGAACCATGCTATGCATATTGAACATATATTGAACATTTAACATAAAAACATTAATTTCAAAAGCTACTGGAAATCTGCTGTAAATATTATCAACAAGTTAGTATAGGGAGCCAGAGATTCAAATTTCATGGAAAAAGCTCTTTTCAGGTAGCTCCTTTAAGTCCTCATGTTCTTCTTCTGTTCCTCTTCCCAGCTATAATAGATTTGGCTTCCATCATTCATCCAGGGCAAATGCATTATTAGAAGATTGTCTGAGGTTAATGCTTCTCTTATTTAAAGCCTTTTACTCTGTTTCATTCCCTACATTCCCTTCACAGCTCCATGAGTATGTGATAGTATCAGCCAATCATTCAAAATGCTAGAAGTGAATACTTTAATTTTTTATGAGATATAATATTTCATTTAAGATAATAAAATATTAAATTTTACATGTGCTATGAAATCTTTTAACACTGTTGCACTCATAAGCCCTACAGACTACAGGTATTCACTAAAAGCAACAACCCTGGAATTATTCTCTGATCCTAAGCCAAGTGGCATAGACTGGCATCATCCACAATATACAACGCTTGGTACCAAGTCTCCACTGAACCCCATATAATGTCCTTCTATTCCAGTATTGTCTTGTGTGTGTCCTATTCAAAACACATAAAATAAGACAGTGGTTGTGTTGTATGGCTGCAGAACAATGTTTCCATAGCACTGAACACAGAGGGTGAGTTACATGTGATGAAGAATAACATCAGAGCGTTTGAGCAAGTAAAGTTTGCTGGGTAATGGAAGAACTTGGAGGAAGTGATCTTGTACAGTCCTTTAAAAATCATATATTTGTAGTGATTGCTGCTGCATGGTCCCCCCTGAAAAATCTCTGGACATTTTCTTCTACAGCACGGGTGTTGAGCCACAGTCCTTGCTCAGCAAGTTTATTTAAAAGGGGCTTAAAGTGCTACTTTTCCCTGAGGTGAGCACAAAGGAGAACCTGACAAAATTTCCCAGAAGGTTAAAACCCAAACTTTGCTGGCAAGCTTTAGAAGATCAGGAATTGGATAAAAGTTAAAACAACATTCAATAAAAATAAAGCTTTTCAGAGAGCATCAACTTCTCCAACTCTACCCATCCAGCCTTAAGTTACCCACATTTCAAGAGGAGGAAATTAGGAGTAGAAAAGGGGATAAAGAGAGAAAAGCAAGAAATAGCTACATCATGGATCCTAGCATGGTCTCAGCTGCCATAAAATCCAAGGACAATAGGGACATGACCATGTGGATCTCAGGGCTGTGGGTTTTACGTGCTCCGGCCTTCTGTGACCAACCCCCCACAGGTGGGGACTTCCAGTCATCTGGCCACTCTGGGGCTTGCCTGGGGCAAAATCCTGTGTAGATTGATTTCCAGAACTCTGGTGAGACCCACAACACTTGCAATAATGTTTAGTAGCACTGCAAAAATTTCAAGGTTTATCCAGAAAAAAAACAGATTCACACTCCTTTGCTCCACTGTCATTCTGGAAATGGAGCACCGGCTTTTCTCCTTGGTCTTGTGGACTGAAATCCTTGCACACAGCAGATTCAAGCCAAATTATCGAAGAGAATGCAGGTGATACTCCTGTGGCAGTCTATAATAGAAGCTCTCATACAGCTTCAGAAGTGTTTTGCAGAGACATGGTGGAAAAGCTCAGAGACATGTAGCGTCTTATAAATCCATTCTATTTCCTATCCATGACCTTCCACTTCAATATTTTTCTTCTTTTTTATTTTTGCTTCCAAGTGCCTTCTGTGTCATATTCTCTGGTGTGTCCTTGGACGAGCTCTGGGACCAGGTACCACACTGAGAGCATCACTCTGAAACTCTGCAAAGACTTTAAAGGAAGGTTATATAAAGAACTGTGAAAGAACTTGTCTCTAGTTGGGATTAAACTCCAAAAAAGTTAATCAAAGCCCAATTTACTACTGTCAAAGTAAGTGTGCCTTCAGCAGTAGTAGAAATCAAATTTCTTGTGGAAGTATAAAAAGGTTGGCAAGGATAATCTCCCATCAATAAATGAGTTGGACATTGTAGGAAGTCTAATACAGTATATATGTATGGAGCCCAAATAGTAAATCTCTTTTTGTTCCTCTTGAATATTTTAGTGCAGCTTACTTGTAGACATAATTCCAAATAAAGACTGACAAAGAAACATTGGTGGCTATAACTTGTGTTTTAATGTGCAGTAGAGTCTTTGCACAGTGCATTCATTACACCATGTTCAAGGTCACCTTTTTTCTTGTATTCATGCTTTTTGTTTGTAATTATTCAGATCACAATGACCACCACACATATGCAACTAGAATTACTAGGAATAGAACTTATATGCGCATAAAAAGAAAGATGATGGCTAAAATGAGATTTTAGTCTGCAGGTACTCTGAGAATTCACTGGCGTATCTTTAGGCTGCTCCTTGCATATCTTAAGGGGCTGTGCACTTAATTAATATAATGAACAATCCATTAAAACTAATACTACTATTCCTACTTGCTTGTATATAAAGAACATAAGTTCCACTGGAAGAGTGTCTTTCTTTTCCTGCGGCATCCTGCTGGCCCTTCCTCCTCTGGTCTGCTCAGTGGTGGGAGTCCCCAGAGTGTTCTTCTGGAGGTACCACTTTTATACAGTGCAAGCCCCAGCTATCCAGAGCTGTCCATGTCGTTCCTACAACTTGGGACAGCATGTGTGCAAGCAGTTGCTTCCTTTCCCACCATTTGCCATGGTGGGAGTTTTTGTCCATATAGGTTACCCAGATCTGCCTCACCAGGCCTGGCATTTTCCTGTTGTTGTCTCTGTGCTTTTCCCAGTCTGCACAGTGGGATCTTGCCCAGTGTGCTAACTCCAAGCCTTTCCCCTCTGTGTAGGCCTGAAATTAATGCCTTCCTGTTTGCCATCTGTGCCTGTCATGGTAGTTTATCTTGTGGGGACAGTGGTTTTGAGGCATTTTAACTGCATGCTTTAGGTCCTGACATACACAGACTCTTCCTAGAGAGACCTCTGTCTTTAAAATATGAGGAAAAAAGGTCCTACCTTCATCAGATTGTTGCATTTTGATGGTGTTAAATGTTTCTAAATCAATTTCCATAATTTCAGGTATTTATTTGGAAGATCAGATAGGGTACTAATATCACTAGAGTTTTGTAAATTGAAACTCCAAAAGGAACAAAAAGCAGTTAAGCTGTCAAAACCCCCAAACAAACCCAGACCTCACTATCACATCCCTCCCCCAGAAACAAATCCCTTTTTGTATTCCAGAAAAGGAGAAAGAAAATCTTCAAAGACATCCATAAGATTCCCAAAGTTCTATCCAAAATCAAGAGATACATCAATATTTTAATAAACTGAACCAATTAGACAATTTATAAAAAGAAACTTGAATAGGAAACCAGTAAATTTTGCTCTGGGACCAGCTAGGCTAAACAGAAGCTCATCCACAGCAAATACACAGTACATAATAGATGATAGATGTACATGTCAGAAATAAGAAAGTCCCATCAAAAAGTCCTTATGCAGTCTCCAGAGTTTATGGACAGTTGTAATAAAATCCATTATCCACATATTTCATTCTTCACCTTTCTTGTGTCCCTACACATCCTTTCCAGGTTTCCATCATTAGTGTCTCTTCCTTCTCAAAGACAAATCTGTAGCATTATTAGCTGTCAGATTTTCCTCTTTTGTTAAACTTACATCTAGCCATGAAAGTAGCAGTCTGTATCCACTATTTCTAGTTCATACATGTGCATTTATTTATGACCAAGACCATTCAATAAAATGTAGAGTTTTCTTCTTATATTTATCGTAATTAACTGTTTTAATAAGTAATTGCTCAGTAATGATTTTTCTTCTGATTCAAACCTAGTATTTCTGTGAGATTTTTTAGTTCATTCTTATTCTATTTCTGGTGCTTTCTCTTTCAAGAGTTCCAAATGGATGTTATTAAGGAGCAGTTTATTTGTCTGGTATCCTCATTATTTTTTACTGCTTTTGGAGGAGCAGATGGTGATTCGATAATTCTATAGGGCTACAAATTGTGATTAAGTTGAACTGAGGTATAAATATCAGTGTTTAAAATCATATGTTTGAGCTGTCCTCTTTTCCTAAATGTTTCAACAGCCAGAGTTTTCACAGTATACAATGGGTTGTTGATCATTTAGTCTTAATCCTAATCAATAAAGTAATTGAGCAATGGCCTTTGAAAATTGCTTTTCCAATGTTTATTTCATATTCAGAATAATAATCATCTGTTCATACAATTTTCAATTTTTATCTGTAACATTGCCCCTGTAAAAACTGATTGTATAGTCAGCTAGTATTGTTAATGATTGTCCCATTTTAGTTTTTGCTCAGTATAGAACTTTTCCAGATTTTGATAAATTTGGCCATTAGATTTATTTGCCAATAATTTTAATATACTATGGTTTGGTTTTCCTATGTAGTTCCTCAGTTATCTTCAGATTAATTAAACATAGTTCCAAGATTCCTATTTGTATTTAAATATATTTATTCCTATATTTATTCACTTGTTATTTCAAAGTACATTTTGGGAAATTTTTGGACAATACTAATCCTCATTTTAGAAACAAATATTTTGAAAGAACTCTGTTCCATTTTGCCATCACTTGTAGTCACAAGCAAAAGAAGAAAGAGGAACAGCATTAAGAGGCAATTTCAGAGATAAAATAATTTCCACATTTGTTATATTGATGATTGAGAAAGTGAGTTTTTGTGTGAGATCCCCTACCCACAGTGCCCTGCTGCAAGGCCTTATGTGTTCCAATTGTCATTCCATATAACTGGAATTGATACACTTGATCTGGCACTGCATGACATGGAGAAAAACAACAACCAAAACTTAAATCCTATAATGATTAAGGCAATAGTTGCACCTTATATTACACCCTTTGACTTCACTGGCACATGCCCCACTTACGATCAATTTACCAATCATCCTCTTATGGCATCCCCTTGTCTCTTTTCAGCTGCTTGTATTTGGGGCTTTCAGGTCTTCCCACAGATAAAAGGAGTTTTTTCCACTGCCTTGATGTCTAAAATGTCACTGCACTGGAAATTACATTAACGAAATTCAGTCCAGAGCTTTCCTTTTATAAACAACTCTTTCAAAAGACTGGGAAGCTTTTGAAATTAAGAAAATAAATAAGTGAGTGAAAACAAGATGCTCAACTTTTATTTCTATTTTACAGTAGAGCAAAATTAAAACAACTAAAAAAGACAGACCACAAGTATAAAGGTCTGTGCACCTCACTTCAACCCTGCAGTTTGTCTGCTTAAACCTAAGTATCCCTGTTCCTCACTGTCATAACTATAGGACCCATCACTTCCCCTTGGCTATTTATACAGTCTATTGACCCTTCCTTTCCCAAATATGCTTAGTAACTCTCCAGGCAATCTATCTCACCTGTTGACCACAAAATAACATCACATATTCTTGAAAAATAAACTGCTACATTTTGGGACTTTAAAATTACAGTAAAATAAGCTTAAATTAAAAGTGGAAAGGATTTAGCTGAGCCTAGCAAATAAATTCCTGCAGCAAAATCCTTTAAGCTTGGCGAGGGTTGCTAGGGAAAGCAGCAATGTGACACAATAAACAGCAAAACAAAACACTAATAAGTGCACAATGAACTACAAAGCTGTGTTGGCAGAAAAATAGACAAAGGGTTCATTTTTTAAAAATGCATAATGAATGAGCAGGATCATTCCGATTTTCAGATATAACATCAGAATCTTGGGCTTAATCTCCTGGCAAATTATTGAGGTTACAACAATCAAATCAAGTCAGCATTCCTGAAGATAAGCTAAAATGACAAATTAGTCTTTTTTTTTTTCTTTCAGCATCTGTGATAGCATTAATCATGTAACTGTGGCTTATTTATGATTCTTTCTTTGATCTTCACAATGCATATCTACTGGGAGAGTTGAAAGCAATAAAGATAATTTTGATGTATTTTTGGAAGGTGTGTTATTTTTATGTGAAAATGTAGAGAAAAAAAAGCATAGTGATATAATGTATGACTAATACTGAAAAATACAGACCTTGCTTCCTTCCTAGGTAGGGGATTAGTTTAGAATTATCATTCAGGAACCCCTTAAGATTAGAGAGAAGTAATTCAACAGCATGATAAAAAAGAGAGAATAGCAATGTTACTAGAAATTGCCATACAATGAAGGGGGAAAAAAAGGAATAGAAGAATAATAACATTGCATCATTTCCTTATTCAGTAATAAAAACACTGAAGTATAAAGCTAAAGTTCACAAAGCATTGCATTTCTACAAAAAAAAAAAAAAAAAAAGGCTAAAATGATTCAGTGATTGAGTCTCAGTGATTCTGTAAAATGGCATAAGGGCATTGTTTAGTACAGCCAAACTGAAATTTCAGAATACTTTTTCCCAAGTCATAGAATACAAACTGGGATATTGAGTACAAGGGATTTGCTTAATATCTATGATACAAAAGGGGAATCTAAGTTGAAATCATTGTTCTGCTTCAGTGTCCCAAGCTGACTACAGAAAGGAAATGTACACAGTTACAATCCCATCAATGATTCCCATTCTCTGTCTCTGTGGAAAATATTGTGAATTATTCATTTTAAAAAAAGCTTCATCAGAAGGGGAAAAGATGGAAGATGTGTTATTTTTTATAACATTTCACTTGTGTATTTTCAAAGGAGGAAATGCAATGCTAGGCTTAAGTTTTTCAATATTTATGTAGCCAAGCTTATAGTCACGATTATGTGTATATATTCTCAGAGACTCAGTTTACAAAGTAATGAGCACTGTGATCCAACATAATTTAGTATATCTCAAAAGAATGCATGATTTACTAGCCCTAATGAATGTGGTACTTCAAGTCTTCTTCCATCTGGACATTTTTTATTCTGCAGTACTTTTGAGAACAATTTGGGGTTTCACTTTGATAACATATGATATTCCATATAATTTCTAAAGAGATTTTTCATTTTGAAGAACTCTTGATTAATGTCTTTGTTTGTCCAATTCCTTCTGCTGGCTCTTAATTGTTTCTTGTATTAACAGTTTTAATGAATTTAGAGCCAAAGTCTATTAAAAATAAATCTTTAATTCCACAGTAAAAGTTGTTGGACTCAGGGTTTTTCTAATCCCTTTAGCTGCTCAATTCCCAGGATTCCTGGTTGACAGCAATTTTTTGGTCCAATTTCCTATGAGAAATCCAAATTTCCCTCATTATGCCTAGCTAGGACCTTGAGTAAAGTGATAATAAAATATTTCACTGCTTATAGAACATTTCACACATTCAAAGCTTTAGGGAAATAGTAACTAATTAAATGAGTTGGACCTTCTTGTTGTTAACACTGTTCACAGAGCATGCTCATTTCTGTCATAATTGCTCTTCCAGTGCTAATAAAAAAATGACATTCAATGCATCTTGACACAGTATTTCTTGATAGAGAAACAGTTGAGAAAGCCTTGAAGTTGACCGACTAAGAGAAAATTTAAGAAACCGATAGTATATCTCAAGGAGCTGTATCAAGTAATCTTTCATTAGTTGTGGCTACAGAGGATACAGGACTCTTGCACAGACATCTTAAATATGATGGTAAAAATGTGCCCTGGTTTCAGCTGGGATAGAGTTAATTTCTCAGTAGCTGTTACAGGGCTGTGTTTTGGATTCAGAATGAGAATGCTGTTGATAAGACATTGATGTTTTGGTTGTTTGCTAAGTTGTGTTTATCCTAAGTCGAGGACTTATTTAACTCTTCTCATGCTCTGCCAGTGAAGAGGAACACAAAAGAAACTGAGAGGGATCACAGCTGGGGCAGGTGACCGGAACTGACCAAAACAATATTACCCACCAGAGAACCTCATGCCCAGCATATGAACTGGGGGGAGGTATCCAGAAGGGGGACCAATCTGGATTTCAGAAGGAGGGTCTGGCATTGGTCAGCATGTGGTGAGCACTTGTACTGTGCCTCACTTGTTTTTTACCTCATTACTGCCATTATTATAATTGCCATTATTACTGTACTTGTACTTTATTTTTACTTATTAAACTGTTCTTACCTCAACCTACAAGTTTTTCTGATCCTCCTGCCCATCCCACCAGACTTGCGGGGAAGAAGAGAGTGGAGTGAGCAGCTGTGGGGGGCTAAATTTCCAGCTGGGTTTAAACCACGACACAAAGATAGCAGCAAATAACAACCCAAGCATTCACTTAAAATTTTGAAATCAAAAACAAACATCTACCTTGGAACTACCCTTAGTCAAACAAACAATATGTTTTATGGACTCGTTGGTAATTTAGAGCACTGCTGAGAATAGCTGAAATGAGATTAACTTTTTTTTGTAGAAATTATTATTTCTGTCACACGACTTTTTTTTTCAGTAGTTTTTCTTTTGCCTGCACTCTTTCTATCCCTGAGCTCCGGAAGACTATGTCCTAAGAGTCTATTTCTTCTACTGTTCTTTTTGGGATGCTGAGACTGCACCTTCTCCAGCCTGATTCTGAGCTTGGCAGGCATAACTGACCCACAAATATCCTGAGCTGATTTGATGATGGGGAAAATAAAGTAGCTGAGTAGCCACATTTAGCACAGTATCATAGGGAAAAGGGAAAAAAAAGAAATTTTGCCTATCATCTGTCTTTGGACACTTCAGAAAGCATAGAGCACAGCGTGAAATCCAGGCAGATCTGCAATACGTTGAATATATCAGAGTTTTAAAACAGATACAGAAATCAGCAGTAAGAGCATTGAACTCTAGAAAGAGACAACAAAAAGTTTAGCTAACCATAAAGTTACTACAGAATGTAGAAAACATGTTCATCTTGGCATTCTGTTCTCGTAGACATTCTAATATCAGAACATCTCTCTGATGGTACACCCTTGGCTTGCTCCTCACATTGAGAGTCCAAACATAACTGACAGCAAAAAATAGTTGTGAATCAGGTATTAAGGATGCTGAGGGGATTGGTTACACTCAATGTTTATTTTCTGTTAGGCTTTTATCTATTACAGCTAGGCATAATTAATCTCATTTCAAGTAAAAGGAACACTAAAGTCTTGACACATTAAAAAGCAGGTTGTCCTATTTGGAGCTAAACTAAATTGTTCCGTTTTAGGGGTAGAGCACATGTGGCTGTTAGTTCAGAGTTCTGCCCAAATAAACAGCCTGAGAACAAAGGCAATATTGTGGAACACAAAATATATAAGGAATTATTTTAAGAAAATTAAGTATTGCAGTGATAAGACACCTGAAGGAGGCTTATTTTCATTTCGGATTCAAGCATCAAAAATTATTGTGATTCCAAGTGCCTTCACAAACATGAGGGATTTATGTGTAAGGATCTGGATGTGGGTTCCACATTGGCCTGTGATGCCATTATTACCATTACACATTTGGATTAATATATATCAAACACTGGTAAAAGAAAGAGAGTTGAAAAAAGTAAAAGCTACTGTATTTCTTATGCTTTCACATAACAAAAGGAAAAGAAGACAGATAATACATGAAAGAATATAAAAGGACATAAAAATACCAAAGTGAAGCTCATGAAATGGTTGCAAAGTATTTTGTATGCTTTTGTTGCTGTGCATAAAAAGACATAAATTGTTACATTGAATCACTGCATTTTAAAGTTACCAACAAATGCTCAGTGTGAAAAATGACAACCTTACTAACAGAGATGAAAAATTTATAAGTGACTTTAAAAGTATTTTTGAGGAAAGCTTTGGACAGCACAGCCATAAGCATAATTATACTAACTACAAGAGATACACCTGTAAGTAGGATTGGACAACTACATAAACATAGTACTATTTTTTTTCCACCAAATTTTGCTTCTACGCTAACAAATATAATTGTCTTTTAAGTTCTCTAGCCAAAGTAATTTCAAGGCAACATTTCAAAAAAAAAAAAAGAAAAAAAAAGGCAAAAAAATAAAAAATAATTTACCTTTTAATGAAATGAAGGGCTCCTTGCTAAAATGCAAATCTTAAATATCATTTCAAGTCATCTAAAAATAGATGAACTTCTGTCTTAGAAGAATGTGTCTTCCAAAGTTTCATGACACATCTCATTTTATGATTTTATCCAAAAGTATTTTTACTGTGTTTTTAAACTACTTTTCTTTGAGAATCAATATTTTGGTTATTAACCAGGGAGATGAGCCTGAAAATGAAAATGCAATTATAGAGACCCAAGAAAAAATTATTTTCTTTCACACGGGATAGAAGTGTTCTGATTCTTTTGCTGGTATAGTCACATTATTCTCAGACTACTGAACTATACTTAAAAATAGAAAAACTACAGTGAAATTGAATTAAAATCATATAGCAGTTTCAGCAGGTATTGAAATGCTAGCACAAAATTTCTACATAAGTAAAAGCGTAGTTAAGAAAACCAATGGAGAACTTGTGCAAGAGGTATTCATGTTTTATTTGCAGAATTGATGCTTAATGTTAGAAAATTATACTGAGTGATATTTTTAGGTCATTCAGAATTAAGGTCAGACATGACAGTATTGCAACCTAGTTCAAAAACCTATCTCATGTCAATACTTAGCAGACCTTATTAACAATTAGATCATTTTATCAAGATCCTACATACTATTTAAACACATGGCAAGAAACTATTATTGGATACAGCTATTCTATTTCATCATTCATATTCAAATTGCTGACAAATCTGCATCTTAACATGAGCAGTATTTATCTTTTTTTTATTCTTTATGTGATTCGTATGATTCTCATCTTCAAACAGGAAAAATATTTATATGACCTTTCTTAAAAACAGGTCAGCAGGTATAATTCTTCCTTGCTTAAAGACTTCCAAAGAAAGGACAAATCAAAAGGGTAGACTGTGAGTCGGAGGCACAGATCACCTTGTCATTATTCAGAAACAACAAAATAGGATTTTAAAAGTGAGAATGTCTTATGCTATAATGTCGGACTTCAGCAGCCACCAGCCTAAGGAAGGCAGCCATCCGGCTTTCAGTGGTCCATCTGCACACTTGCCACCAGCCTTGTTAGACTCTCATACCAATCAGGCATTACGTGTAAGTCTGTTCTGTAATATTTCTCCTCTTTCTGATCTCCGTTTATCACACTTCCTAATATAAATGGCAAGTCCAGACTCGCTGAGTGTAATCCAGTCGCAGAAAACTTCTTACTTTAACATGTGGGGTAACTAACCTTGAATTAGAAGGTATTAGTCATCGCACATTCTGCTTTCATAGGTGCAAGTCTTAAAGGCCAAACTGTCCTACCTACTCTGCACACAGAGACTGGGCTTTGACAGCTCTTTCCAAGAGGTCCTCTTGAAACATTCCTCATCCTGGCCTCAGCCACATGTCCCCTGACTATCAGAAGGCTTCAGCACCTCCCTCCCTCCAACTCAAGGAAGGGTTTGCAGCCAACTGTGAGACCAAGACATCTGAGGCACCCTATGTGTACAGATGGCTTGCCAGCCAGGCAGCTGATGTACTCAGCACATGCTCCCCTCCTTTCCCTTTCCTATTTCTTTTCCCCAATTCTACTGCAAAATAAAGCAAGAGCAAATACTAAGAAAACAAACAAAACCCAGAATCCCCCAAAACTGAGACTTTATCTCCTTTTTTCAAACTGCCAACTCAGATTCAGAGCTGCTAAGATGTAGAAAATTACATAAAAAGTTAACTAAGTGTTAATTTAGCTGCTCTCTTACAGATACTCCTTCCTGACACAGTTTCTGCTCAGCACTAAGATCACCAGAAATGCCATCATTAGAAAAAAAATGCAAAGGTGGCAAGCTAATTTAAACACTTGGATATAATGAGAGGTGGAATTAAGGTGACAATACGGAAAGTAACATGCTTTAGTTACATTGGCAGTATCTAATATGCATTTTTATTATTTTCCTAGCAGGAATATGTCTATCATTTGAAGAAATGTATCCTTTAAGAAAAAAGATCCTTCAGAGTTATATATATCTAGTTAAAAAATATGTCCATGAAGGATTGCATTGAATTATTAAAAGCTGTAAGCATCAAATATATTTCCAAATTCTAAAAAGAAATTGCATGTTATCATAATTTATTCTTGTTAATTTTTAATTAATAAGGAAACAGTACTAGATGATTTTCAAATACTGATAAAACCCAGCAATTTCACAGGATCAATCCTAGTTCTTACATCAATGTTGCAGAAATTGGTAATATATGAATAAAGGAAACATTACAGACATTCTCAGTGATAGATATATATCATGTAATCTCCTCTAGGAATTCACCTACTGTGTCAAACATGTTTCTGCTCACACTATGAATACCATTCTTGCCCCCTGGGTTTACATTAGTGTTTGATTTATTTATATTTTTCTGTCTCATTTAAATGTAGTGATTGAATCAGCTATTGAGACATTTCACAAAAAGCAAATCACTTTCTGACTTCTTTAAAAGAAGTGAGCAGTAAAGAAATTGCCAGAGAGAAAGAGCACTCGCTAGAGGATTTATGTTGGTCATGGGATAATTCCAAGATAAAAACAATTCCAGCTTCAAAGACATTAACACCAAAGAGCTGTCTCATCAAACAATGCTAATCATCACATAAACTGAAAGCAGTCAAACAGCCTCTGGCGTGTGAGATGATACACATATACAGTTGTAGGAACATTTGGAGTAGCAGCAACACATTTTAGAGGCAATTATTTTGAAGTTAGGAGTGAATGGTGTCATGCCTTGTCACAAACATCAGTGGCAGCAATGCAAGATGTAGTTCAGAATCACTAATACAAGTTTCGAACGTCAGCTACATCCTTGTGACAAATGCCAAGCTGAGCTGTTCAAGTTATATAGCTGCATTCGAACCACAACAATGTCTCAGGAACAAAGGTTTAATGCCAAGGTAAATGCTGAATGCTAGCTTTAGTAATATGACCAAAAAACTTCAACCAACCTACAAATGCCTCCTGAGTCACACTGTCCCTGTTCAAGATCTGCTTCAGTTAAACATGTAGGGTCTATCTTTTCCCGTCCCAGGAATCACAGATATCAATAACAAATCTGTACAATGGATTTCAAAGTGAAAGAAAGGATGCTTAAAGAAAGAACCTGGTTACTGCCCCTCATTTATTTACCCTTTCTTAGTTTTGAAGTGGAGCACCCCGTTCATGAGTCACAGCCCATGTCCAGCTGAATAAGCTATTTTTGGTTTCCTCAGCTATAGCAAATACTCCCATATTCACTATAGGACAGGACTAGCCATTACTGCTTAGATGAATGTTTCTCTCTTCATCTCTTTATCAATCTGCACCCCAAAGACAAGGTAAAAAGCTTGAGAGTATTTTGCTGGTGTTTCACAGAGAAATTCCTGTGACTATTTCCTAAGAAATTGGACTACCATGCT
Organism: Edolisoma coerulescens; assembly: GCA_013397115.1. Classification (NCBI taxonomy): domain Eukaryota; kingdom Metazoa; phylum Chordata; class Aves; order Passeriformes; family Campephagidae; genus Edolisoma; species Edolisoma coerulescens. The sequence goes on from VWZW01004026.1 coordinate 2,914,936, forward strand.
CCAGAAGAAAGATATTGTAAACTATGACAGAGAGAAGAGTGATATCTCTGACCAGGTTGTTGTGCAACTGCAGTCAGCACAGCACAGGGACTAAGAAAACCAGACTGTTAAGTAGGCTTTGCTGTCCCAACCACAGTACGATAATTATGTGTTCTCTGGGCCATAATTGTGCATTCTAATGGCTTGCTGCATTAGCAGAGCTTACTCATAACTCTCAAAAATCCCAAACCCAACAAAACTCTCCATCTCTTTTTTTCATGCCATGCAAATGTGGTTAGACACTTGGCATCAACATAGATGGCTGTGACCCATAATTCCAGGTGAGATACTGTGACGAGTTTTGTCAAGAATTAATGTTTAGTGTTGTTCAGCACAGGATGTTTCATCTATGAAGGAGCACTAGTTCCTCATTTTCCATCCCTTTCACACCAACTGTTTAGTATTTATTTAGCTCAGAAATAGCCTTAGGACTTGTGTCCGACCTGACACCTGTGCCACAGACTATCATACAGCAGGTTTTGACCTTTAAAGGAAAAATGTATTTACACCAATTTCTAATTCCTTCAAATACATGATCACAATCTGCAATTAAAACGGATTGCATTAAGAAAATAGAAAGTACCAAGGGTATCATCTTTCAATAACTAGAAATACATTTGATAGAACCACATTATTTTGGTGCGAAAATGTCAAAATGGCCTCAGGAAATCAGTCAGGGTGCTCATTGTAAATGAAAGCAAATGACATACAGGGATATGGGCAGACTGACATGTTGCTTGATTCAGATTCAGAAGATCACTTTGAAGTAGCTGCAGGTTAATTTCCAGGAGTACAGAACATCAGGAGACACTGTCTTTTTTCGGCTTTCTTAAAATCATGACTAATGTGCTTCAGCAAGCCAAATCCTGACTGAGCCAAAGCTGAGGCATTCCAAGTAGCTGCCATCTCTGAAACAAATAAGTAACTTAAAAAACTATGAAAGGCAGAATATTTTGGTAATGTAGTAAGTAATGGTAAGTCTATGGTAATGTAGTTTGATTACTAAAACATGTGTCTTGATTTTAAAAATATTATGCACTCTGCGCCTAACTTGTTACTGAACACTCTACCAGCTGTGGATAAGATTTAGTACCCACAGCTGAACACAGAGTCCGAGTATGTGATTCATCAGGCCAAAAGCAGGTTTTTTCAGCTAAACTAATAGTCTACACAATTTCTACAGTCAGTGGAGAGAAGTTAGCTCAGGCTTATATTGATGTCTGAAATAGATCTTCTAAATCATACTCTAAAATCACTGTTTACCTCTGTTGAATATTAAAGTTTTTCTACAAAGTAGAAAAAAATGATTTTTACAAAATAGACTTTTAATTTTAGTTAAGGTAAAATGCAACCTTTATTATAATTTCTGCTTTAAATTTCCCCTCTTTTAATTATAAAATTCATAGTGTTCTATGAAAACTTGGTTGTTTCCTTCCCGATGGCTAGAACCGCATGAATAAAAGCTAAGCAAGAGAAAAAAAAGATGTACTCTTGGTGAAAAAAAAAACAAACCAAAACAACCAAGCTTGACAGCAGGATGTAATCACTTCTTTCCAATGTACATGAGGCAATGATGAGGAAAGTACTAAAAGTCAGAGGAAAATTAGCAGGCCAGATGGCTGGTGAAACAGTGACAAAATGACAGGAAAACAAAAAACCTAATAAAAATGAGCAAGTGACTATAGGAAGTGTATGCAAGGCATTAGAAATTAAATCATAAAGAGCCAGAGAAAATAAAGGGTATTATTGGAGGATACAGGAGATAGAAAACAAGAAAACTTTGTGTAGGGTAAGATCCAAGAGAGGTGACATGTAGCAACAGATGTTTCCCTGTGGCAAACTGATGAAGAGCCACATGAGTAGGGCGTAAAGCTACTAAATATATATCTTGCTCACATCACTGGGATGTGATTTTTAGGCTTGTTCTGTAAGAGGGATCAAGAACTCCTAGAGACAAAGAGAAAAAATAGTGTGAATTTCTGTAAATAGTAACAGTGGTAGTAACGATAACAGTATTCCAGCCCCTGCAGTGACTTTCATTATAGACTTCAAAGCACAATAGAAGCATTAACTAACCCTTATGTGAAGTCTCTGAGGTGAGGTTTTACATGCTGCTTTCAGATAAAGAGACTGAGCATCTAAAATTTGGCATAAGCAAAATTATACCACAAATAATTAAAAAGACAGAAATACCTTCATTAAAAAAAATAAAATCGGATGACCAGTACCTAGTCTAGCTAACAGGAAATGCTTTTAAAATGCTACAGAGTTTTTTCAAGTGGCTACAAAATCTGTTTGCAAGAGGATAATTTCCATTGTCATCAAAGTCAAAAAGGATTTTCACTTGCCTCTAGTGTAGTGGAATACAAAAATCCCGATGCATCTGACATACAATTTGGGCAACTGGGTTGAAGCTGTTGGAGTGTGAAATAGTGAAATGATATATTGCAAAGGGCATTTATTATGAATTTAGCATTTTTTCACAACAGTAGTACTTCAGTCACACATTTTGTTCTTTATTGGATGAGATCTCATTATAAAACATGCTGAATGTGTACATTAAATGAATTTTAATGTAGGACTTAAACTGAATTCAGAACAGAATATGAATCTGAGACATGATTGCTCACCAAATAAGAGGAGATTAAAGGACCACACAAACTCAAGCCCATCAAAACCCAACCCAAAACTTTCTTGCTAATTAAAGAGCAACGCTTCAGGATGTAATTTCCCTATTCAATCTGTTACACAGCCTAAAAAAAAATTCTGGTTCAATTGATGACTGGAATCTTTATTTGTTCTCACACCAAAATATTCTTACTTTAAATCTGTAGACCTGTGAAATACACACAGACTCAATAATCTTTATCTTAGAGAAAAATATCTCATTATTTAGTTGTAAACAGTTCTGAATATCTGCAAAGACCAGAGAAACCATGTACTCAGTATATGAAAATATAGTGTATAAAAAGTCATGTGCCATCATCACCAGAAGTAAAGATTCTGCAGATAAGCAAATTGTCATTTGTAGATTTTTGGGGGTTTTTTATAGCTTTGAAATATGTGTAGCATAATAAATACAGCAAAAAATGCCTATCTTTCCAGGTGAGGAAAATAGAAATGCACAATTTTGTGGCAAGTAGACAGGTGAACTCTAAGCTATGACATGTTTGGTTCAAGATGGGGCTTATGAAAAGCTACCAGTGACAGCACATAGCAAGGAGGCATTCAGCTGTCACATTTCCCAATCAGAAGGGCAAATTCAGCACTTCAGTGAAGAACACAACCTGAATGTGCTGATGGAGGGGTCATATTAACAGTCAAATTGGAGCACATCAATGGTGGTTTAGGGTACTTTCCAAACACTGTTTATTCAAATTGAGGAGAGGTTTTGTAGGAAATGGCTCAAAACTATACACTTGATTTAATTTTCTTAGGTTTTTGTGGTTAATTTCAGGGGGGGTTCAGATCAGTCAAGGTGTACACTTTTTTGGGCTTTTGTCCAAAATTTCTCAATTATCCCCACCTTCTTTTCTTTCATTCCCTGTCTGGGTCTGTTTCAGAGCACATGACCTCAATATATTCTGAATGAAATTAAGGAACAAAATAAATTCCCAGTGCACACCTGGTTGTCCTAAGAACATTCCCCCCATTGGAAACAGAAAAAATTCCCAAGGAGGCACCGGGGACATTCAGTGCAGCTATCAGGTCCTCTGTACCACCTGCTGTCTTCTAAATGTCACTCTCTTGACTACTGTCTGCTAGGTTTGCATTACTACTGTGGGTAGAGCAGGAACTAAACTTGCTTAATTCCATCTTTGATTCAGTGATATGACACCTGCAAGTACTTTGTTGAAAACATAGGTCTATAATTTAGATGAAATAAAATTATAAATTGAAGTCTTTTCAAAATAAAAGCAGCAGACAAAATGTCACTGCTTACTGCTATGACAAAGAGCACTTGTTAGCCCTCTGATTCTTAGAGGAAAAAATTGTATTTGGATTAAGAACATTTGTGTTTCTTTTCCAGTTGAACAAGTATGCTAGTTAAATGGACACCAACATGATTCTTATGTCATTTAGGTTCACTAAATAGAAGTACCCTATTGCAAAGAGCAAGCTGGCCATAGTTCTTACACTTAGGCTTATAATACCTACAATCAACACTGCAAAGCCTTTCCCCTGACCTTTCAATTTAGTTATACTATCTAAAGAACAATTTTTGGAATACCTCATCAAAGACAGAAAGTCCAACCACATCAAGGATGGAAGAAAATTGATTAAGGTAAGATCCATTTTATGCACACTTACACAACAGAACAAATGGGAACATTAGTGGATGAAGATTCAGAGAATTTACTCCTCTTTCTCCTGGAGAAAGGGGGATTAGAGAATTTTCCAAATGTGTCTAGTATCAGAACATATTTAATAGATCTCATTATTGTTGTTTACTCCATTTAGTCTCTGCTCCATTGAGGTGTGGCTGATGTATGAATTGGCATTCTACTCCATCCCTTTTAAGTTCTATGTAGAATCAGTTTTGAATTTATTAAATAATAATAAAAGCTATACATGTGGTAGCTTGAAATGTTGTGCAAAGCTACATCAAGAGGTGTTTCCAGAAGGAGATGTCAGAAATAGAAAGAACTAGAGGAGAAATAATAGGATGAATAATCACCCAATGAGAAAGAAAACCTCAAAAAAATTAAAGTGCATACTGGCTTTCAATGGCTGCAAGAAGCACACCCAACTGAAATTAAAGAAACAATTTTAATGTACAGATGTGTCCTGGGGAAAATGCTTAATATTAGCCATGATAAATAGATAGGACAATTTTATATGAACCAAAAATTTACCCAAGAAAGTTGGTCTGGTAAAAGAGAAGTGCTTTTGTGGATTATTTGGCACCTTTGTGCAAAATACCTGAACAAATTGGAATCAAATGGATTTTTGAAAGCAAAAGAAAAAAAAGTGTACCTAGTGTTGGTCATAGTCATCAAGAATAAGTGAGAAGTGCTGGAAAGAAACCAGAGGAGACTGACAACTGGCAAGTGGTAAGAAGAGATATGACTTCCTGTGGAACATAGCATCAGGAACTTAGATGATCATAGCCCCCTCAGATCTTGGTAAATTTGCGTCTTCCAGAAAGTCAGCTGGATTTAACAGCATGGCAACATCCTGCACAGTTGGGGGCAACAAAAAGAAATTTGAAGCTGGTGTTCCTTTCCTGCTGGGTTTTTACATCTCCAGTTGAGAGGCAGCAGGCAGCCCCAGCAGAGTACCTTTATGTGTGTACTTGTTTCATGTCAAAATAGGGAATAAAATGTTGGAGTAGTGCAGCAACAGAGAGGAAGCTTGAGGTTTTCTGAAGGAGGCTCACCAGCTGCACACATAAAAATGTTCTGCTGGGAAAACACAGAACTAATATTCCAAGGATGTTTATGGGGAAACAGAAACAATATAATGAGCAAAGAATGGGCAAAATGAGTAGATAATGAGTTGGTACTACCATAGTCATTACAGGAGAGTTGAGACACTGCACGGAAAGCTGGGGAGAAGATAAGTAAGGGCATGCCATCAGGGACAAATCAAAAGCTTAATGGTCTATAGGAAGTTGAAAGTTTATTTCTAAAAGGGCATATTGGGCAATTATAGACCTGTCAACTAAGTAGGAAGGAAGAGACAAAAGCAACATGAAACATTATCCAAGAGCAAAAGATGACACACTAACTCTCTGTCATTAAAGCCAGAAATTTTTCATGTATTGAAAAATACTTGAATTGCTTTCTGTTTTGTTGATTGCTTTTGTGTACTTGTATAAGTTCACTCTTAATGAGATTTTATTTCTATTTATTTTAGAATTTCCTAATAAAATCTGCCTATAGATTCAGGAAATACATTCCAAAAAAGACTTGTCCATCATATTCAAAGTGAGAAGGAATGTAAGATCCTTCCAAATTCAGCTTTATCTTCTCTTTATGGAATTTTCCTTCTTGCAAATTCAAAAAAAAAAAAAATTTCCAACAATAAGTTGGCATTTAAAAGGTAAACAAGACAATTTACATTGTCAGAAATTTATGTCATTTTATGAAACTCTATACTGGTAGGAGACAGGCCTATTGTAAGGTGGTAGCTTCATCAAGATAGTTGCTTATTGCACTCAATTGAATTGAAGGAGAAAAAAAATTCATACCATTTTCTGAAAATAAATCTTTGCAATAAGGTTGAATAGACCTGCATTTTTTTCCTTCTGTTTTCACGAAAACATCAAACAACAAGAGAAAAATATTAAGTTCGTTGAAATTATATCTTCCAGTCTTGATATTTTTCCATCTTGAGCATTGTCTGCTAGTATTTTTGAATATTTGTAAGTTACATCACTTCTTGTGTGAAATATGTACCAAAAAGGGTAAATCTTACAGGTATGTGTGAGGACAGGAGATTTGCAACTCACAGTAAGGAATGGACTTTAAAAAGACTCTTCTCTAAGACATATTTTATGTTTAATATCTACGTTACACCTTGAAGAGTGTGTGTAAACAGCAATTAAGTCATCAAGACCATAAAAATGCAAGAGCTGAAGTTGATGCAATAATTAATTCTGTATGCCCAGGAGGGAGGAGAAGGATATGACTGAACTTAGCATGGCCAGAAATAGCAAACAGTTATCTGTTTTCCTATGTTAGAGGGGGTATAGTCAAAATGTCAACAGATGAGAAAGAATATATAATAGTAGAACAAAACCAGTATTGAGACACAGAAACAGAATAGATAATATAAAGCAAAACCTGATATTTAAAAAATATAAAAGAGATTATTTCCTTGTCTTTTCCTGAGCAATTTCACAAATTCTAAAATTAATATTTTAATTTATTTCTTCTTCCATTTTTCTTTCTGCTTCTGCTTTTTAATAACAGCTCCACAAGTAATAATAATTAATTTTATTTAATTTGAATTGGCAATGAGATTTTAATGATATTAAAAGCTAATAATTAATATCCAAAATTAATTTTTTTCTAGTGAGCTACAAAGAGAATTATTTGTTATGTAAGAAATAGTCATTAAGGGAGAAATGTTGCTAGTCCAATGTGGTGGGTTGACTCTGGCTAAACACCCAGTGCCCATCAAAGGCACTCTATCACTCCCTTCCTAAGCTGGACAGGGCAGAAAAAATATAATGAAAGGCTCATGAGTCAAGTTAAGGACAGAGAGAGATCACTCACCAGTTACCATCACGGGCAAAACAGGCTCCATGCAAGGAAGATGAATGTAATTTATTACCAATCAAGACAGAGTAGGATAATGAGAAAATAAAAACAAATCTTAAAAAAACCTTCCCCTTACTCCTCTCTTCTTCTGAGGCTTAACTTCATGCCCTAATTTTCCACCTCTTTCTCCCCAGGGGCATAGATGAATGCGAAGTGGGGGTTGTGGTCAGTTCATAACACGTATCTGTCACTGATTTTTCCTCAGTAGGAGAACTCCTCACTCTCTTCCACTGCTCCAGCGTGAGGTCCCTTCCACAGGAGACAGTCCTCCAAAACTTCTGCCTGAGTCCTCCCCAGAAGCTGCCCCTCTTCATGAACTGTACAGCACAGGTCCCTGCCACAGGGTGCAGTCCTTCAGGAACAGATTGTGCCAGCATGAGCTTCCCGTGGGGTCACTGCATCCTTCAGGCATCCATCTGCTCTGGCATGGGGTCCTCCATGGGCTACAGGGACACAGGTTCTTCACCATGGTCTGCACCACGGGCTGCATGGGAATCTCAGCTCTGGTGCCTGGAGCAGCTCCTCCCCCTCCTTCTCCAGTGACCTTGGGGCCTGCAGGGCTGTTGCTCTCATTGGTCTCTCTGGCTACAATTGTGCAGTTTTCTTTTTTCCCACCCTTCTTATATATGTTATCCCAGGGGTGTTACCACCACCTTGGCCAGTGGTAGGTCCATCTTGGAGCCCACTGGCATGGGTTCTGTCAGACATGAGGGAAACTTCTGTGAGCTTCTCACAGAAGAATCCCTATAGTCCCCCCACTACCAAAACCTTCTCATGCAGCCCCAATACATCTAATTATAACATACTTAATTTGTATTTTGTCATTAAACCAATTTTTCCACAACTTAATTTTCTTGCTGTCATTAAGAAATTAAAACGCATTGCTTCATGCAAAATGTCACTTGCATTTTGAACCACCAGAAATTACGAGGTGTGATATATTTTGATTTTTAAAAGAATGCAGCAACCCAATGTATTTTTTACTCTCCCCAAAAAGCCCTGCCACTTGGTTGAGCTATACTACTTACCAGATTGCTGTGTCTATACATACCCATTCTAATGTAACAGGAAAAGCCTCAAACCGTGTGAAACACTGAGCACTCTTCACTAGGGCTGCGTAAATTGAATAAGAAATTGAATCCATGAGCTCACCTTAAGTGTATATAACTGGAAAAAACTAATAAAAATGTAGAGTGGATTGTCGCGGTGGCCCAGCCCATAGCAGGACTGGCCGAGGAGCCACAGAGCTCTGAAACCTTAGAGGCCCAATGGTAGGCCTGCTTCAAGCACAGAAGTTTAGCAACATCTCCCTAGAGTTGTGGTGACATCCCACAAGGCATTGCTAGTTGTTAATTCCCTTTGTTTTATTGGCCCGTTGGCCCTCCAGCCCTTTTATCCCATATTAGTCATGTGTTCCGGAAAGTTCCCGCCTACTTGACACCCCATTGGTTCATGTTTCTCTGCACTGCCCCTCTCCTCCCCTGTTGGCTCCTGTTCTGTCACCCCATGTTCTCACCACCCCCTGGCCCTCACCCCATTGGTTCTGGCTGTTTTACCCGCCCCTTGCACCGCCCCTGTATAAAACCCTGGACCCTCCACCAGTGTGTGTCTTTTGTCCCTGGACCCCTTCCTGTGTGGAATAAAACCCTTGGAACTCCATACAAAAGACCCCTCCTGCCTCTTTGTCTCCGGTGATGCAGCGAAGTTGGTTTAGGCTTCGGTGTGAGTGTTGTGTGTGTGCTACCACCAGCACTGGTGAGCAGATTGCTTGTGAGTGTGCTTGTGTGGCACCACCTGGGCAGCCCGAATGCGAACTGGGACGCTTTGGGAAGGACGCGGCATCTTGAACACCCCCCCCACCCGCACGGCATCAGTGGATGTTGCTACTTTCCAGCAGTCTGCATAGCACTTCATTGTGTGCTTATCTACAAGGCTGTGGTTAATTCAAACTCACATGGTAAGGATCTGAGCGTGTGTGGCCACACACTTCCTGGTCTGGTCTGCCGCTTCAGCAGGGCTTCTTCAGCTATACACAACAATGTTTGCTTACTTCTAGAGACGGAGACAAAACCAGAAATTATGTTTAAAGAAAAATATGAGCAGGCATTCTACCTATCAGCAGGTGTTTGGAAACAGCGGGACTTCCACATTTATTTTCTATAATTCCCATAATTACCACCCCTGTACTTGCTGTAACGATGTCACAGCAGGTGGCAATTTGTGCATCTTAGTGCTGTGATGCTCCTTATTAGAAGTACCATTTCAGGATAACATTGAAGGTACTAACCACAAGTCTGAACTTTGTTGTATAAACAGTTTTCCTGGCTTACTTTCAGCACATATTTTAGTTAGAAGTATCCACCTGATATAAATTCTAACAGCATTTGAACTCATGCACCATTTCTTTTCCATTCCTATGTAAACCATCCTAGGTTATGTTAAACAAAATTTCATTGCAGTGGATTCTATCAATGTATTTTTTCTTCCTTTCAGAAATATACATTTGAACTGAATTTAATGTTTCCTGAAAGTTGCTGATGTGAAAATCTTTGAACTTGAAGGTCTTCTTCCTTTCCCACAGAACAGATCCTTTACTGCATAGAGAGATACTTTCAACTCTCATGTTTTCCATACCTTTAAACTGTTCATGCTTCATCAGGGATTTAAATACAAACATACAAGGGATTGAGTTAATTTTAGACCACAGAAGCATCTCAAATTATTAATGAATCACTGTTAGTCTAAAGTGCATGCCATTTAAAGAAATACTATTGATTGCTTTTGGCTTTTTAATTGGAGTATTTTAAAACAGTATTCTTCTTCAGTTATGATAAACCCTACTTAAGTGGTATTTTAGAGCTTCTCCAGGAAAGTCTATAGTAATAATATATGGAAACAGTGAAATAATTTTTCACTTAATGCTAACTGTTGTAAAATAAACAAATGAACTGAGAAAATAGACAAAGCTGCATTTTTTTAATCTCCTTCTTATCATCATATGAAATATATAGTACTTCCTATTTCTCTAGATTAAGAACTCTACATATGGATATTTTATCTGAACTATTAAATTTTTTAATCTTGAAATTTTGACAGGAATTCTGGTAGGACATACTTTGTCATGCCAGTGACACACTTCTTCATCAGCTGGACAAAGAAAAGAGGTGTAATAATGTATCTATTTTTCTTGTTTTAAGGGTATGTATATTTTTACTTCTTCTTCTAGGAAACACTGAAGAAAGATGAACAGAAATAAATGTGAGAAATTAACAGAGAACCATATTTACTAGCAATTAATTAAAACACACACAACTCATCAAATATGATAATGAGTTCCAAATGCAAAATGCTGTAGAAAATCAACACAACTACATTTTTCATATCTATAAAAACCCTTCTTCAGACAAAATACACAACTGGTATCAGTATCATATCTTGTAAAATATGCATAGTTCTTTCCTACTTTTTACTGGGGTTGTAACTTAATTAAAGAATATCACGTGTTTAAAGATCTTTTATCACAGAGATAATATTCCTGAAAATCAGAAATTAGGATGAAGCCTAAATGATAAAATATATGTAAAAGTGACAAATTAATAATAAAAGCAGATGCTAATATACTTGGGTTGTTTTATTTAATCTCTTCATTTCACATTTAATTATGTCAGTGTAAAAAAAAATCACATCTCAATCCTTTTTAACACTTACAGCAATATACAACGTCATCCTTTCCTTTTTTGTTTTAAATACCTGTAGGCCATTTTTTTAATCATATTAACTATTCAAGATTGAATTTTAAATCTGCTTATCCTTTCTGTGCTTATAGAGTAATTGCTGCCTAATTTCATCTAAATGCCAATGTACATGTTGTTTGGATAGTCTAATATATCATGGTACCTCTCTAGGAAGTACTCAGGGCCATAAATTAACTCTAATTTCCATTGCATTCTATAATTAGCAATTATTGGCAGGCTGAATGTTTACAAACAGAGCTACACATTTTCACACTGACATATTTCACAAAACCTTTGCAATTTCCTAGGTAATAGCAATGTAATGCACAATGTAAGGGTGTTCCAAGGATACAAAGCATCTTGTAATCTGCAATTCCTTGGTAATATTTGAAGTAGAGACCTGACTGTACCACCTATAAAACCTATGTGTTTTAATCGGGCAATAATTGCAACTAACAAATACAAGTGTACTAATATAGTGTTACCAGCAACATGTGTTTTTTAATGCAGTGATGGCACAGCCAGACACCATGTATAAGCATTTTATGTAAATGTGGGATCATTGTGAACACTAATGGGGCTAAGAAAGTTTGGTGGAGCTCAAGAGAGAATACAAGTGAGAATCTGCAAGATAAAGAAAAAGACAAGCAGAAGGGAGTGCCAATAGGCAGGACCTCCTGCCAAATCCCCCAGAAGGATGAATGGGGAAATCAAAAGCAATATAAGCCCTGTTTGATGAGGAAAGGGGGAGCAAGAAGGCTAAAACACCAACAGTGATGATCAAGGATGGAGAAGACAGGAGTGTCCCCTCTGACTTGTCCCACCAAAGGACTGTCCAGGCTGGTCACCGTGGCCTTGGCAGCTCAGTATCACCAAGGAGCATGGCACTCATTGTGAACTACACAACATCACCTCTGGGACACAGTGTGCTCACGGCTAACTTCAGACATAGCTGTTAACTTATGTGAGTTCATAGTGGTAATGGTTATTAATGTGTAGGAGAAAACCATTAGCATGCCGTGTGTTGGTAACAAATGAATGAATATATTAAAGTTTTGTTCTTGAGGTTTGAAAGCAGCGTGATTTATCAGTCTTCTAAACACTCCCGTCAGAGCAATCTCTAATCTCTTAACTGAAATACATGAACATATATTCAGTTCTAACAATATATAAACATTTGTAATATATTATTGTTTGTGCTGTCACAAGAAAAAACATAAACTGTGTAGAAGATCAGACCCTCTAAAGCATAGATACAACTTTTCCATTGTAAATAAAAAGTTTTCTCTGGGGTTTCTTCAAGTCAAAAAAAAAGTTAACAAAGATTGGTAACTTTTTTCTCCCTCATTACAGAAGTAAAATTTTTATTGAGGTTTGTAAGATAGCTTTTAAGTCCTTTTCATTCATACACAGAGATAATTCATGCTTTATATTATTGCTGATGAAAGGGAAATGCTCTTGCTATGAGTAACTTGAAGATATAAGGTTCTCGTTATACTGTTTCAATTTTGAGAATTAATCCATTATTATCAACTGGATAATCTTCAAATTTATCTCTCGTACCTCTGTCTATACTCATTCTGGTTCATAAATGCCTCAGTTCTATGACACTTAAATCAGGAAATAAAGTGTGTGCCTTAAGTTTGTTTCAAGAAGGAAGGAAAAAAAGACTCAGAGTTTTGCTTTACTACTTCTTTATAGTCATCTCAATTAAATCTTTAGAATTTTTAAAATAAAGAATAAAATTAGAATTTTCCAAGTTATCTAATAATTAATTGTACAATACAATTATATTATATATCTATATTATTATATATTGTATAATACAATCTTAGAGGCATCCTCGTAAGATCAAAAATAATGGAGACTATTCCTTCTGCTTTGTACACAGCTAAATGCCTTGTAAATTTCAAAATTGAAAATTTACTTTTGCATGATGTGTTACAATCATTTACTGTTGCATTGGGAAAACAACAAGGCGAATTTCTAAGGGAATAATGCATTCACCCTTTCCTTTCTCATTTTCCAACAGCAATCCAGTGTGCTTTTCCAAAAAGATGGAGACTGATGAGAAAGATCTATTGATCCACCTCCATCTCCTGCTCTGGGATAAATAATGCCTAAAGCAAACTGGCTTCAAAGAGACACATTGATTTGAAGACAATTTAAATGGGGAGAATATGTGTGTGGAAGGAAGAATTCCTCTACAACAACCGAATGCAGACTATCAAATTTAACACATTAAAAGATGCTGTAGAAATTATGCTGTATAAAGGTTACCAGAGTCCTCAGCAGTCCTTTCACACCCTCCCAGTTTCATAGAGCTATATGTTGCCCAAAGGCAGACCCTAGTATTCAGAGGAAAAAATATATTTCTAGAGACTGAGCCGAGATTATGCAACTCACGAAACTGGACAGTATCTGTGGGTGGGGGATGGAGACACGGACCCAGATCAGCAGGGGACCTGAATTGTTTATTCAAAGAAATGGTTTTATACCCTTTTTCAAGGCACAGTATTTCCTTACATGGTAATTCTCACTAGGTGACCTATCCCATATTGCCACCTCAGCAACAGGCTTTCTGAATGTCCTTCTGTGGAGTGATCATGTGCTGTTCACCCCTCTGTCAGCTTCCAGCAGGCTCCTCTCCATAGGAGACAAGCCTCTTTGTGCTGCCATGTGCTCCTTATCTCTCCTCACAGTATCTGACTTAAACTTTTTCTTGTTAATTTACAAGCCACTCTGTCAAATTGCCAAAAAAATTAAAACAGTAAAAGTCAAACACATACCCCCAAAAGACTCATTGCACTACATAATTTCCTCTCCCTTCTCTTCATTGCACTGCTTACATAATGATGTAACTAAGCAGTTTTTATTAGAACACAGGAGAATCAGGGGTCTGGATTTTGTTGACCTCTCTTGAGCAGCTCTCTCAAAGAACAGTTTTTACAAGCCATGGAATGAACTACTGGCCAGTGTGAATAAATTTGAAAAGAGGATATAAGAACCTGTGAGATAGTCTGTCATGTTGGAAACTCGTTCTTTTCGTGATGAATCTTCAGAGCCAGTGAGAAAATTGCTGTCAGGTTTGTCAGGGAGCCGTATCTGAAACATTCTTACAGAAATTATATAAATACATAGAACATAAATTATAAGTAATTGTATTTTTCTATAACTTGTTCCAGGAATTAATTTTCCCTATTGATTTAATGTATATCTACCATCAGCTAATATTTTGTTTCCATTTCTGATTATTGCCTGGTAAATGAAAAATTCATTACATTTCTCAGACTCTTAATATTCAGTTGAAATTCTATTTCTCTGATTTGAGTGTACATTGTTGACAGGAAAATTTACTTGACTCTTGTTGCACACTGCTGTAAATGAGCATACAACATGCAAACCAAACGAAAGGCAAGATTATAACCTAATCCATGAATCATGAGGGAAAACATGGGGTAATCTGCATCTTCTCAAAGATACTAATTTCCATTGTGTGAGAAGTAAGAACACAGTAGAGTAAATGAGAACAAGGCTCGTTCTCGGTAGACAGAATTCATTTAATATACCTTTGGTATTTAAGGGAAACATGATTAACAAAAGAAGACTAAGGATGATGTTTATATATTCATGCATTCTTTTTAAATCATGCAGTTCTGAAGTGCTGAAGGGCTTTTTCATCTTACTTTGAGAAGAATAGCAGCTGTGACTGGCTATTCTTTTAACTTTTTGTAATTTTTATTAGCTTGCATCCTTCGTGATTTCTGTACTCAGTAAAATAATGTCCTTGTCAGCACCTTTAGAAGACATTAATACAACAGAAAGAAATGCACTTCCTGTATTCACTGTGAATGAAGAAGTGCTAACTGGTTCAAGCTCAGTAACTGCCCTCTTACAAACCTGTCACTGCTAAAAGCAAAGCGAACACATTCCAAATAATCCATTAATGATCACTTATGTACAAAGATAGTTTTAAACCAGAGAATTCATAATTTATGACCAGAGTTAAGTAACTTTCAAGTTCCTGTCCATCACAGTGTCCACTCTCAAAAGTGGGCGAGAATTCTTTATGATTGTAGGACATTGTATTTTCAAATATCCTGTCTATGATAAACCGGAGATGTTTCCATCTCTTATTCCAAGTTATTCATTATCTTTGAAATAACAGCTTGATATTACAGATTTTGAATGCAAAATATGTTTAATCTTCCTATCTGTATTCAATTCAGCTTTCATTCCCAGATATGTGATAAGGGTTTCATCTTAAGATGAACCTTGGCTTCCTGCCCTGAAAAATGGCCTTTGGGTAAGGCTTCTCTGCTGTTTCTTGACCTGGTATAGTTTTTGGATTTTTAGACTACACAGCTGAGCTTGTTTCATTTGCGAGTCTTAGTCCTAGATGATGGTGCCATTATTCCAGCTTTACTGGTTTAGAAGAGCAAACTTCCAGTTGTTTAAAGAATTAGTGGATGAGATCCAATGGAAAACTGTCCTTAGGGACAGAGGGGCTGACCAAAACTGGCAACTCTTTCAGGTCATTTTTCTTAGAGCACAAGAGTTCTCTGTCCCAGTGTGTAGGTAAGCCAGAAATAGGCATGGCTGATTAAGGATCTGCTCGTCACACTGAGGTGTAACAAGGAAATGCGCAGCCAGTGGAAGTAGGGATATGTGACCTGGGAAAAGAACAGGAATATGGTTTGGATGTGTAGGGATGGTGTCAGGGAAGCCAAGGCACAGATGGAATGGGACTTGGCAGGAAATGTGAAGAATAACAAGAAAGGATTCCATAAGTACATAAGTCAGAAATGAAAGGCCAAGGAAAGTGAATCCCCCTGAAAAATCAGAAGGGTGAAATGGTATCAACAGATATGGAGAAGACTGAGGTACTCAATTAGTCTTCAGAGGCTTCCCTGAACCTTTAGGTGGGGGTTGGGGGGAGCAGAGTCCCTTCCACTGAGAGTGAAGGGCAGGTTTGGAACCACTTAATAACCACCTTATTCTAAACCAAATAGCCATAGGTCTATGGGATCTAATGAGATGCATCCCAGGGTCCTGTGCCAAGCCAGTCTCCATCAAATTTGAAAGTTCATGGCCATCTTACGAAGCCCTGCTCACTGAAAAAAGGGGAACTTCACTCCCATTTTTAAAAAGGGGAGGAAAGAAAGAACCAGGGAACTACAGGCTGGTAAGCCTCAGCACTGTGCCTGGGAAGATAATGGAGCAGGTCCTCATGGAAGCAGTGTTAAGGCCTATCCAAGAAAAGGAGGTGATCCAAGACAGACAGCATGGCTTCACAAAGGGAAATCATTCCTGACCAATGTGGTAGCTATATGTGATAGAGTAACAGCAATGGTCAACAAGGGAAGACCACTTGATGTCTCTATCTAGATTTCTGTAAGCCCTTCAACATGATCCCATGACATCCTCATCTGCAAATTGGAGATGCATGAATTTGAAGGGTGGACTATTCAATGGATAAGGAATTGTCCGGACGGACATAGCCAGAGAGTTGTGGTCAATGATTTTATGTCCAGCTGAAGGCCGGTGACGAGTGGTCACTCAGGGCTCTGTCTTGGGACCCATGCTCTTCAGTATCTTCATCAGTGAAACAGACTGTGGGATCAAGTGCACCCTCAGCAAGTTTGCAGACAGCACTTCTCCTGTGAAGACAGGCTGGGACAACCAGAGTTGTTCAGCCTGGAGAAGAGATGGCTCCATGTAGACCACAGGGACAGATTGCATAGGGCACTGAGCAACCTGGTGTAGAGGAAGGTGTCCCTGCCTATGGCAGGGTGGTTGGAACTAGATGATCTTTAAGGTCCCTTCCAAGCCAAACCCCTCTATGATTATGTGATTCTAAAATGAGTTTTCTGGAGCACATGTTTTGTATGAGGCAACATATCGTCTCCCTTTCCCCTCTCCCCGCCAAACAAGATCAATGATAAAGAGCAGTAAAAAGTTTTTTGAATGCAGAAGCATGCATGCCAGGTAGGAAAATTTAAATTTTCTCCCACTGGGGGCTTTTTGCAACTAAAAATTGAATCCAGTTTTAAAACTACAATTTTTATTTTTGGGAAGTATCTTAGCCTAACAGTCTCTAACTTGAAGGAGCTATAGATTTTTTTAGCTGGATGCAATTTCTTTTAAGAGTGCTTTTTGAGCATTTATTACCTGCAAAAGAAAGAACTGGAAATGTGATATAAAACAGACTACTTCTTTGAAAAACTTATGCTGAGAGACTGCTTTTTTCTCCCCTTCTTTGCTTTCAGAAAACTAAAGGACTTTTGTTATTCCCCTTCATGGCACTGTTGGTGAGGAAAGTACAAAAGGATTTTACCACTTCATTCAGAAAAACGGTTTAGCCAGCTAGGGCAAAACACTCATTAGAAAACTTATGGTAACCCTACCTTTGTCTTTAAAGTTAAAAGCAGTTCCTGTTTTCCTAAAAATTTTTAAACAGACAATTTAGGCACAGGTTTATAATTATTCATAAGATGATGATTTTAATCTCAATGATAGTTTGATATTGTGCAACTAACTAAAATTCCAACCACATTAGAGATGCAAAAGAGTGAACAGAGATTGGAAAAAGAGGTCACATAGGTAACTCACAGTCATGTTAATGTCAGGATCTAATGCCAGGAGGTCCTGGAAAAAAATTGAGTACATTGCTTAATGATAAGCTTGTATCCTGCTGCTTCTAGTATTCAATTATTTTTCAAATTCAAAAATCATAGCAGGATTCTACTAGATGTGTTGTAACTAGTCTAGCTATAGTATGTCAGCTTAAAAAAAAAAGAGAATGAAAGAAAAAGAGGAGAATTCTATATCACTGTTATTTACAACAGTATCATAACAGAAGGTTTTGCACTTTCAATCAGATATGTAAATACAGGTATTAATACTAAAAATGAGACCCACAAAGACTCCTTTTCCTCCACTCCTTCTGGAAATGCATGAGCTGCAAAATCAGTTGGTCTTGATTACCAGCTTTGTGAGAAAGAAAACAGGCCAGAAGAATTGTCATTAACTTAATACTTCCCAAGGAAGTGAGTGATACTAATAGTGCCTTGTCCAGATCAGAGCTGAAAATAAAGGCAAGCTCTGCTGCTGCTGAAAATAAAGCCTGTTGACTGGATTTGGGGGTCTCAGCCTTCTGTACATGCCTGTGTCTTTTCTAAAAGAGTAGAAAAGTTACAGAAGGGTACCCAAAACATCTAATATGTGTATGTTTTCCCTTCAGCCACTGAGCCAAAAGACACTTGGTTGTAAAAGTTCTTTACGAAGTACCAGCTTCTGGCTACCTAAACATAATTATCAGGAAACAAGTGCTTTTCTCTCCTTATCACCTTTAATGTTCCTCAGAGATACTGCTAGGCAGAAAGAAACAAAATTTAAAAACCAAAAAAACCAACAAAACAACAAAAACCCCCAAACAAACAAACAAGCAAACAAAAAAAGTCCTGTGAAAATATTTTTGCTAATTCACTGAGTTTCTTTACTTTTTTATCCTTTATCTTGTACATTATCTCATTTGATTAATGACCTTCTATGCAGTAATATGCTATGTAAAGCCTTTGTTATGCATTTTATACATTGAAAAAAATTAAAGAATGATGACAGGTATGATGATCTTGGTATAACCCAAGATTAAATTACATAAATTAATTAAATTACTGAATTTCAGCAGCTGAACAATAAGTCATTGTAATATAAATTGAATGTGAAACTTCTAAATTGAAAGTCATGGAAATAGGGGAAATTTTTTTAAGGTTAGTTATATTTAATGGGAATTGATTGTGAGAATAAGCCACAAATATAAAAGTCACGAGGTTGTAGAAAGTTCAAGTGGGATTAGTTGTCATTAAAGTCTCATCTGAAGTGGAGGTACAGAGTCCTATACTAGAGGTGATAGAGAATGGTTTTCCAGGATCAAAATTTCGAATTTAATCTTGATTCATACCCAGTGTTGGTACTGAATTAGATTTATTGTCACCTGTTTCATTTATTTCCTAATGAAATGACAAGTAGATCTATACATCCATTCATATGGACAGAAAGAGAAATGCCAACCTCTCCTTGTTCACATGCTTTAAGAATCCAGCAAGGGAAATGCATCCCAGAGGAATGTCTGTGAGGCTTAAACCCACCAATTTATGTAGTGTCTATTACAAAACAGTGATGACCCAAGGCTGTCCTTACACTTGCCATTGCCAGCTTGGTAAATTTGGCTAATGAACATAACATTACACTTTGATATTTTTCTTGACTGGTTACCGTAAATTTAAATAAACATGCTTATTTATAAGGATGATAATGATCATTGCAGGCTTTCCTCAAAAGAAGGCATTGCATGTTTACATTTGCTCATGGAGTAACTTTGAAGGGCTTTTTTTTTAATTTCCTTAGTAACAACTTCTAAGTGAAAAAGTACGGTTTTCTTGTAAAAACATCTTTTATTGAGCATATGTTTTTCACTGATACTCTGCAGGGAGAGTTTTTCTAAAAAGGAAACCAAACAGCCTTTGTGTAAATAGTTGGGAACAAAAAAGCAAAACTGCCAACTTACTTTCCATTTTGCTACATAGATAATGTCCACATAGGATGCTTGGGAAGACAGTTCTAGAGCAGTTGATTTTGCTTTAGCTTTTTTATTTAGCCTGTAATATTGGTACTGCTTCATATAAAAATTTCATTGTAAAGATTTGAACCTATATGCTTGGTGATCCCAAACTGTAAAATATAAATCCCATTTCCTTCCATACCTAATTTTTTGATTCTTACATTACAGAAATTCTGTGGAGGACAGCAGTGCATGATCTCTGATAATTCCTACCTCTAGCAGACTGAGTAATCTCTTCAGGAGAAATCATTTGTATGGAAAATGTTAGGGCAAAAAAGTCAGTCCCTGTAACTCCACTCATCCGTATTCATTGACTCATGGGAGTGCTCCCACATTGACTTGATTAAATCCATAAAAATATACATCAGTATTTCCAGGCCTGAACATTAAACAGCAGTTCACCAATCTATTTGAGGTACCCTGCAGAAGTTTGAGATAAATAGTATTTGAGACACACTGCAGTTCCTATCGACTGCAGCAATGGGAGTTTTGGATGTACAGCATACTTGGTCTCTCAAAGATTCTGAAGTATGGAATTAGCCAGGTGATGATGGGTAAGAAAAGCAACGAAGAATTATTGTAAGATGTGGGTTACATGTCAAACACAATTAGACACTAGGAGCTGTGCCTTCTTTTATCTCTGTACTAGAGTGGATACAATAGAGAAGGCTGGAAATTCTATAAACGAGTGAACGAGAAAATTATTAAAAATAATTAAAACAATGATTTCGTAAATGAAGGACATGGTGATAAAAAGGTTGGTAACATTGGCATTTTCAGTCTTATAAAGTAATGCTGGCTTCTATGACTTCTAGTACCTGCCTGATAATATTCTAGTGTTCCTTTGTCTGCTCATGCAGATCATTTAACTCAATAGCTTGGCTCTTTGTCTTTGCTTTCACTCTTAACTGCCTTTACATATTAAGAAAAATTAATTTGTTCTACCTACTAGCCATATTTTTAAGAGTAGTACACTTCCTTTTCTATCTCATGACATCTCACCAGTCTCTACAGCCTATTTAAACAGAATGTCACCCAGAGGTTGTTGCCCAAGCTTCTCTTTTATGATTTTCCATTTTATAACACTCAGGTTCTAAGCCAAGTTTGACACAGACCAAAAGCACACACGAAGGGATTGGAGAAGGTGGAAAGGACAAATTTCAGAACAAAAGCAATTAAAAAGTGTGAAAATGAAAATGACAAAGCAGTTTGAAGACTCTAGCGATGAAGAGAAATTAAATGTTCTGGCATGGGATTTACCAAACACACCTGGCAAAAATAGTGCTTGCCCTCTTCAAGGGTCATTTTAACAGATATTTTCCTATTCTCTTACTCCTACTTTCAGTTTAGGGCCTATATTACACAATTGCTGAAATGACTGATCACTGTTCATGAATGCCATGGTAAACACCAGCAAAAAAAAAAAAAAAGTATAAAGAAATATTCTTTCTGAGGTAAATCGCTTCTGGGCTGTGTGAACATGGAGAAAATAAGACAATTTTTTTTTTTCCCTTAATAGCCTACATGTGGCAGAGGATTGTTCTTTTACACAGTCACAGAAGACGATTTTGGACTTCAGATCCTATTTCCTCTACTGGCACGGTATGATTTTATCAATTTTGAAATCATCAGAAGTGCCTCTGAAAAGAAAAAGTATGAGAGAAGAGGAGGAGCTATGAACTTGACCACAGGGCTACAAACACAAAATCATATTTTACACTGAAGTAGCTGAAAAATTTTGAAAATTAATGATTTTATGACAGTTACAAGGGGCAGAAATGCCAAAAAAGCTGTGTATTGCACCTATAACTATCATCCTAAAGATAATCATATAAATCAAATTATCTGGTGCCTGTGCTATCATAAAATCACGAGTTTAGCGTATCAAAATCATATACAATCAGATTGCTCTCCTAATGATTTTACTTTACTTGCAAAATATGGATAAAATGCTGATAAAATGATATGCGCTATTCTGAATTCTCATATTTTATTTTTCTTATTTTTTATTGTGAAGATCATTTAAACATCTTAGAATTATAAAACTGCATTTAAATTCTTCATAATTATTGATACTAAAGAAACAGAGATCCTCTCTTACATCTAGTTACTATGGATTTTGTTTTACTCTTAATTTTGTTCCAAAAAATACAAAACCAATGAAATGCAAGAAATTATTCATTTTAGAAAAACAGCATTGCTAAATCAACTTATCGCACAACAACTCTTTCATTTATATATGATCATTATATATGATCACATAAACACTGGAACAAAAGAAAAAATATGTTAGCCATGAAAACCTTTAATGTATTTTATATATAAATAAAAGTTGGTCTCACAAATACCTCTTCCATATTAACTAAGAAATAGAAAATCCTAAAGCAAAAAAGTCAAAAAGGGCATTTTTGTTTTTACTGAATGCAACACGAAAAGATCATCTGAAGGAAAACAGAATAAATTTTTAGATATTAATTTTTACATGACAATGTTTTTTGTGAAGATACAGTCAGAAAACTGGAGATGAGTTCATCTGTTTAGCAATCTAAGTTTAAATCTATTTAATCAGGGCTGATGTTATAATTACAAAAAAGCTTTAATTGTGAGCACTATCAGGCAGCAATAATTGAGTCTAGTTGCATGAATATGGCAGGGGTGAATGTCCAAAAATATGTAGTTTAATTTTATTTCTTAAACTTAAAAATAGAGTCAAGTTGACAACTTTGTCCACCTCAAACAGTTTTTACCTCAATCTTCCACATTCTAATACTTGAACTGAGTGAAAATATGATAATTAATTTAGTTGTCTAAACTCACTAATGAGGAGCTGAGCCCTCAGATCTTATGTATGGTCATACAAAGATTTTGAGCTGTGTTGACTTTGAATTGCACTATCCACTGACACTTCTAGAATGGCATGAGATTCCCACAATGAGTTTTTATTGCATTCATTTCCCTGTTGTTAAAACTGTTGCCACTGAGGTAGGCAAGATGAAGAGGGCTCTTTTATGTTCTGTCAGAGCACCTTCCAGCTGAAGTGGTAAATACAGTATTATTTGGAAAGCTTTGGTCTATTAACAATCATTGTATCTTTATGAATTTTTAAGTTTTGCTATCTATGCAAACTCTTGTATATGCTATGTAAAACAAGAAGACCTCATAAACTCACTAAATTAATATTTCTGACTTTCATAAATACAAAAAACCCGACCAACCAATACAAAAAACCCAACCAAACCGAACCTCAAATGCCATATCCCACTTTAAAAAAATAAAATCATATATCAGTTGACTCCACTGTCTAAGATTCCAGTTTTCTCTAATATACTTGTTATCTATGAAACTTTCAGTTTTTTCATTTGGAAAAATGCTTGGTCAATATTAAAATTAATAATATTGTTATTATGCAAAATGATGTTGCTGCATTAATTCCTGAAACAAATCCTTTTGTATATAAATTTAGCAATATATTTTTAACCTGATTGAGTTAAGGACTATTGAGCTTGTTTTAATATCCTTTTTCTGAGGGCTTGCACTTGCATTGCAGCATTGTTTTTGCTATATTAATACACATTTTCTGACATAGTAAAGACATTTACTGACTGCAAATAAAGAGAAAAAAAAGTTTAATAATTGCACAGTCACTTGAGCCACAGTGTCATAATTTTGAGATGAGTTATGTACATTTCACAATTGCTGTAAAAATATTCAAAAAAGCTTCAAAGATACTTTGACCAATATTTAAATTAGAAACCTTTGAGATTGGAGAAATAATTCAGATCTTTGCATTGCATATTGATTTACTCATTTCATTGAAAGTAAATAATAGAATTCTTTTTCTTTTTTCAAGAAAAGATGAGGAAATTTTCTAAACACTGAAACTGCTTCAGACTTCTTATTTCACAGGGAAGTGAAACTGTGATTCTTGTGCAGTGAAACTGTGCCAAATTTTTCACAATCCTTTATTTTCTCTATTAAAATGCATTCTGAGTTTTTTACTGTTGTAAATGTGGAGAATAATGTCTACATGAAAAATATGTACCATTTTTCCTGCAAAGGAGAAATATATAGTTTGGTATTTACCATTTGTCAGAAAAAAAATAACATGGAGATTAGTTGCACANTGAATTTCTATATGAGCTTTTTCCTTGTAAATCTCTTTGGGAAGAACCATGCTGGGAAGACAAGGAGGTGAAGTTTCCATTGCACAGCTGGAACGCATAGTGCCCTGCCTTGGGGTGGGTGATAAACCAACTGAGAGCTCATGGGTAAGGATTTCAGAGAGGACAGGTATGAGTGACACTGCAGTGACATAGGCCACCTGCTCAGCAAGAACAAATGGTTGAGGCCTTNAAAACTGTTGCCACTGAGGTAGGCAAGATGAAGAGGGCTCTTTTATGTTCTGTCAGAGCACCTTCCAGCTGAAGTGGTAAATACAGTATTATTTGGAAAGCTTTGGTCTATTAACGATCATTGTATCTTTATGAATTTTTAAGTTTTGCTATCTATGCAAACTCTTGTATATGCTATGTAAAACAAGAAGACCTCATAAACTCACTAAATTAATATTTCTGACTTTCATAAATACAAAAAACCCGACCAACCAATACAAAAAACCCAACCAAACCGAACCTCAAATGCCATATCCCACTTTAAAAAAATAAAATCATATATCAGTTGACTCCACTGTCTAAGATTCCAGTTTTCTCTAATATACTTGTTATCTATGAAACTTTCAGTTTTTTCATTTGGAAAAATGCTTGGTCAATATTAAAATTAATAATATTGTTATTATGCAAAATGATGTTGCTGCATTAATTCCTGAAACAAATCCTTTTGTATATAAATTTAGCAATATATTTTTAACCTGATTGAGTTAAGGACTATTGAGCTTGTTTTAATATCCTTTTTCTGAGGGCTTGCACTTGCATTGCAGCATTGTTTTTGCTATATTAATACACATTTTCTGACATAGTAAAGACATTTACTGACTGCAAATAAAGAGAAAAAAAAGTTTAATAATTGCACAGTCACTTGAGCCACAGTGTCATAATTTTGAGATGAGTTATGTACATTTCACAATTGCTGTAAAAATATTCAAAAAAGCTCCAAAGATACTTTGACCAATATTTAAATTAGAAACCTTTGAGATTGGAGAAATAATTCAGATCTTTGCATTGCATATTGATTTACTCATTTCATTGAAAGTAAATAATAGAATTCTTTTTCTTTTTTCAAGAAAAGATGAGGAAACTTTCTAAACACTGAAACTGCTTCAGACTTCTTATTTCACAGGGAAGTGAAACTGTGATTCTTGTGCAGTGAAACTGTGCCAAATTTTTCACAATCCTTTATTTTCTCTATTAAAATGCATTCTGAGTTTTTTACTGTTGTAAATGTGGAGAATAATGTCTACATGAAAAATATGTACCATTTTTCCTGCAAAGGAGAAATATATAGTTTGGTATTTACCATTTGTCAGAAAAAAAATAACATGGAGATTAGTTGCACAGGAAAAAAAAAGACCTTTGAGATTACAGTATGAAAATAGATATTGGAAATCTAAACTTCCAGCTACCCACAGCTCTTTTTAAAGCAAATGGCAAGCACATCTAAAATTAGTATTCTTGGCTTTCATTTTTAGTGTTCATAATTTGTGTCTGTGCATAGCCACAAGGTCCTTCCTACTGTAAGAATCTTTATATTAGGTTAATCAATCAACTAAAATTTATTTGCCAAAAAAAACCCACAACAAGAAAACAAAAAACCCCAAAAAACAACCACCNAAGAACAAATGGTTGAGGCCTTCTAGAGACAGCTAAAAGCAGTTTCATGTTTTCAGGTCCTTGTCCCTGTGGGGAACTTCAACCACCACATCTGCTGGAGGGACAGCACAGCATGACATAAGCAATCCAGAAGGTTTTTGGAACACATAAGAGACAATTTCCTGATCCAAGTGATAGATGGGCTAAAAAGGAGAAGTGGATGTTCTCAGGCTCACAAACAAGGAAGGGCTTGTTGGGGATGTGAAGGTTGAAGGCAGACTTAACTACAATAGCCATGAGATAGTGGAGTTCAGGATCCTGAGAGGAGGGAGCGGGGCAAAAAGCAAGATCACAACACGGGACTTCAGAGGGTCAGATTTTGGTCTCTTCAATGATCTGCTCAGTAAGCTCCCATGGGATAAAACCCTGGAGAGAAGAGGGGCCCAAGAAAGCTGTTAGATTTCAAAAGTTTGCCTCATCCAGGCAAGAGTGGCCCATCCCAAGGAGCAGGAAATAAAAACAAAGTGCCAGGACACCTCTGTGGGGGAACACAAAACTCCTGACAACACTCAGATATAAGAAGGAAGCATACAGAGGGTGAGAGCAGGGAGAGTTAGCCTAGTAGGAATATAGAGACAAGCAAGCACTTAGGAAAACCAAAGCTTATCTGGAATTGAACCTGTCCAGAGATTTCAAAGATAGCAAGGCCTTCTATAAGTACATAAGTATCAAAAAGAAAAATAAGGAGAATTTGGATCCAAGGGACCTGATGACAGAGAACATGAAAAGGACTGAGATCCTGAATGTCACCTTCATATCATTCTTCATTAGCAAGGCCGGTCTTTAGGAAAGGCAGAAAGATTGGAAGCACCCTTGGTGGAAGAGAATCAGTCAGGGAATACTTAAGCAAATTGGATGTATATAAGTCCAGAGACCCTGAAAGGATGCACCCATCAGTCCTGAAGGAGCTGGAAAATGTCATTGTGAGGAAATTCTTGACAATCCTTGAATGATGTTGGTGACTGGGAGAACTGCCTGAAGATGGGAGGAAAGAAAATGTCACTCTGTCTTCAAAAAGGGTGAGAAGAAGCCTACCAGCTTTATCTCAATGCCTGGGATGGTGATGGAACAACTAATCCTGGAAAAATTTTTCAATTAAATGAAATACCAGAAAACGGTCAAAAGAACTAAGCATGGATCCACCAAGGGGAAGTCATGCTTGACTGACCTGCTCATACCATTCCACAGTGAAATGACTGGCTTGATAGGTGAGGAGAGAACACTGGATATTGTCTGTCTTGCCTTCAGTAAGGCCTTTGACACTGTCCGGCCATAAGATCTTGATAGACAAGCTGATTAAGTACAGACTGGATGAGCAAATAGCAAAGTGGGCTGAAAATTGTCAGAGCGGAGGCCCCAGAGAATGGTGCTCAGTGGTACAAGTCTAGCTGGAGGCCAATGACCAGTGATGTACCCCAGAGGTCAATACAGTGACTGGAATACAGTATCACTGGAATACAGTGACTAACCCTGTTCAAGATCTTCAATAATGGTCTGGATGATGGGACAGAGTGTGTACCCTCAGCAAGTCTACTGGTGACAAAAAACTTGGAGGAGTGGTTGACAAACCAGAGTGTAGCGCTGCCATCCAGGGGGACGACCTCCACAAGCTGGATAAATAGGCTGACAGGAACCCTGTGAAGTTCAACAATGGAAAGTGCTAAGTCCTGCACCTAGGAAGGAACAATTCCACACACCAGTATATGCTGCAGATCCCCCATCTGGAAAGCAGTGTTGCAGAAAAGGACCTGGGTGTCTTTTTGAACACCAAACTGCACATGACCCAGCACTGTGCCCTTCCTTCAAAGGTGCTTGATATCCTGGTCTGCTTTGGACCAGGTATTGCCATCAGGATGTGATCCCTCCCTTCTACTCAACTCTGATGAAGCCACACCCGCAATGTTGGGTCCAGTTCTGGGTTCTTTAGCACAAGAGAGACGCAGACCTACTGTAGAGACTCCTGTGAAGGGCCAGGAAGATGATGAGGAGACTGGAGCATCTCCGATAAGACAAAAGGTGGAGAGAGCTGGGACTGTTCAGTCTGGAGAAGAGAAGGCTCAGGAGAGTGCAACAATCAATGCATATAAAATACCTGAAGGAAGAGTGCAAAGAGAACACAGTTCATTGCAGTGGTGACTAGTGACAGGCCCAAGGAAATGGGCACACACTGAAACACTGGAGGTTTCCTCTGAATATCAGGAGACAATTTTTTATTATGCGGGTGACCAAGCACTGGCATAGGTCACCAGAGAGGTTGTGAAGTCTTGGAGATATTCAAAAGTGGCTTGGACATTGTCCTGCACAACTGGCTCTAGGTGTCCTTGCTTGAAGCATAGGGTTGAACAAGATGACCTCCAGATGTTCTTTTCAATCTCAAATGGTACTGTGATATTCTGTTTCTGAGGAACTGGGTCCTTTGCATCATGAAAGTGTACAAAAAATAAAGGATGGGATTCACCCTGTAGATTCAAACGAAATATTTCTTCCATGACACTGAAACTCACTGGTTCAGGCACACTTGCAAGGGATGCAGATGTTTTTGCTCTGCTTCCCAACAAAGCAACAAATGCTTAGAAATAAATTCAATGCCTATTTCTCTCCCAATTTCACACTCTCATGTTACCCACAGAATATTCAGAGTGGTGGTGTGTGTCTTCCAAAGTAGCTGTTACATATGATGGTGCATACAGCAGGCCCTGCTCTCCTGGAAATAGCTAAAAGCCTGTCTGCCAAATGCAAGTAATGAATGGAACCCTTTTTTTGATCTGATTGCAAGTGCAGGTTCTCTTTTACTCAACCCACAAGTTTACTCACTTTTATATTTTCAATTCTTTTCCCCATTCCATAGTGTGGTGTGAGCTTTGTGGGGCTTAGTTGCCTACCAGGCTATACCCACATCTTCCCAAATTCCAGAAAGTGGCAGGACATCTACCAAACAATCGGAAATGATGAATTAATTTCTCTTTCTGCCTTCATTGTAATGTAGGCTATGTTTTTCTTACTAAATTGGTTTTAACTCGACCCACGAGGGTCTCCTTGAGGAGAAAGAGAGAGAGAGAGGGACTGCGTGGACATCTGGCAAGTGACCAAGGTGAACTGCCACAAGACATAACATCTCTTAGACCCTGAAGGCATTTTTTTAAAGGCAGGCTTACTTTAGCCTCCCAAGATAATTTGGAGGTATTTCTCCACATCCCCTTCAAGCCCTTTCTACACAACTATGCAGTATGTTCTTAGAGTTTCCCCAATAATTTACCTGTTATGCAAAAAAAATATTATTTCCCATGTTAATCCTGTCACATGTACTAGCTTATTCACTGCTCTATTAAATTCCTCTTTAGAATGAAGAATTGTTTAAAATTTATAAAGTCACCTAAATAATTTCCTATAGCAGTAAGATCTTTTCTTCTTCAAATTCAGACCCTTATAATTTTAGAGCAACTATTTTAAATACAAATTTTACTTCACTGTGCCATGAAGGATTTTTTTTTAAAGTATTTGCTTCAAAACACATTTTTAAGACTGTATCATGTGGGCTTAACTGTGATACAGAAAGGTTGTGTACTGCTGTTAGGCAAGATATATGATTTTACAAAATCAAATCAGTAAGATTGTCAGGTCTGAGGAACTTCCTTACCTGTTGCTCTCTAGGGTTATGTTCAAAAGGAGTCTTTAATAAGCTGATCTCTGATATACCATGACCAGAGGGCATATTTTCTTAAAGGATTTAGTTCTGATTGTTTGGCTGAAAATTTGAGGAAAAGAGATATGGAAAGGATAGCATTAAAGATCTTTCTTTGACAATTTTATTATCTATAAATCAATAAAAGGTAACAGAACTGAAACAAATTTGACTGTTTTTCTGCCATAGAGCTCAAGCTTAAAAAGGAAAACATTTTTCCTCATTATCTCCTCAAAATATGCCACAGGGTTCTTCAAAAGATTCTGCTATCGAGACCTCAAACTACAATATCAGAAAAACCATCCCTGAGGAAAAACTTTACTTTTGAGAAAGTATATGACTGAATGCCCTCCTCTTTATAGATAAAAGCTTGGTAGAAACTTTGGTGATTTCAGACTGAACAAAAGGCCAACTAAATTCTTTTTCTCCAGATGTATTTCTTAACTACCTTTCACTCACAAAGTGCATTACAATTGTCAAGTGGCTCCAGTCACGCTGTTATGAACTCAAACTTTCATTACATCAAAATGTAAAAAGGTCACAAAAGTCATCCACTCCTCATGTGTAATCCTAGGAGGAGACCCAGCTCTTCACATTTGTCAATAATGAGTAGTTTCAGTCTGCATACTTTTTCTCAAATTGGAATTTTGTTTTCCATCTATAGGGAAATGCAATAATCTGTCTACTAGATAGAGTAAATGATGTTTGAAAACCCTCTAGAAAGCGTTCTAGCAAGACACCCTTTCCTGCAAATCTCCATCTGATGATGTTATATTTTATCACACATTTCAGGGCTTAAACCTACCTAATGGAAGAGAAGAGCACTGTTTTAACCTTGTACATAGCATACGGCCTTTTGAATGACTGTAAATGAAGATTATAAATCAGCATTTCTTGGTTCATTTGTTCATTTATACAAGCCACTGTTGTTTCTCCATTAATAACCAGCATCCTGACTTCCATAAAAATCTGCAGCATACATAGAAAACATCAGTTCAAGTGCACTCATTATTATTTTTAATCATCTTTGAATTCTCTTCTCAGCTGTAAAGCTTTCATTAAGATCAAGAAATCTTGTTTTCATAGGAATTATAACTCAATAAATCAAAGGTCAATATTTACTTTTTTTTTTACTTTCAACACGTTTTATAAGATTTTTATTACCTCTTTCCTTAAAACAACATTAAAATTAGTCATAAACAGCCTCTTTAAATTACATAGCTGCCTTATTTGTATAATACACCTTTAACATTAGCATTCTTACAGGGTACAATGAGTGATAATAACACAAACCACTTGTTTTATAGTAAGACTAAGAAGTTGTATTCTTTCTGAGGCCATTCTGAAATTCCTCAGAATCTTCATATATCCATCTAAGAAAAGCACGTTTTCTCTCTTCTGTAAGATAAATGATACAGACATTAAAAAAAAAAATTAAATACTTGCTGCGCACATGATCTTATTTTAAAATCAAGAAGGTTGATTGAAGGAGAGGATTGCTGTGGAGTGTGGGTTTTTTGGTCTGCTTGGTTTACATGTATCACTCAAGATGTTGTCTGTGGAAAGTAGCATTCTGGAAAATGCTAGAAAAAATTCCAGAAAACTTCTAGCAAGGTAGAATTTTTTCTCATAGACAGAATTTATACAAATATAATTTAGATCTTTCATAAGATAAATTTAGTCCTTAAACGGAAAAGTGACTTTAAAAAACAAGGTCATACATTGGATTCCTATATGTATTTCAGGGAACTTTGTGCACCAAATCATAGAAGTTAATTTCATTCTATCTTTTGCTGGGCAGTTTGGGTGTTTTTCCTCTTTTTTCTTCACCCAAAGTGTTCATATTTTTTTATGGAAAGATTAAATAAATAAAAGTGACATTCTAATTTTTGTATTGATTCATAGCACACTGAAATATTCTTCATTAATGAACTGAAATCAAATGTGGTATGGAGTATGTGAACTCCACGGAACCTTAAATTGGTTTTGTCTCTCCTTAAGGACTTTTAGTTCAGAAGCTTAATGAGCTCATTCTCTCACCTGATTCTTTAGATGTCACACATTTTTCATAATGAGCTGTAGCTAATCCAGAAGGGAGACCATGACAGAGTGTTGGAAATGAAGTCTGGCTTTCTAAAATATCATCGTAAATATGCAAAACTTCATAAATATTAAGTTTCCTCTACTGCTCCATACACACAAATCTGTCCTGCTTGAAACCAACAAGTTTTCCCACTGCCTTCAGGAAAACCATTCTTCAGAAAAATCTACAACCTTTGAGGAATTTTTTTGTTAAAAGAGGTTCTAATGACAACACCAGGCTGTGTGAACTGCAGGGGAAAACTTGCATGTTGGTACCTTCATCACCATGTTTTAATGAGAAAATATCAGCCTCCTGGGCTTACATGCAACCTTCAAAAATACTAAATTCAAGTATGTTTAACTGGGGAAGGGAAAAAACCCCAAAACCCCCTATATATTTAATAGCACATAGCTGAGTAATTTAAAATCAAAATTATATGGATTGTGTGAATTTAAATCTTCAAGAGAGATGACATTTAAGAGTGTGAATGGTAGCATGTGTCACTAATATTTAATCTTTCAGTGCAGCTTTCTGAGAGCTGGTAAAATATGATGGAGGTTTTACAGGTACCAAGCATATCATTATGCTATTCCTAAAATAAAAAATTCAAAAAGAAAGATTAGATTTCTTTAATTTTATTTGAATGGCGGAATAGAATCACCAAGGTTGCAAATGACCTCCAAGATCATCAAATCCAACTTTGACCAAATATCATCATGGCCACTAAACCACATCACAAAGTGCTGCATCTACTCAATTTTTTTAATATTTCGGGAGATGGAAATGATATTTTGCATGATATGCATAGGTAAAATTTCCTGAATCAACAATTAATCTAAACTTCTATATTCTGCTGCAAAATACCATGACTGTTCTGTCACCATGGTAAGAGTATCAATGAGGAAGTTTTCAAATATGAATTACTTAAACCAGTTTATTTTCTAACCCTTTTATAATATTTAGATAATTGAGATATTTCTTGCTATGAAATAGGTCTTGACTGTATCTCTGAGGGCACGCTTTACACCCCATTTGTTTAGCAGTTAAATGGCTAGTAATGAGATATCACAGACCAATAGTTATTCCGAGAATACATTTCTTACTGTAACTCTTTCAAACAACATCTGTTGCTGGAAAGAGGAATATGGTTTCATGCTTTGGTTGCATGGCTGCGAACAAATCTGTTTAATTGCATACAAGATGGAAGCTGTTCTGCACTGGAAACTAAAGTAATGCTCTATAATTTATCTGTATAGGAGGCTTTTCCATACAGTGGTGACAAAATTAAGCAGCTAAAGTTATTAAGTTATTTTGTCATGTGGAAACTTTTATACCACAGTGAGTACAATCCCTTTTCTTTTTTTTTTTTTTTTTGTGATTTATTTTACAGTGTTTCATAAGCAACAAGAGCTAAGCTTACAAGGCTCTTTTTTTACTTTGATGATATAACTTACCTTTGAATACACAGAGTATTCTATGGCAGTGGAATTAAGGCTATCTAAAAACATTAAAATAAACAAACAATATCCCACCCGACCCTAAAGAATTGTGCTCTTAATTCACTTCATACCGAGGCTGTAGCCCAAATGATCTTCTATTTGCTTTCAGTTGCAGTAATGTTTGAGGCACATTTTCTTTCATTCCTCAATTAAAATACCGAATGTCCCTCTCAAGTTTTGTTTAATTCACCTCTGTGATCACCAAAAATCCCTAATAAAAGTGAATTCTTTTTGGTTCAGTTACCATCTTCTTTCCCTTAAATCCATTTTTTTTTCACGTCTTTCAGGGTATATGGGAAATGCCTAGTAAGTATGTCTGTTACATTGAATTATTAGATAAAATGAAGAATATGCAAAACGGTTATATCAACAGTATCCCAAAATTTGTTCCCATCATCTATTAGCCGTGTGAAGTAATTTTATATGAAACAGAAGTAACAGAAATAAAACTCTTTTGTGAGTTTGTTTTAGCACTGCTCACACAATTTAGCTAAAGAAAGTGGGCAGAAATTCAGACAAAATTATAATCTCAGATTTTTTTTTTAACTTGATGATGTGCAGATTAAAATTAATGCAGTAAAACTTCAGTTTCCCAAAACAAGATTATACAGTAGGTAAAGAAGCTAAAAAAGGTGGGGGTGGGGTGGGAGGGGCATTGTTGTTTTTTGTTTAAACTCTTGTCATTTGGTTTAAACTCTTAGAAACTGTGAAAACCCTCTATAGCATCAGAGGCGATCCAATGAACTTTACTATTGACATTTGTCAAAATATTTTACATAGCTTTTTGAAATGTAATCAACATTAAAAAGTTTCATAAATCTTAAACATTGATTAAAGTTTCCCCACATAGGATCCTATAATTTGCTTGTGAGTAAATGAGTGAAAATCCAAAAGAACAGTAAAACCAACACAGATTGAGACCATTTGCTCATACGCCCTGGCATGTTACAGTCTTTACCTATGTCACTATGCTTTTGCTGACTCTCAGTGGAGTGGGAAAACAGCTCTTTGCAAACACTCCCCAGGCCCTGTACATTCTCAAATAATGCCTTGTTCCTCTTTGGGAGAGAAAACCCAGCCAACACCAAGCTAGGAACCTCTCCAACAGTCTAGAAGTACAAACAACTTGTAGAAATAACTGACCTTAAATGGTGAGGTATATTTCCCAGCACTGCCTAATTTATAGGCAGGGGAGCCTTGGAGTGTCTATTGCAATTGCTTAAGGACAAGAAATGAATAGGACACAGATTTGGCCCCTTAGGTACCCTCACCCATCTGCTTTTCTCCAAGTGAATCCTGGCCTACGTCTAGGCAACAGTCATCTATCATGTGCTGCATCTGTCACGTCACAAGGAAAAGATGACAATGAGACCCGGGGGACAATACAGTGTGTGAAGCCAGTGGAAAGGTTAACAAGAATCACCTAGAGAAGGGGGATGTTTGGTGTCATTCCCAGGTGAAGGAAAGGTTTGTTATTTTTTTTTTCTTTTTAATATCTTTTGCAGAACATTGGTGAAAATGGCACTCTTTGTTGTCAATATGCAGAGTTTCATATCTGCATACAAAGTTTGAAAAGTATTTTATCACTGAAAGAGTTAAAATGAAGTATGTCCCTATTTCTTAAAGCTAGACATGGCTCTTAATGAAAATTACAAGACACTTTAGTGTGATAAATAATACATGACAAGGTGTGTGTTGCTGTGAGATAATGCTCATCTCAGAGGCACGGTGACATATGCCTTGGAGTGTCTTAGTGCAATTATAAAATGGCTCAGAGTTAGATTTTTATAAAGAAGATTCACATGTTCATAGCTTTCCAGAAGAGAAACATGACTAATTTGTTACTATAATGATTACTGACAGATTTAGGCGGGGAAATAATAATGTTGGTTTAATATCCTTATAATTTTTGTAATTTTCTGACACAAGCATTACATTTATTGTTCTATGGGACTGGATTCCTGCCAAGGTCTCTGCTATGACAGTCTTAAACAGCACTGTAGCTGGTATCAGCAATCTGTAGTGAAATGTTTCATACAAGCAAAAATATTGAATTAACTGATTCTGAATTTCTTCCAATTGGGAAGTCACAGTTTGATTATCATGTTTTCATCACCTTTGACTGAACCCACATTTGACTCATGCTTTCTCAAAGGGCAATGGCAGGAGCCCCAAACTTGTGGGTATTAGTGTAGATGAGAAAGGGAAATTTTATTCCTTGAAGCCACTAATCTCCACTTAGTATAGGTAGTGTCCTCGAAAAATATGTAAGCAAAACCAGGTGGAACAACATGGCAGAGAATTAATCCTCCCTCCCCTCCTCCTCCTCTGCTTGCACCCCAGGGACTGCTGGGGAAATAAGGAGCCGGTGCTGAAAATCTGTTCCCACTGTGCTCTGGGAATATTGCTGCAGTCACACCTCCAATTCTCAAATGAGCCCTCCACACAGAGACACAATTGTTAAGTATTAGAATTCTAGATACAAAATGCTGCACATATTAACAAGACTGCTTAATTATAATATCCAGCATGATTGCCTGTCCGTGTTCCAGGATGCCCCATTATGCATTTCTTTGCAGCATAAACAAAAAGGTATATATTATAGCTATAACATTGTAGCTGTTTCTTACTTATTTAAAAAAAACACTAGAAATAAGACTGTAAGGCAAATTTCATAAAGAAAATACATTATTTACCCCTCTCTTACATTTATTCTGAAATGCTAACATCTGCAATCAATTCACCAAAGTTAGCATTTAGTTTTCAGGTTTTCTAATAAAAGGAAAGGGAGAAAGAGATGAATACATCTTTGTGATATATTTACTGACTCTTTTAGCCATTTCTAAGTTAACATTTTTAGAAGGAGTAGTTTTTAAATCCCTTTTTTTTTTCTGGCAATGTTGACTTCAGGTAAACGCATAAATGCCCACTAGCAATGATTGCTGCATGTAGGGGTCTACAAAACCGCAAAAGGTCACTGTACATAGCAATCAGCTGGGACTGTGGGAGAACACACTGACATTTATTATACACCCAAAACAGAAACAGTTCCTATGGAGATCATGCATGTGTTTTAACAATGCAGAGTTATTTATAAAATTCTAATATGAACATTTATATGAAATAAATACACTTATGGCTTGCGTAAGAATATCCAAGTCTGCCTAATGAGTAACTATTACGCTGCACTCCTCTCTTTCTGTGTCTGCTGTGATGTAGCTGGTTTGATTATATTGGAAATATTTTTTTAAATATTTTAAATATCATCTTTCATTTGGAGTATTCACACAATCAGACACCCAGTCTCATCTCTATATTCCTTCTAGACTTGTGGTTTCACATGCTTCCTTGCATATTTCCACCCCTCATTCCCAGCCCAGTTTATTGCTACTGTATAGAGGACAGAATGAATTAGACCCTGCCATTTCTGATACGCAATGTTTACTCACTATGTCAGTCATGAGTATCAGGTTGTTCCTGAGCAATTTATCTACTTTCTTTTTCCTTAAGGTAATGCTCTTGCCTCTGAAACAGACCTTGATGGCATGTTAGATTACTCCTAGAAAATTGTCAACAGCCTTTGAATTGACAGGTCAGCACAGCTAATGAATCCCAATCATTTGGAAAAGTTATGAGTAGTGAAGAACTTTGTGGAATGATTTTTTGTGCACACTTATCACAACACAGTCAGCAGAAATACAGCGTTAGATCAGACCTATTTCTATTGAGGACAGTTA
The DNA here is from genome assembly GCA_013397115.1 of Edolisoma coerulescens. Lineage (NCBI taxonomy): Eukaryota > Metazoa > Chordata > Aves > Passeriformes > Campephagidae > Edolisoma > Edolisoma coerulescens. Next base: position 2,951,426 of record VWZW01004026.1, read on the forward strand.
GGAACCACTTAATTCCAGACTCTCTCTAGATCTGGTCAAGATCCTTGTCATCATGGTAAAAATAATGTAACAACTCACATACCTCTCACTGACCAGCGTAAAGTGAGTTAGTGCTCTCACTCCTGGTCATGGCAATCGACATTCATGTTCAAAAGTATTGCTACAACTGGTCTGTTACTGTCAAGCTCTGCCAGTGATCTTAATGTAGCAGATTGTGAGACACCAATGATAAATTAGGATAAATACAGTAATAAGTTATTAGAATTATAAAATCAGATGAGAGACAGAGGAACAAGAAAAAGAAACTCTTAACTCTTATTTTGGGACAAGATGTTCAAAACAACAGATAAGTGTGAAACATTGATTAGCCTTGGACCTTTTCCTTATGGCAAAAGAATGGGCAAGAACTATTGTCACCTGGAGACTAAACGTAAGTCACCTGGTCATGTAATATGGCAATAGTTCTGAGTGGCTACCCAGGTGATTTTCTTCCTTTTGATGACTACAGAACTCATGAAATTGCAAACCATTTTTTACCTCTACTTTCACTGCTTCAGTATTTCAGAGAAAACAGGAGCATATAGTATGTGGTGTGCTACTGTATATCAGCTACTGCAAGAAGGCATTTCAAACTCCGTTTCCACAAACACACATCTCTCTTAAATTATAATATAGTGATCATTCTCAACAGAGTTTGCCTAAACCTACTGTCCAGTCTCCTAGTGTCATGTGAAAAGGAAAGCTATACTCAAACCCTTCGTGTTTCGTTAGTCCGTCAGCACCTCAGGAAAGTTGAGACCCTTGCTCCTGACCAGTCTGTCAGTGTCCTGTTTTGGGGACCCTTCACTGAACAGTTCACAAGATTGGAGGGTGGTTTGACTGACTGTTCAGGGTCACATGCCAAACAGAGAGACCCCCTCCTGGGTCTCCGCACCTTTACCTGCTGCCAGCAAGGGCCAGTGCCCTTGAAGGAGTCACATTAACAGTTTACAGAATAATACTCTTCATAAGTAAAATTGTGACAGGGTAAGGTTCAAGGATTGCTGGCGATTTTATCAGCTATAACATACCTCTGAGTTTCCTTCTTTGCAAGGGTTTCAACAGAGCCTGGCTGAGGTACCTCCAGTCTGCTTCACCCTCCTTTTAGTCCCCCTTAGATTGTATTCTCGCTGGCAGCTTGGACATGCTGATTGCATTCCATTCAGAGAGTAGCAATTGTATTTTCCCCTATAATTTCCATACTGTTATGTTTTTACTGCCATTCATCTTCCCACAATTATGATTATGATTATTATAATTATTATCATTATTATTTTACAAGTAAGAAACAAACTGCGGTTGAATAAAGTAGTGGAATGTCCAGGAACAGGTTCCTCAGGTCAGAAATAAAGAGAGCAGAAGTGTTCTTGTTGTCTAATGTAAGTCTGTTGAATTACCAAGCTAGTATCCTAATATTCTGGATTTGGTCAGGACTGAGAGAAGGAGGTTCTGTTAGTGGGAAAACAATCAGGCTATCTAATACTCTTTGCCATGAGAGATGCAAGGGGAATAGATCTCTTACCACAGAAGGATGCAACAGGAGCAATCCGTAAAGTTGTATCAGTCAGATATTTTAACCTTCCAGGACCACATCTTATTTTAATAATGTTAAAAAAGTACTTCATAGTCTGGATTATTTTTTAGAAAAAAACAAGCTCCTGAGCTTTAAGGTAAGTACTTCACTTGAATGTAATAGAATTTTTTCATTTTGAAAATTTGTCGCTTGTAATTTCCCAGGATTGCAAGATCTAGGAAATTTAAGCCATTTTTACTGTATAAAGGAGAAACTCTAGACTAATCTGTATTTAAAATTGGGATACATCTGTCTGTCGAGGCTGTACCTATGTGAATAGGATAGACCTAAAGATTTCCCCCAGGAGGTTCCTGCTGTGCATAGGCCATCTAAATGATGCTATTCGCAAGCTTGAATGCACTGTTGATTAACATCTGGGGTGGTTAACCAGAACAACCTAGGAACCTTCTTACAGTTCTGTCTTTTCTGTGTAGGAGATGCTTCGAATATAGTTTAAAATAACCTGTAACAAATGCTCATGCATATCCTGGAGTTGCCACATAGGACGAGGGGACTGCTCAGTCACAGAAAATCACCAGAAAATCAGTTCCACGTGATCCAGGCAAAGATGTCATGTCAAAGACACTTGAAGTCGGGACCCCCGTTATCATGCACGTGATGGCTGTTTATCCTGTTTGAGGAATTTGGTTGCTCTCATGAGGACATATGGTTTTTTTTAAATTCAGTCTGTGAATGTCTGTGCAACAAATAAATTGTGAAACCTGAAAACTATCCTGTGTTTTATTGTTTCAGTGCACTCACCATAGTTTTTTTTTGGGAAATATTAAATAAAGTTTTATTTTCATATAAAATTGTTGTAAATAATGACAGCCTCTTTGGTTTTCCATTTACATCTACAAAATCTCCCTATTAAACACTAATAAATGTAAAAATTTTTAATACCAAAAAATGATATTTCAATAAATGGATACTGTTTCCATGTTGGTTGCTGTAACGGTTGTTATGATCTTTGAATATATCTATTTAACTCAGAGAAGAAAATCTGTTCAATGCTTGAGCTTCATGTAAGGTTAACTCAGGTAAAATTAACCTCTCTGTATACTCCTACATCCAATTTAGGAATGCAGAGATGAAACAACATAGGCTGTGCAATATTTAGCCTATATACTTACATATAAATCTGAGCACTCCAAACCGGGAAGTTTTATGCACCATCACAAATCATCTTTGATACAAACAAAAATTCTAAGCTTGCAAAAGCAGTGAGTTTAACAACTTGATCAATGTACCAATACTGAAGTAAACACACACAAATCAGCTTCTAAATCTTAACAGAGAAAAGTGTAATATTAATCTAAATAGTGTTTCAGACATAAACTGGCTTTTTAGAATCAATGTACTGTATTTTGTGAATTGTTAGTTAAAACAAGCAGACAAAAAGCTGAAGGTATAACCTTGACTACTCTGAAATCAATGTAGATAAATCCATCTGTTATGTACACACCACATGTTAAAAGAATGGCATGTTCAATAGGATAGTAAATCAGATATAAATCTGTCTAATGTGAAAGCATGGCTCAGCCATGTCGTACATGCCTAATGGACTTTGTATGAGCCAGGACAGAATTTCTGTTTAAGATGGATAATCCATGATATTATTCAGAGTGCAGTAATAATTATAGCATATGAATGCTGTAAAAGAATAAATAATAAATGAATGCACAAATACTTTGGTCATAAATCCCATGATCTTTCATTGTAAACTGAATGCTGAGTTTGCCCTGTAGGGTTCCTTACAACTGGTCAAAGTAGTTCAAGTACTTCCTTAAGTAAAAATACCCTGCCAAAGTCTAATCAGAAACTGTGATTAAGTGCAGAGGATCTCAGAAGAGTGACCAGTGAGGACTCCCATTGACAACAGGGTTACAAGACAGGAGCGATACTGCAGGTCCTGCTCTCACCTATTACCAAGACAATTTTCTTGAGTGTTTTTTGTGACGCTCTTTTGTTTGTGCCTACACAACTCAAGCTTTACAGCTCTGCCAGGTAACAGAGTGCTCAGTTTCTCCCTGACCACAGAGGTAGCCTATGCTTCTGCTGAAGATTTTTATTGTCTCGGCTTGATTACTAGAAGATAGATCTACATAATTCTAGCATTTATTTAGAATTAACAGACAACCACTATCAGCTCAAAATGGGTCACAGCACTGAATGTCCATGTGATTGACACTTAAGACAATTTTTAAACAAGTTTTAAAGCAAGCTTTAAAACAAGTTGTACAGCTACTATGGAAAGGCATTTGATGAAAAGAGAGATTTCAAAAGGTATTTTTTTCCACTGTTTAGTATGAATGTTCTACCAGTAATCTTAATTCAGAAAAGGAACACTGTTGTATCAAGTTTGTCCAACCAGAAATAAGAGAAATGGAAAGTTAAATAGTTTTTTTTCTCTTCTCTTTTCTTGATTTTTGACCACTGACCTATGGACATATATTGCTCTTGTCAGAGTAACAGGTAAGCACACGAAGCATCTGTAAATTAGAAAGCTTGAGATACATCAGCTCTGCTGTTTCAGGAGACAATTTATTAATATAACTGTCAATTTGTTAATTTAACTCATCACAGAGCTGGCATTGCAATGTAGCTGAAAAATTGATAGCTTTATAAAATTTCATCTTGGGAAGAGTGGTTCAAAATGTGAAAATTTAAGCCATATAACTTTAATTAGTCACAAGTTTGATCCCTCTATTTAACAAGATAATCATATTAACAGAATTTATACCTTATTCAATTGATTCTCAGGAAATACTCCATTTCCAAAATATTGTATTTGAAAAATTCATCTAAAAATATGGCAACTAATGCTTGTGGAAGTTATATCACAGGCTAGAGATGGCCATATGACACACATGTTAACTACAATCACACTCGTTTAGAATTTGTCATCAAAATAGACATACCTTTCAGATATATGGGTCTAGATGGACTTAACAGTTACGGACAATTTAAGCTAAAAGATCTTTGATGCTGGAATCCACATGGAGAAGGCAACCTTACGTACCAAAGCTTGTTATGGATGAACCATATGTACAGAGCTTAAAATTTCTTACTACTCCCATTAATGTCTAATTTATGGGCCTAACTTACCTAATTAATACAGAACATTCTAACAAAAACCATATTAAAATTGTTATACAAAAAGTTTCTAGTGCGTCTGCCTTTTCTCTGGTGCTTTGCCCATCATTCCCTTATCCCCAGTGCACAGCTGACAGAGTCAGTCTTTCTCAGAAAAGAAGGAAGGAAGTATTCAAACAAGTGTCTTTTTGGGTAGTAGCATGATGTTCATGACAGTACCGTCTTCTTTCTCAGCATTAGATCTGCTTAGGGCTATTTTTTTTTCTTAGCAGTCTGCATCCTTCTCATGTGTTACCAGACAGAGATTTGTAATTGCACCTATCCTTCAGTTCTAAATATCTTGAAAAGTAATTTTATCATAAACCAAATGCCTATTAAAGAGGTTCAGTTAAAACGGGTGAGAAAATAGCCACTTGATAACTTAACAATCATAAAAAAAAGTGAGATCCAGCTCAGGCAAAATAAGTTCAGAAAATCCTTGAGACCCAAAGCCTTCTGCTAGTAAGAGCAAAATCATGTTTTCCTGGCTATAGCATCATGTTCCCTGATGATGGCAAAAGTTTAAGAGACTTATATTAAATTAATAACGATGCCAGATGCTACCAATTTCTCTGTGTCTAAGTGTCCTATCTCCTAAATGGGTATATTGGTACTACCTTACCTCAGGTATTAAAGATTAAAATAACATCATCTATGATGAGAGCCCCATGGATGTATTTCATAAATATCTGATTTAGGAAAGCCAATCAACTAAAAGTAATGCATGCAAACAGAGTTAGAGTCCTTTCAAGAGCACATCTCAGGAAGGATGACCTCTTTCAGAGTGAACTCATCCCCCTGTGAAGGCAAGGGAGGAACAGAGAAGGGCAACTAAAGCAGCCCTAATAATGGAGCAGCAGTCCTGTGAAGGGAGACTTACAAAACCAGGACTCTGCAGAGTGGAGAATGAGGATACAGAGGGAGCAGGATTTACTCAGATTTACAAAATCAAGGATATATTATGTAATCTGGTGCTCGTTATAGCTGGGGTAGGGTTAATTTTCTTCATAGTAGCTAGTATGGGGCTGTGTTTTGGATTTGTGCTGAACACAGGATTGATAATTTAGAGATGCTTTTGGTTTTGCTGAGCATGACTTACAGAGATCCAAGGCCTTTTCTGCTTTTTGTGTGGCCCACTGGTGAGGAACCTGGGGGTGCATGGGAGGCACAGCCAGGACAGGTGACCCAAACTGACTGAAGGGATATTCCAGACCATATGACATCATTCTTAGGACATAAAGTGGGAGGAAGAAGGAGGAAGGGAGACATGTTTGGAGCAGTGACATTTGTCTTCCCAAGTCACCGTTACCTGTGATGGGGACCTGCTCTCCTGGAGGTGGCTAAACACCTTCCTGTCCATGGGAAATGGTGAATTAATTCCTTGTTTTGCTTTGCTTGTGTGCTTGGTTTTTACTTTCCCTATTAAACTGTCCATGAGTTTTCCAGCTTTTTCCCTTCCGATTTTCTCCCCAGTGCTGCTGGTGGGGGAGTGAACAAGGGCCTACGTGAGGCTTGATTGATGACTGGGTTAAACCCCAATAAATCCAAGAGGAGGCTTGTTCTTCATATCCTAAAATACAAGAGCTAAGGGTCACTTTAGAGGCTATTTGGAGATTAGTTTATAATTAATAAAAGAAAGTACTTCTCTACAGGGTGGGTAAGGTATTTCTGGAGCTTTATGCCACAGGAGGCTGCAGAAGCATGCAGTATCTTCAGATCCAAGAAGGGACTAGAGAAATATTTGGACAAGTCCCTAAACAAATCCAGAAATCACAATGATACACTATAATCCCTAAGAAAACACTTCCATGTACTAAGAGACCACAAAAAAAATGCCCAGGTTTGCATGTCCTCCCTAAATAGCATTTTCTATTGCCAGTGTCAAAGGCAGAATTCAGATGAGGCAGAGCAGTGGTTATGCCTTACATTCTTAAGTATTGTACTTGTAGGAAGGACTGTCTTTCTAACTTTTATTTATTTCAGGTATCACATCAAACTCTCTTCTGAATTTCAACCATCTTCTTCACTTCATCCTCTGGCTTTGGAAGCTGTGACTCGGCCATCCTCAGGCCAGCTCCTGAGCTCCTCCAGGGCCCTGCCAAGTGAGTCTCATGTGTATCTCATCATAAACACTTGTATCAAATCTTGAGCTCTGCATGTGTGACCATGACTGCTGAATGTGATCTGGATGCATACAACTCTAGTGAAGCGAGCACTCAAATCTTCCTCTTACATTCTAACCTGGAAATTTAAAAGACAAGATGAAAACAACTGCCACAGGTTCCCTTGTGGCTATAAGCTCTATCTTTTAGGTTTTGCCCAGAATGCTCAATTCTTTTCAAAGAAAAGGCCTGAAATTTTAAAGGAAATGCAGCTGCATGATTCAATAAAAAATACTTAAGTACTATGGCAGTTTAATGTCAGAGAAGTTACTGCAAATTGTCAGAGAAAAGAATTTATGTAAAGCAGAAGCTTTAAATCAAATTATCCAGACAGTTAATCTTATAAAAACTGTATCTTTAAACTCCATGTATACACACCCTCTTAAAATCCACAATTTAAGATGATTTTCAGCCAACCTTAGCTTCTGAAGGCTTATGAGCCCTGGAGGATTACACAACTATTTGAAATTTAATTTTCCTGATGTTCTTGTCCTATTGGTTTGTCATAACACCACCACCTTGCAAAGATAAGGAAAGCACTCAAATGCACAACAAACCAATTTAGCAAAACTAATGATCACAATCTACCTCAATCTAACCTTATCTGTGGAAAATCTTTCTCTTCAGAAATCACTGTTATTGCACCACTTCAGGCAAACAGTAGATCAAGCTACAGATTGTTTTTAGTCACGCTTTTGTTCCACAAAACCTCTTCACAAAGGTCTCTCTGTTGGGTTCATCAATTCAATTGTAAAATCCTTCCATTATGGACTATTACAAAAGAAAAAGGGACAAAGTAAAAATGTAAAATCCAGGAGTTCTCAGGAAAATAGATATAGTATTGCATATACTACAGAGAGGAACCACTTAGTAGCCAAGCTGCATTTAAAGTATATGCTAATAAGATTTAAACTACATAATTATAGGTTGATTCTCTGTTGGTTTTGGCAGTTTATTGAATCCTTTGGTGGTGTGTGTTTTGTGAGCTTTTAAACTTTATTAGGCACCTTCTGTGTGTAAAGAACTCAAATCTGGTCCATATCTGTTGTATAACATGCTGTAGCTTTTTATGATTTTTCACAACATCACACATACATTTTTTTCCCTGCATAGATAAGGTCATTGCAAAGCATGTCATTCTATACTATGATAGTATCTCAAGATTAACAGTATCTGAAGAGAAGCTGTCTCTTAGTGCTGGCTTGCATAATTTTCTGTATTGTGTTGTACTGTCCACAGGGATCTTTAGTGAAAAAACATATCAACTGAGTGCCCACCTCCACTTCTGTGCTTTTGAAAATCGTACATACATGATTGTGGTCCTGTTTATGCAAATATTTTTCAGTCACATTTTAAAAGGCTTGCGAAGTAGCATCAGAGTTTGTTCTCAAAATTTGTTTCTTGTTTTATGCTCTAAAGCCTCCATTGGCTGTTTCATGGTACAGAATTACAACTTCAGAAATGTCTGGTATTTACCTTCTATCAAGCCCCTTCTATTACTGAGCACTTCTGTGACCTAGGAAAAATTAGTTACCAGTTTCTTTTTTTTTCACAAGTATTTACACATATATGAGACTGGAACATTTCAGAACACGGTAAATTATAATTGTATTTACCTTGTCTGACATCCCATCTCCTAAATGCATTTCATTTTTGGAAGAAGCAAAGTGGCCTCCTGGCCAGCAAGAAACCCAAGGCAATTCTGGTAAGGCAAATCAAACCAATTACATTTGTCTTGTTTTATACTAGCTTGAAACAGAGCTGGATTAAAGCTTTATCAGAAGCATTCATTATTGCTTACATGTTTACATGCTGCTTTTCATTTACATAACACTGAAATTTGTATACTTCACTACATTGAGTAAGAGATGTAAGGTGGTTAAAATATTTGCCATTTAGAAAAATATTGTGTAAATATAGTAAGCTACTGTATGTTTCTTCCACATGTATAGTACAAGTGAAAAACCCCAGCACCTTGGCTGTTAAATTATTACCTTGCAACACATGTCAAGGTTTTTAAGGTTTCAAATCATCCTCTCCTAAAATGTGATAGTATAATATAAAGGAAGATTGGCCTTTCCTTTCTAAGACTTTTTTCTCCTTTCAGCCTACAGTTTTAAATACCTGTATGCTACCTGGGTTTCTTATTCTCACCTTTCTTCTGAAATAGCTATAACTGTAGGGATGTTAGAAATAACAAATTCCCATCCTTTCCAAGGTTAAAAACATTTTTTTTTTGAATGGCTCAATGAGGCTACCTATATATATACACCATAAAAAAGCAAAACTTTATTCCCCAAATACTTGCACACACCAATAATTTCAGTGAATTATTTATCTCAACCCTGAGGTGGATTTTTATCATTATTTGATATACCCAGTGGTAGCTGAGGAAATACAGGAACAGTGTCTGAAACCGGAAGAAGTCATTTAGCTGATATACATTCTCAGCCTTTTTCTTATATTCATAAATTTATGGTCACACACAGATATATTCAGCGAAACACATTCCATTCCTGCCGCCTGAATAGTGACTAGAAAACACAATGGTCTTCAGTCTGAAAGTAGAGCTTCAATGCATTTTGTGATGTAGTGAATGCTTAGTATAGTGCAGATATCAGAGTGATTTAAACTTCAATTTTCTCTCCACCCTGCAGTCCAAAAAAGTCTTCCTCCCTTCCCCCAATTTTCTTCCAAGACAATATAAGTAGTACAGTACTTTTTTGTAAATGAGAAGCTAGTTGCTGACACTTTGAATACAGAAATTAATTAGCATTTCCATAGCAGTGTAAATAGCAGTCCCTGGAGGCGTGCAGTGGAGATAATGAACATCAAGATTAACAATACACATTACAGACATGAGTCTATTATTACCCCTTAATAACATGCAAACGAACAGTCTTCAAGCAGTCAAATGATGCTGTGTAATAACAGATTTCTCCAGGCTATAAACTGGATAAGGCAAGTACAGCACTTGTTCACATCACATAGATAGACAGCACAGTTTTACCTAGCAGGCTATCTTGAAGGGGAAAATTTCAAAAGACAAGACTGGAAAGATATAAACCATAACCATAAGTATTTCTCCATCACATCTAGACTTTCACCAGTCATTGCTTTTTCTGACCATGTGTCACATTAATTGAAAATAATAAATGTCAGTCTGCTGAATTATGCAAAGTGATGTTGTGGGATATCTAAATTAATAGTACAAATTCCAGAAGAAAAAAAAATCCATCTTTCCTCATTACTATAATCTCACTGGGTGCTGGCTATGTTTCAGAGCCAGTCAAAACACTTCATCCAAATAGGATTTTTCAAATTAACCTACTTTAGTTTATTCACAGCCTGATTAAACAGATAATTAAAAGTTACAGATGCATAGCAATACTAAATTACTGTGGCTTAAGTGCATTAGTGAGAAAGATTATTAGTCTTTGAGATGTTGGCAAGGACCCTCGTGGTTAGGACAATGAAGATCCACCAAGGTTCAATATTTTGCTGTCTTCAACACGTTTTTTTCTGAATTTCTTTTCATTAATTTAAGGAACAGTAGGAAACCCACAGTACTTGTCAAACCAGTATGAGGTTAGTAGGCTTTGGGTTTGAGTCATTCCTCACCATGCTGCACCAATGAAAAGTGTGTATATCTCTATTCACAATACAGTCTCTGCAGCTGAATAATTCTATTTAACTCTCCAGGAAACTGACTTGTCTTCAAAAATTTCCTGCATTCTGCAGATACTTGTTAAGAAATAATGACAGAAATTGGCCTTTATTACTGTAGTTCAAAGACATGACTCAGAGATAAAGTAGGTGACTCCAAATTTTCAGCTTCTGTGATGTTAGCCTACAGAAAAGGCCTGTAATTGGGATTCACAGGATTCTGCTTTCTGCAAAACAGCAGCAGTGAAACTTCAGCACAGACACAGATTTGGACTGACACAAAAAGTAATGTGCTTACAACGCTTTTTAAAATTCATTTGGTACCAGTTGCAGAGCAAAGATTTCTCCTTGACTACTGTTTCTGAAACTACTGACTGACTTCTGTATTTATTCTTTTGATTTCTGAAATCCTCAAACTGAGTGTTTGATTGCCTTATTTAGCTGAGAAGCCAATTCTTTTTCTATCTGTTTTTCAAAAACTTGTCAAGAATAGGAAATACAGAAATTTAAAGCACGAAATGATTGAATGAACCATCCAAAAGTTTGAAATATGGGTCTAGACAACACTTTTAAGTGGTAGGCAGAAAAACTGACTCAGAGTTATTTCCTTATTACTTGGACTGTTTTACGTGCTTGTGAACTAAATCACAATTCTAGGTTTAAAGGTGTATAAAATAAGTCAAGAAACAGCTAATTAAAAGAGCACATCTGTCAAAATATCTATCTGCTTTGCAGTATGCTAAAACACGATTCAGAAAACAAGACATCTCTTGTGGAATTTCATGGTATGGAGAGTTTTACATTTCACATGCGAACTTTGTTCTACAGGAGGATGAAACAAAGTCTTGATAAAAGTAATTTATCTGTAGTTATGGCCTTATGTAGCCCAATAGAAAGTGCTAACAATTGCCAAAGAGTGACAGTGGTTTCTCTTCTTCTAGTTCAGGTCCCATAATCCCCTGTGTGGTATAGGCCTACCTGGGCTGGGGAACTCAGGAGGTGACACATGGCAGCCCTTGAAGGGAGCAGGAAGTGGGTAGGAGCTGTGTTAGTCTTTGGCTTTAGCTCAAAGTCTCTGAGAGGGGAGTGTGAGAAAAAGAGGGAAAAAAACCAAACCAAACCAAAAAATCCAATGAAAAACTCCCACATATATAAACTCAAGAAAGGAAGGAAAAACAGCTCGTGTTGAACTTCATATTTCAGAAGGAGATACTGAAGATGCTGGCAACTTGGCAGAATATTGCCTCTCATTCATGAAAGAGAGACAAAATGTCAGTCAAAACATGTGGAAGGATGGACATAGGCCAGAGGAAAGGATAGGCTGGGAAATTGTTGTATAATCATTTTAACTGTGTTAATATCGCAGCTTTCCTGTGGTCATTAAACAATTCAGATGAGTGATGAATTAATTATTGGTTCCATATTATGGTATGCCCCTAGCAAACTTTTGAGTAACAAACATTGACATTGAGATGTGACTGGACATAAGGAAAGTATATTAAAATTAACTACAGTTTTCCATTGTCAAAATGGCACAGGATTCAGACATAAAAGTTCCCTGTCATAAACCTAGACATAAAGGCCAAAATACTGAGAAGCTACCTATAATCTGATTGCTATACTTACTCTATGTCCATGTTGTTCTCTTTTGAATAGATGAATTCTCAAACTATGGAAACTGACCTTTTTCAAGTCGCTGAAAGTTTGGCAAAACCACCTCTGAAATTAGAGAACTTACTGAAGTTTTTAGTGAGCAGCAAATTTTCTTTGCAGGTTAATGACCTACCTTTTCCCATACTATTGCATTTTAAGAACCACTTTGTGTGTCTTGTCTGCTGACTCCTCTCCAGTAGGTAAGCCAGGTCAAATGCTCTGTTTGCAACATAGAGCAGAAAGCTGCTGATTTTCTGTGTGGGAGCAATATGGTGCAAAATATTAATCAAAGATATGCTGATTTACTTCCTTTTTACCTTGTGTTGGGATCTTAACTTATGAGCCCAAAAGAATAGAAGATTACTTAATTACTTTGACTGTGGTCAGAGGAAAGAAGTAATTAATTTTAAAAAGAAAGAAACTGTAGACACAGGTCTATTTACTAATTGCTAATCTGTAAGGCAACAAAAAACCCATGAAAATTCCTTTTCTTGTCTGTCCTCCCTCTTTCTCACATATCTAGCACTTGTTCACACATCTATCCTGGATCTCCCAGCAATCATCATGTGAGGAAACCTACCTAACACCTAAAAAATCTAACTGTATTTGATATGAAATTGCTAAAAACCAAAGTGTCAGCAATTATTTTTTGTGAAGCCCAAAGAAGTACTGGTATTTATTAATTTTGCAGTTTTAACTATTTTTTTCTGCTTTACCAAGGAATTTTACAAGTCCACAAAACATTGTTCCTTAACACATAATGAAGAGGTCAGCTTAACTTCACTAGCTGAACCTCAAAAAAGAACTATGCACTGTGCCTGTGGCATTTTCATTCACTCACATGAAGAATGCTGCCTTACAAATAGTGTGCTTTAAATTGCATTTTACCTGCTGTGAAGAGCTGTGTACTTCTGTGATGAAGTACGTTTTCATTTAGAAGTTGTCAGTTCGTCAAAGGTGAAATTACTAGGCATTGTTCCAAAAGAAATCAATACATAATATTTTGTTAGAAGGTGTTAGGAGGGAAATACAAGTAGGATTGGAAAGCATGTCTTTATGAAGATGTCAGAGATATGGCAATTCCAAGTTGTTTTATTTATGCTATTATTTATTACCTCACTTAATATTAAAGTCAAAATGCTTCTATAAAAGCAGAACATTTATCTGTGCAAATGTCCTAATACTTCAAAGGTAAGACATAAAATAAATGATTTCTTAATTGCCTCTTTAAAATTCTGCTGCATATATTTGGAAGCTGAAGTGTGAATTTTAATTATTTCAAGTGATGAAGTTTACGGTATTTCTGTAGATGCAAATACAATTTCTCCAGGAAACCTGCACTAAGGAGCTTGGACCCTAGATCTAGTGTTGTGAATGTTAACCTCATTTCTGTCATTTCAGTCAAATGATCAGGGCAGTAATTGCCTTCTTTTGGGTTATGCTGTTGAATTGATTCATAAAACCTGGTCACAAAGCACTGAAGGAAGAGTGTCACAAAGGCAACAGCTTCATCGTGACAAATATATTTATTTCAACATCTTTTCTTGTTCCCCTCTATAGCCCACAATACTGAATATAAAGCTTATCCTAGTGTAGCAGTTTCGTTCGCTTACTTTACTCTCTGTGAGATAAGAGGTTAGGAGTGGGCAAAAAGCAGGCTCAACACTTTAAAGAATATAAAGAGGTTTATTACTAACAATTAAAGGTAAAAGAAAATAATATGAACTTAAAACAAACCCCCCTTTCTCTTCCAAACACTCCCCTCTTCTTCCAACCCACACAAAAAGATAACAAACATGTGATTTCAGGTCAGTATTACAGTCTTTAAAAGTCTCTTCCATATTTGAGAGGAAAAGAGGTGCCTTCTGCTTAGCATGGTTTCCAAAACTGTTAGAAAGCAAAACCAGATTCCGCCCGGAGAAAAAATCTGCTGCCGTGAAAAAAACATCTCTCTCATGAATTTTGCAGTCTTTTTACACTACTACCATGGGTATCTCTTTTAAGGATAAGCGAATTCCAGCCTGAAAGCAACAACTCTCTCTCTTTTAACAAAGTCTCTAACAACTTCTGGCAGGACCATTTCTCTTTTTCCGCAGGCTGCACACAGAATTCTCTCTTCCCCCATGTCTTTCACAGAGAAATGAAACACTTTGTGACATTACAGTCTCA
>VWZW01004026.1:2965977-3040091 GCA_013397115.1 Edolisoma coerulescens
AAGCGACTGGCTTACAACAACTCATATCAACTCAGGCCACTACACCTAGATACACACACACAAAAAGGATATAAAAGAAAAAAGCCATACATATTGCAATAAATCAAGACTGGGCATGTTTAAAGTAATATCCTGTCTCAAGGGGATTAGCAAGTTATTTGTGCTTTGCACTTGTGGTTCATCACACCATCTGCTTTTCAAGTCTTTCCTATTAACTATGGGCACCAGTGGTTTAAACCTCAGCATCTTTTAAATGTTTCAGTGACCTGCAAAAAAAAAAAAACAAAACAAAAAAACAAACCACCTAACTGGAATGAAAGTATAGCACCAATTTCCAGTCCTGTATTTTGAATTTAATAAATCTATCATCAATTAAATAAGGGCATATGTTAGATGAGCTCTATGGCCAAATCCATTTCTCTGATCTGAATCCATCCATCTACATTGCTAAAAGGCCATGAAATAGCTTCTTTGATATTTTATTATCACTGAGGTGTAAAATTTAACAGCAGAGCCAACAGTAGCTGAAATCTCTCTCTTCAGGGAAAAGGACAATATGCAAGATTTAAAGTCCAAGTGACAAGATATTAAGAAGTAGAAAATGGATGCTCAGAAAGAAATTCTGTCATGAAAAGCCATTAGTGAAACATGCCAAAATCAAAAGGCTTCCCTTTCAACACAATATGCTTTTGACAGTCTTCAAATTCCAAGTGCTCATTTCTTCTTCTGAAAGAGACTATGCTTAATGCAAATGTGTTCTGTGCTCTCTACTTAAACTGAGCAAAACAGTCAAGAAGAGCATTGCAATTCAGATTCATTCACCACATCACCCATCACTCACACACAGTAAGTGCTGAGGATGTCAGGATTGTCACAAGCAAATCTTTTTGTTGTTCATGGCAAACAAGTATTTAGAAAAGCGATAAAGCTAACTTCAAGAGGCAGGATATCATAAATGTGCAATAACTTGTGATATTTGACTGGGTTGTTTTGATGCTTGCAGACAAGGATGTACAGAGAAGAGAAGCAGGGATCTACCAAGGCATGTAGGTGTTGTTCTTTGTTACTGAAAAGTCCTACTGTCTTTCCACCACTGACATTAGCACCAGTTCTTGTCTGGATCACAGCAATGACTGCAAAAGACACAAAACAAAACTAGAAACCTTCAAAACCATACCGTGACAGAGTGAATGACATTAAAAATGTGAGATAAAGAAATTGTCTGGTGTTTTTTTGTAAGCTGGTAAAAAAACCTCTGTTGCTGGGGAGGCAAATAAAATTTGTGTCCTGACTACCACCATTCACTGACTTAAGAGTACATTCATAAAATACCTGTTTTCCTTTTCCCTACAGCAGATCTCTTCTCTGAGTCCAAAGTGGCAAATCACAGCCTTCAGAATAAAAAAAAAAATTACTAACAGTTTAGAAGGCTAATATTGGAATAATTTTTCTTATCAATACTTTCCTACATTGATTTCCTAGAGTAATCAATAGCACAGTTTCAACAGGTCAGTAGATCACTGTTCATTAGTCATGATGATGTGGTTTAGCAGTGATGCTAGAAGGCAGAAGTTAGACCCACTGTGAATGTCTTACCCCGTATGAATCAAAAGGTGGCATCTAAGTATGGGAGAAAAGGTGAATTCTCTGTGCCACTCCTGTGACTTCATTATACACACAGATCTAAAAGGGCTTTTTTGTTAACAAAGTTACCAATCTGGGAGTTAAAACATCTTCATTCTTAACCTTGATGCTTTATTTCCCATGTCAAAGAGGCCTTCATAACTTTTACACAGTAATGCCATGTAGTTATAAAGCTAGTACAGTTTTATATCTTTTTTTAATTTTCTGATGGTTAGAAAAGTGCGTGTGAATTACATTTCATCACATCATTGTTGGTATTATGACAAATGTGAGTTCCTTCAAATAAGGACTTACTCAAGTGAGCGATTTTCAGATCTCCAGAGAGGCTTCTTTGAAAGCAACATATTTACCATAACTTTTTTTCAATACAAAATACCAGACAGCTTATAGATATGCTATAGACTTAGGTAGATTTTGTCACATTCTCACAGATAACTGACATGGGAGCCCTTGGAATTTAGGGGAACATCAGATCACAGTGATTTCATACAAATTACTGAAACTCTTGATAAGTCTTAACCTTGCCCCATGTCTTGGTTTTTAGTTGCTTATCAGTCTTCTTTAAAGAGCATGAAAGATATTTATTGATCTTTATAATGGTGTTTAAGTAAAAAACTATGGGTACATAGTCCCTTAATTCCAGTCTCATTAAACAGGAAAACAAAAATTCATGTAGTCACAATATATTAAAAAATAAAGAAAAAAAGAAAAAAAAGAAAACCCAAGACATCCTGCCTCACAAGTAATTTAACATGAACAAATAAACGAGACAGAAAAGGAGAAGAAAAGCAAACAAGCAAGCAAGTAAATACATGAGTATTTTCTTGTTGCTTGACATTCATGCTTTTTGTGCAAATCCAGATTAACTTTCTTGTATTAATTAAACCTTTGAGCCATGTAAACAGAAGTAAAGATATTAGTTAAAATGTTTACAGAAATATGGCACATAAAATTTATCAAATATTTCTGACATATCTAAATAATACTCTCTATAAAAAGCTGCCTCTAGCCAAGTTCAGCAAAACAATAAAAGTAGTGCTTAATCCTGCTGAAAGAAACTTGCATGCATAAAATTAATAATTTGCATACTCTGCACAAATTGGTTTTTTCTCCATCTTGACTAAATAAAAGTGGTGCTACTACAGCAAAGTAACTTCTACCACCTCCTTATATCAGGTTTCAAAAGACATATATATTTTTTAAGTAACATTAGCTGTGAAGCAAACCCTAAACCCACTAAATTCTGCAATTTGAGTGTGAGTTACTATTATTTATCTTATTTTGAATTGAAGATCCTCTTTTTCATTCTCTAAAATAATTTAACCAGTGAACTCATTATAAAAAAGACTATTCCCATCTTCTGATCTATTGTGGTTATTAGACCTTTTCATATTTTGCAAGATAAATTAGTTTAAATCCCCTCTATACTTCAGGTAAATTAAAACCCTTTAGGAAAACATCAGGCACTGCTGGTGTTTGTGACCCAGTAGTGACATTTTTCTTTTTGTTTGTAGTAGTAAAATCCCAGAGCATGGCATTTAGAGGAAACACGCTGTTGAATGGACTTTACTATTCTCACAAGAGGAGCATAACTGAGAATTCTACCACTCACAGTCATTAAAGATTCCATAGCTGTGCTTTGGGAAAACTGATGTCCTGGTCATATTTCACTTTCTCTGCTTAATTCCTGGAAATGAACTTTCTAGTCTGCCAGCAGGTTTTCTGTGTGTTGTTGGAAGAGACGTTGTGCCCTTGTTGAGTGGTGAGTGAAGATTTTGAAGGCAGCAAAGCGCCACGATCTCAGGGATCCCAGGGAGGTCTGCATGGGACACCTAGACCACAACTGGCTGGATATAGGCTTCATCCCAGATAAGACTGGGAAGCTGGAAGCCAGGAAAAAACTGCAGAAATGTCTGAACTGCATGCATCTATTCTAGAGGAACTCAGAGTATCGAGGATTTAAGGAGCCCTTAAATCATAAGTTATCAGGAAGAATGACACGGTTTTATGTGTCAAAATATTTTTACCTCTTCACTATATAATGTAACCTATTGTAACCTGAGACAGAGATGAACCAGTTCTTATCCTACCTCTGCTACAAAGAAGTTTTGCTTTGTCGCTCTGATATTTCAACATATTTAATAACAAACTTCTCTTCCAAGGTGGCTTCATTTAGACAATGTGTATTTCAAACACTGTTACTATTTTGAAATTGGAGATTTTTTTCTCTCAAATAGTAATTTCTTTCTTGACTGTTTCACAAAATACTGCTACCACTACTGATTTTAAGTTTATAATAACAATTTATTTAAAAATACATTTTTTAATAATTAAAAAAAAACATTAGGTTGTGTTCTTTATATAACACATGAACTCATCAGCAAGACTATGGTTCTAAACATATGGCTCCATTCAGTTTGTACCATTGTATCATTTGACAGTGTTCCCAAAATTCTCGCAAGTTTTTAAATTTTGTATTAAATTGGATAAAAACCCCAGCAAAACCACCCCAAATGACAGCAACAAGACAAAATCTGAGTGTTGCATCTTATTCTGTTACTTCATAAGGATGAAGTGATACAGAGAGGAGTCAGACTTTGTAGAACCTTAATAAATAATATGATGCCTTTCACCCATCAGTAAGTCAAACATCTTACTGCAGGACATAAAGCAGGGACTTTCAGGCATTAAATTAATTAATAATTCCAAGTTTACCAGTAAGACTTCGGATCATTCAGACTTGAGATTTTTGTTTTCTCACTCATGGAACATCAGGCGTCGCACTTTAATTTCAGTGGACGTTTGAGTTGTCTCAGAGGGTCTTTCTTTTTATCTATTTTATTTTTTATAAAGTGAGTCTCTGGATGTTTCATTGTTTGAAGTTAAGAACTAGGCTTGTTACGTATTGAAAAGTTATGCAAGTAACTAAAAATTTAACTTTGTTCTAAAAATGGCATATTCTATCTGTCAAACACAATAAAAACATCTTAATATCTTTATAATGAAAAAAAAGACCAACAGTGTCTGTCTTAGGAATGCAGATAATGCTGATATCAGAGTCAAAGCTAAATCAAAAGTACCACCACACATCTGAACTCTTATGCATGCCAAGCAAACATGCTGTCTACTCTTATTCACAAATCTTCATCTATCACTCCAGTTTTTTCCAAACAGAAATATCTACTGCAAGAGTCTCACTAATTTTGTTTCGATGAAAACAAGATTTGCAGATTTTACACAACAAATCTTTATGCAAGATCTTTTTTCAGTCTTTTACCAAAGGTTTTGTGATGTTATTATCCTAATTTGATTCAAAGTCTCATCTGGGTCAAATTCCCATCACTGCAGAGATTTTTAAGACTGTGGTTGAAGCTTTGACGCTGATATAAAAGACCATGCCTTTCATACCAGCTGAATTGCTATCTGTTTAAAATATTTCTTCTTCTTGTGAATGTCAGAGGTTTTTAATTTATAACTCATTTCTGAGAGAATAAAGTTCCTGGTATGATGTTAACAGAAATTTACATGCTTATTTTATGAAAATAATTTTTGAAAAAAAATATTCTTTTTATTGATGTTCTCAATTTTTATAACAATGCTAAAGGATCTTATCCATCGGTTCTTATTTGAACAAAAGTCTGCTACAAAGGGCAGCAAATAAACACTGCAGAGTTACGCTGGTGAACAACTGGAGGCTAAAGTAATCTGCTAGGCATTGCTGGTAATTCTTTTCTGAAGAATATGCAAATAATATTCAGCTAGAGGATTCCTGTCCACAGCTCTTTCTATCTAATTATCTGCCCAAGATGCAAAAGAAATATTCCCACCCGTCTTTAGGATATATCTGGTTGGAGTTTTTTCTGCCATGAATTATTCTTCTGGTTTCACCTCGGTCCCACTACCATGGAATGCTCTTACAATGATCTCGCCCCTGTATCTTCTAGTTCTACAGAACCACCCACACTGCAAGCAAAGTTTCACTACAGCATACCTTCTGTGCTTTTCTCACTTTGCTATTTTTGACTACATATTTTAGCATTTCACAGAGATATAAATCTCCAAACCCGTAGTGCAATCATCACCCTAGCAAACTTTCTGATTTGTAGTTTTTACTATTGAAGTGAATGAAAACTCAATCTGAAAGAGAAGTAGATGTACCTCTGTTTCCTAAAATATGTCCTGAAGTATTCTTTTTCACCTTTCAGATGAAATTAAATATGCTTCAGCATACTGTGCCTACAATGTGAAATAATATCCAGGTATAAACTGCCTCAGACATATCATAAGAAAAGAAAGATGCAAGGTACATGATTTAATTAGCTGAAGTTTTATTCAATTCATGTGGAGACTATGCCATGGTAAATTCTACAGTACCAGTCCCTTTGATGAGAGACGTTGTTAAAAGCCTTTTGAAAATCCAGGTAGGCTTCTTTGTTGTCATCCACAGAAGTTTGCTGAGAGCTTGCTGAGAGCTCTCTCATGTTTTTCAGTTTTTCCAGAGAGGCTTTTTTCATTTATTAAAATATCACCATTCACCTCTCATTACGAAGCAAGAGTAGCAAGTGATTTTGAATATCTGAGATAATCACTTTCAGAAGGTAATTACAAACTTGTCTGTTTCCTGTGATTTACATGTCTTCTGGCTCTGTCTCCACTGGGGACTCCATTCCAATATGCCAGAGGGATGTGACTGCAGTGCACAAAGGCATGCTTCATAGCCAAGAATGCAGAGAGTGGATCTTCATTGTATTTCGCTTTAATTTCTCAAACACAATCCATCTCATATTGACAGTGACTGGAAAGATAATGTGCTTTGCCAATTATTTTTTTCCTTACTTTTTTCTTATTTTAGGAAGCTCTGGATTTTATTCTTGAAAAAATCTTTGCAGCTAAGAAATAAACCCAGTTTCCTGTTTCTTTACAGATTAAATAAGTAAAACACATTTTACAGAACAATTATGCAAATGTGCCTCTCAGAAAGTCTTTATTAAGACACAGACCTTTCTCATTACTACATATCACTTTTGTATCTGAATTCAGATTGCATTCTGTTGCAATAGAAGAAGTATTAAATGGAACCTGAAATTTTTGTGCTGCTCCTCTGGACCTACTCCAACAGGCCCAAGTCTTTCCTGTGCTGGACAAAGTTCTCAGGGTGGGGTCTCATGAGAGCAGAGTAGAGGGGCAGAATCATGTCCCTTGACCTTCTGGGTATGTTTTCTTTTAATGCAACACAGGATGTGGTTGGCTGTCTGTCCTGCCAGCTCATCCACCAGTATCCCCAAGTCCTTTTCCTACTTGTTTGCCCTTGGACATCAAGGCATTGACAAACAGACACTTTGGCCACGGCCAAAGGATTTAGAAAATCCCTCATCCATCTAACAGTCTGTCCATAAAACCTCTCTCTCTCCAGTTTAGCGTCCAGGACATTGTAAGGGACTGCATCAAAGGCGTTACAGAAGTTCAGGTAGATGACATAGATAGTTCTTCCCTTGCCTGCTGATTAAGTCACCCCATCCTTCCATACAAGGCTGCTGGGGTGGTCAGGTATGATTTGCCCTTGGTGAAGCCATGTGGGCTGTCTATTTGCACCTCCTTGCCTTTCATACTTTTTGACATGTCTTCTAGGACTATCTCTTTTGTAATATCGCCAGGCACTTAGGTGAGGTTGACTGGTTGGTAGTTCTCAGCGTCCCTCTTATTAAGGATGGGTATGATATTCCCTTTTATCCAGTCACTGGTGATTTCACCTGACTGCTAGGACTTTTCAAATGTGAGGGAGAATGGCTCAAAAACCATACCAGCCAACTTCCTCAGGACCCTGAGGTGCACCTCATTGTGTTCCTCAGGCCATCTTAAACATGATCTTCTCTTATGATGGGAGTGACTTCATTCCTCCAGTCTCTGCCTTGAGGTTAAACTTAACTGTGATGAGTTATGAAGCAAAAGGTATACCGATTGTTTGAACGCTGTTACAAAAATCCAGGCTCAAAGAATTACACACAGAGAAGAGACTTGGAGCATCCTTTCTTTTATTCATCCCCACCTCAATAATGATAGCAGTAACAGCAGCATTTACACTAAAAACCTAAATAGTTTACTTATTATAATAAAATGTTTTGTACAAAAAGAAATAACAGCAAAGCATCACTAACAGCATTTTTATTTTTACCACATTTATCTTACTGAAAGCACATTTTCTAAAAATGTTGCAGAAAGTCTTGTTAAGTTCATTTATTACTATGTGAAGAAAAAGGTAAAGAGCAACAAAATTTATATGTTGACAAACTGAGTTTGAAACAAGGATAACGTTTAAAGACATAAGGATAAACTTTTGTGCAATACTATTTTGAGCAAATCACTAAATTAAATTAAATTAAATTAATTCAATTAAATTCAATTCAGTGAAATATTTTATTAAATGTTGTAGAATTATCAGCTTTACCTGAGCAGAAACAGAAACTAAATGCAGACTTATAAAACACATCTCTAACTCTCACCTGAACAATTCAAAAAACTATATAAAACAAAAAAATGTGTCATTATCATTACAAAGGTCTTAGAGTTGATACAGACTCTGCATCTCCAAAATGTTTTTTACAGCCACAGCATATTGACAAAAATACTTGATCAGTGCTTCAAGGGCAAAATTAAAAGCATCCTTTCATCCAGTACAAACAAAGGTCAGTGAAAGGTGTTCTTATACATAAATCAAAATGGAAGCATGCAATACTTACCACTGGCCTTCTCCATTGCTTTCTTTCATCCTCTCTGTGGCTTCCCTGAGTGGGCCATTTGCAGCTGATAAATATTTGAAGCGGAAATAACACAGAAAGAGGAAAACAGAATAACAACTGCTGCTGGGACAGTTTCTAGCTCAGAAAAACAGGGTAAGATGTGCAAGTTACCTCTGCAGCCATCTTCTCATACATAACATTTTAAGAAAAGCTGAGGCAATAGTGTACATACATATTTAGCATGAAAGAGTGGCCGTTGTTATACATTCCTCAATCTCTCATAACTTAGCACTCTATTTGTTATACTCTGTGCAAAATTTATTTAGCAGGCAGAGAAACTTCTATACATTTAAAGGCAACAGAGATGAAAACTGAGAGTGAGATCCTGGTTTTTCTTAACTTAGTGGGAATTTCAGCTTTGACTTCAAAAGAGACAGAGTTTCACCCCAGCTGCTTAACAGTCTTTGTTAGAGGTTATACAGATGGTCAGTACACATAAGATTACATTGAAAATAGAAAAAAAAAATCTTAGTCTATTAACTGTTACCTTATAAGTTGTGCAGACCTTAAAATCTGTTGTAATATACCTCTAAGTGTCTATGAGATATCTGTTTTCAATTAGCATAGAGCCTTCTATTAGCAAGGAAAAAAAGGAGAGATTTTTGAGGTGTTTGATTAAAGAAATCTGGAAAACAGTTTTTGAAAAACAGATATCTGACACTTGTCCAGTTCACAGTGAGCAACCATATGAATTAACAAACGGCACTAATGGAGGAACAAATTCCTAGTCACAATTATTTTTTGGATGAAAAGCAAAATACAAGTGGAGCCATATGGACTTGCTTAATGAGAAATTATGGTGTATAATATGGTTCTCTGATTATCTGTGGCTTATGTGACCATTTTTGTTTTAAATCTAATGAATTAAAAAGAAATATATATGGCACTCTCACCATCTGCATTAAAGACTGTACCAGAAGTAGTGCTCCAAGCCTTCATAAGGGTTGTACTTCCTATGTAGCAGAGGTTTAGTGATCATCTAATATTTCATCAAATACAGAAAAAAAACTTGAAAGATACATAAGGATTTTTTTTTGTTTTATGCAGGTGATGTAGTGGGTGACAGGGAAATTCATCCTTTCATATTTTCAGTCCTATATTGCCACAGTTCCTTCTGAGCTGTGGTTTGAAAGAAGCATGGTTTAAATAATACAGGGGATGTTTATGCTGTCCATCACAGGGTGCCCATGCACAGTATTTATGATCACAACAAAGACACATCTTCATCAATTCTAATTTTGTGCTTTTGCCTCGGCAGCACTAGAGCAGTCTATAGTGCCACCTCACTGGCTGTGACCAAACTTGGATGTAAAACCTCTGGAGGCAGTGATAGATTTTAAGAACAAGTGGCAATCCATATACCAGTATAAAAGACTGCTTACTACTGGTCACTGCTTCAGCAAGGTGTCCATGGCTATTTGTTCAAGTTAACACACAAAATTATATCCAACAGTATTAGCAACCCATTTGAATTGCTTTAAGTGAATAGGCACTCGAATTCCATTAACACAGCTCTGAATGAGAAGCCAGTGTTTAATGCTTTGATCTTTAGCCTCGTGTGATGCAAATATAGGTGGTTCTCTCAGCTGGAGATTAGTCTACAGATCAGAGGAAAAGGGAAGTCCTTTTCAAAGGTCGTGGTACTAACTTGGTAAATGCAGAATCAGTTTCCAGCTTTGATTTCCTCTATGACTTTAAGCAAGTCTTTCAGGTGAAGTAGCACAAAAAGGATTTAAATACATAAAAAGAGTAACGCCACTAATCTCTTTGTAGGTTTGAGTAAATCAGTTGTTCTATGTCTCTACCTCACAGAAGTAGCTGTGTATGATTAAACAGTATATGAGAGAATTACAGGCTTACATACATCGATTGGAAACACAAAAACCTGCAAGAAATAATGAGAGATTGAGCTACTCTTTCCTCTAACTTTGCTTTGCCTGTTTTCATTGTAAAGCACCTGCACACATTTTATTCACACTACAGCCTAAGATAGGCATTTTGAGCCCATCACACCAACTGCAATAGCACAACAGCTATTTCAGCCAGTTCCTCCAATGACAAAATATAACTTTTTCAAACCCTGAGATCTCATTTTTATTAAAAATTATAAATTTAAATTATAATTTAGATTTCAAATTTAGATTATAATTATAATTTAAAATTACTTTATCTAACTTTATTATGAGATGTTATTTAGTCAACACTCAGCTACTTAAACTGAGATAAAACTGAGTGTTAAAAGAAAGGCAATGCAGGAATGTAGAAGAGTATGTCTCAGTCTTCTTAGCCCTGCCAACATTACTGAGAACAACTTTATTTTGACAACTGACTGGTTGTTTCCAAAAAGAGAACAAAGCAAGGTTCTACTAAATAGTGTGAATAAAAGTAGACAAATCTACGTATGAATCGATAACACATTCAGTGGAAAAAATGGGAAACATAATTTTGTTCCCAAAATGCACCAAACATGCAATTAATATAAGAAGCTATACAAAACAAAATGACATAGATGTATAGTTCAATCACTCAGCAGAATATCCAATTTTCCACCAAAAACATACCTGTAAAGTCATATCATGCTGTCTTCTTTCTAGTGTTTATGTTTTTGAATTGAAAAATAGCTACTGGATGCCCTTCATCTTCATAGAGCAAACAAATTAAACGACTGCCATTCAGCTGCTTTCATTTTTATTGATCCCTTCTCAATTTTTTATGCAACCAACTGTTTACCATACTGTTATAATGGAATAATACAACCTTAGACTGCATTTTTTTTATTACTACCTTTTTTAAAGCTCTGGATCATACAAGCTGAAAAAAAAAATCATGAATCAAAATCACATTAAAAAATTCTGTTTTTTAGATATTGAACAGTAAGCAGCAATTCCTAATTTTCAGCTATGTTTTATGTGCAAAACACCAGAGTCAAATTCATCCCCAGTGCAAACACGTTGGATGGAAAAATGAATTTGCCCTATTGATTTAAACAAAAGGATTTAGTCTCTTGTAGAAATGCAAGATGTATCTGTCATTGCCCAGAGCATGCATTCTCACAGTCAAACACAAAATAAAGCACATGCAGAATGCAAAAGTATGACCTCTTCAATCTGGCCTTTTTAAAAATGTATTTAACATGAATCATGATGAGGGCCTGCAAATCTTTTAGTAGAACCTATGGCGTGAAGAAAAAATACTTAACAAAAATCCCTGGCACCTTTTGTAAACAGCCATTGTGTATTACAAATACAAAAACCTAACTGCTTGTTCAGTTCCCATTTATCAAGTGAGTTTTGCTCCTGGCTTAGCTGAGGTGTCATTTCCATCCAAATTAAAGAATTAGAAGTTTACTTTCTCCATCCCTAGGCTACCCTACATGTGTTCTAATGTCCCCTCCGCTTAATTCTCCTATCAGTCTTAGTCACCATAGGATAAGAAAGCCTGCAAGATGGGAGACAGAAACTTACAGCCAAGAGCAAGAAAATTGCACATTGCATAGATTACAAAACTGTACTGGGAAGGATGTAATAACAGGCTCTACTCTGCTTTTTTTTTTCTGTCCTCTTTTTCTGTTTCTGGTTAGCCTGTATGGATCTGTGTTAAGAGATATTATTAAGACTAGCAATTAAAAAATGCTGAAAATTTCATGTCTTTTGCAGAATCATAGACTGTCTCAAGTTGGAAAGGACTCATACGGATCATCAAGTCAAACTTCCTGCTCCTTGCAGGACTATGTAAAACTAAACCATATGACTAAGAGCATTGTCCAGACACTCCTTGATCTCTGACAGTCTTGGCACCGTGACCACTTCCTTAAGGAGTCTGTTCCAATGACTGAGCATCCTCTGAGCGAAGTACCTTTTGCTGATGTCCAGGATAGAAAAACCCTGAGAAATGAAGCAGTGAATTGTAACATAAGCTCAGGATGTTCAAACCTAATGTAATTACTGGAGAAGGGATGTAAATCATTGTTAAATCCTAATGGCCTTCAGCCATTAGAAGATCTAACTTCTAGAGATTAAACTTGGTTACATGACATCATTAAAATACTCATACCAGGAAAACGACAATGGTTAGCTTTCCCATGCAAACTATATGTGGCTAACATCTACGTGCTCAGCTCTCCGTGCCTTGGCAAATTCCTCATTCTAGCCTTAAGAAATACACTTGAGAAATAATTTCAGGAATTATAGTAATTTCTGATCCTTTATTAATACCAGGTTGAAATGCTGGAAAGAAACAACTTTTACTCAGGGCACCCCACAAATTTCTTTGCTGACTGGAGCATTTTTGTTTCTTGTGTAGGCAACCAAGATGACCCCCTCTATCAGGAAAATTCTGAAAAGTGAGGAATCCAAGTGCTGTTACCTATCATTTTCAGGACAGCATTAGTATTTTGAAATGTGAGTACATGCAAGATAGTGAAAGGTGATCAGCTGCTAGAACAAAGATAATGAACAGTTCATCATACTGAGAAAAAACCCTAAATTTAAGGTTTAAAAATTGCATGTGCATTATGTGTGTTAGTAAGAATTCTAAAAGAATTCAAGTATGATAAATTCCCCATATCAGAGAGACACGCAGTAGGCCTATCTCAAAGTGCAATCACAATGCTCCTTTTGGCTTCAATGGATTTTGTAACCAAATAATCTGATAATATGGGTCTTTAACTCCTTTTAAGTTCCTGGATAATTTAACACAAAATAATCACCTTCTAAACTTTACAACGTCACTGCAATGGAATTCTGTATGCTTTTTCCAAAGTTCAACAGAAAGATTATAAATTCTCATACCCATACATTTTAGGAAATCTTATGCAAGTGCATTCTTTCAAATTCTACTGTGTGGCTGTGCGGCCATGTTACCAGGATGCCGTCAGCAGCTCTTCCAGGTCTGCTGCTTGGGAGGGCGCGTGAGCCTAGATGAAGGGAGCCCAGGGTCTCATGCTATGCTCTGCCGAAGCAAGAACACACACAAAGTGGTCGAGAACGCAGCTTCCACTCAAAATGGCTTCCCCCAGGCCGGTGGAAGACGCGCCAGCAGAGATAAAGGTGAAGAGAAGCGATCTGCTGCTTGGGTTCCAGAGAGTTTAATCTTCTAAAGATGCAGAGGCAGCAAGACAAGGACCCCGGAAGTTACAGGCATTTTTATACTGGGACATAGGGAGGCGGGGTGAGGGGTACAATCCAATAGGGAAAGGGAACATGGGAGGGATCAACAGGGAACCAGCCAGTGAGGATGGAACAGGGGAGGGATTACAGACAACCAATGGGGAACTGAGGGCAGGGCTGCAGAGGGGCTGTGGGAACTCGCAATTCACGATGCAACACTACTAGGAGTTTTCTTGATAAAAATCAGCTAGGACTCAAGAATTTGTGACTTCTAAATCCAGGCTGTAATGCATTTTAATCTACCAAACCATACTGCCTGTACAACTAACCTTCCTGCCATTTTTAACAACTGACTAAGGAAAATTGAAGAGTAAATAGTCCCCAGGGAGATCAAGCATCTCAGCTGCATATTTCAGTAAGTGATTTGAGAGGGTCTCTTTGATCGTATACCAATTACTGAGCCTTGCATGTGGAATCACCAGTGAAGTTTTATATGAGTTTAAGCACTTCCATGTTATTTACTTCCCCTGAATGGCCAAATTCAGGAGTGAGTTGCTGTCACGAATGGAGTGATGGACTTCACCTTCAAGAGAGAAGCAACAATACACTTTATTGATATAAACCAATGAACGAAGAAAATTCAATGGTAAATTCAACACTGATTTAACAAGATTCAATGGCAGACTTGATTACTAACTGCATAGGGGACAGGGTCAGACAAAGTTTATCAGGGAGACCTTCCCACTGAATCACAGGTTCAGAAAGGAGCCCCTTCTCAGAGAGGACTCTGTGTGCAGCTGGAACCAGTCCTGCTCCCAGACTTGATTAACGTTTTATGGCTAAAGGATTATATGTGCTTAACCAATGCTTTATATCACTTAGCTAAGATTTCAAAGTTTAGCATGCTGTTAATCAGTTACCAAGGACCGCTTGTGCCAAGGAAACTCACATCATCAAGCAGTAACTTTGTTACTATTGAAGGAGAGATCCTGCATTCATGCACGAGAGCTCAATGGGCCCTGGATTGCCCACTATGTATGGAGTAAAATAATTGAGTCACAAGTCATATTTGCACACCAGAAACACCTCCGGGTCACTGTTTCAGACAGTCCTTGGCTACCAGGTTGCCATCTCCCCCCCCAGAATCTGGATGCAGCCATCACAGCGCTGGTGGTTACGGCTTAATTGGGGGAGTGGGGGAACACCACAGCTGTAAAGCAGTCATGTTTGATTCATGGAGAAAACAGCGGTCTGAAGTGTCAATGTACATCTTCCAGTCTTAAATAAACCGCTGTCTTCTATGCACCCCTGTTTTGGTTTAATACTGTTACCTTGTTCGGAGTATTTGTTTTTCTCTGTTAAGCACTGGATCATTTCTGAAGAGAGTATTTTCCCTCCTTCCTTCCTCCTTAAAATATAACATCACCCCTAAAGCCTGTTTTCTTGTTTTCTGCTCATTTTTCAAAGAGGCACAGCCCAGAGACTTACATCAATGTGCATTGCATCTCTGCGAACTGATGACATCTTATATTGACATACACTAAAAACTGTGGGAAAGAACGAGTCTTGTAACTGAAATACTTTATCTGTCATTATTTTAATGCATGAGATGTTGACAGATTGTCAATTATTATAAAGCCCCAAATAAATAATAATGCATATGCACACACTATTCTTGTAAAAGATGTAATCAAATCTGGTATAAGATTGAGTCTTGAAGATTAAAATTGCAAAAAACTTAACTATTTTTTATGTTATATCCCAAACATTTTTGCTTGAATGTGGCCCATTAGCTTTCAGAGTTAAAGTATGTGTGAGTCTCTAAAAATCACAGACGTAAAAGATGAGAGCAAACAAGAAAAACTAAGATCCTTTGGTGCTTTTTCCTTGATTTGCCTACTCTTTTTTTCACTCTATTATTTGCATTGTTAACTCTTCTGCCCTCTCTAAAATGTGTTGTCTTTCTTTAAGATTGATCATGGTATTAACTGACATGGAACTGTTATTCCTACAAAAATCAACATCGCCTGACAGAGGTGTACTCTGTGTTCCATGCAGGAATTCAGCCTCTTCTGCTGATTCTGCAGAGTTTCTCTATCAGACACGTAGGTAGCTGTAAGAAAGATAAGAAATTCACAAGTTCTTTTTAGTTGCGAACACCAGGAATTTTACACAGATTGTTACTTCCACAGCTGTTCCATGAATAATATTGAAGTGTGTAAAAATTACACACTTCAATCTTATCAATATATGACGAGGGAAAAAGGGTCTCACTGAAATTCTTGCATGATTTATAGTTCTCAGCACTGCCATACTGTTGCTTAAGAATTTAAAATAACTCTACCTGTGTACTCACTTGGCATCTCAGGGCACAAGTTTGTACATGAGCCATTTTACATGACGTATCTGAAAATAATAATCTTTAACCTTCTTTACACTTTGTTCAACAGATAATATTTTCAGCCTTTGAATAATTTTGGAGCAATTCCACAATTCAGTGGTGAAATATATGAAAATGTTCTTTTGGTTGCTCTTCACCTGCCAACCAGCAATTTTGATCATTATCCAGAAGCCCTTGTGGTATGAGAAGAAATAATATTCTTAAGAGGATGCATTCTCTATTTAAGATTTTATATAATGTCATAATTTATTCTGAGTCATGTGTTTTCCAATTTAAAATTCCTTGACTACTGATTATTATTAACATTATTATTATTATGATTATTATAAAATTTGGTAGTTTTGTTGTTATTTTCAGGCTTCCACACTTTTGATCAAAAATCAAATCTATCTAATCTAATAATTTACTCCCTCTACACTGTTACAAGATGCATTTTCATGTTAAAATATATGGTCAGACTTGGTACATTGCAGCTCAATTATTGTGTTGTGCAGAAATTTTAAATACTATCATTCTCACCAATTGGAAATTAATCTTAAGAAATATGTTTTCTGGTTTTCTTGCAACACTTCTCTTACTTCCTTTTTTCTTCTCATTCTCCTATTTTCTTTTATAGTAAATAACTTTTATTTCATTGACATGCAGAGTCTGCAACTAATATTTAAAAGCACAACAATTTTTTTTACATTTCTTTCATCTTGAATTCATGCATTTCATTCCATGTGATTTTCTTTTGTGAACTGGTTTCTTTTGGAACTCAGTAAGATTCTCTCCTTGATTCTCTAAAATCTTCTCTTTCACAGGATACTTGGACAGTAACTTTTACAAAAATGAAAGATAAAATATCTTCTATTCAAGGTTTACTGAGAGCAAAGGTTTTTGGTTTACGGGAGTTTCTTCTTGGATCTCTCTAATGTCTGTTTTAAGTGAAAGTGTAAATTTTCACCCAACAAAGATATGTAACCTGTTAAAAAACTGTTATTAATGCTCATTATGTGTTGTATTGATTTCAGACAAATTGTAAAAACTCCTGGGGTCAGTGTAAGCAACCCAACATAAACATGGTCCACGTCTTTCATCTTTGAAACAAACAAAGAGATGACAAATAAAAGCAGACCATCATTATGTACAAGGGTCAGAACAGGCTTCAAGCAGATAATGTTCAAATGGAATAAAATATGCTTTAACTTCCAGTGAAAGCACCATCCAGCTGGCCCTAGACAATACTGAATGAAATAAGGGGCCAATCTTCTATTTTTTCCTGGTGTCACAGGAGAAAGGAGTGAAAGGCAAGGTGGGGGTTTGGCTGCTGGCCAAGGTCAATTCACCACAATCTTTTAAAGACAACTTTTAAGGGATACCACAGCCTTTGGATGATCTTACCATAGAAGTATAATAAAATAAGACAAACAATTTCCTGAGATAACTGGCCTGATAACCCTGGAAAAAATCAAATCCTGACATAGCTGCAAGAGGACAATGTCTTAGTGAGACTAAGAGCTTAAGGATCTCTTTCTTCCAATTTTACATCCATGTCTTCTGTGTTCTCTCTCTAACACCTTCCTGTCAGGAAAGAAACTGTAGTTCTATAGTTAGGTTTTCATGTTTTAAATTGATTGCTTAACAGTTTCTAAAAAAAATGCAAATCTCACTCTTGTGGGCATCCTCAGATAAGAGAAGTAGAAACATAACTGGAAGTTTACCTGACTTAAAATCACTGAATTTGACACTACGTATAGAAGGGTCTCATTTTTTGGACTTACTTTCCTTTACAAAGATCCTGGGAACTTCTCTTGAAGCTATTCTCATTCACTTCTCTTGTATAAGCTTGATATTGCATGTATATAGGAGGGTGTGTTCCATGTTTCAGTGCAATATTCTACCCTGATATTAAATAATCCATTTTGATATTAAGGTTATGTCAGTCCATTCCAGGAACTGCCACCAGCCTTTCTTTTTCCTGACCTGAAATATTATTTTGACAGGTTTCCTATAATATGACCTGTTAGTATTATCCTATCTGTTTTCCTGCTATTACTGTCAAAGAAATTGTTGCTGACTGAATTTCTTTGAAACACTCTAATGACAGAAAAAGCAGAAACAGTATGTCATATGAAGCAGTCATGCAAAATTGTCATAAACATTTACTAACACTTACATAAAAATGACTTGCTCACTCTTAGTAAAGTGATCATCAAGAATGTAAAAGTCAGTCATATTTTGCCTAGAAAAGTGCTTATGTGAGACAAAATTGGTATGAATATTTGGTCTCTCAAAAGCAGAGTGAACACAGGAAATTCATATCAAAATGTAAATCTAACAGGACATTTTGCTTTTGAAGTTTCTTTACAAACTGTTTTTTTGCAGTGATACTTATTGAGCATCCTAGCACACCGTATACAAAAAGAGGGAAAGGACTTGTTTAAGACCACAGAATTTTTCTACCCTCTTCATGTTGCCCACAATAGTAGTTGTGGCAATAATTGTCCATAGTAATC
Organism: Edolisoma coerulescens; assembly: GCA_013397115.1. Classification (NCBI taxonomy): domain Eukaryota; kingdom Metazoa; phylum Chordata; class Aves; order Passeriformes; family Campephagidae; genus Edolisoma; species Edolisoma coerulescens. The sequence continues at coordinate 2,984,426 of VWZW01004026.1, forward strand.
ATGATAGGTTTGATCTATCTTTCTTCTATTCCATAAAAAGAAGGCATGGAAGGAATTGAGGCATGTACAGGCTCCATCACGAGATGACACAAACTGATCAGCACCCACTAACTGGCACTGGTACTCTGTCAAGTAGAGCTTTAGTTTCTTTTCCTGTCTGTGGGATCACAGCACTTCTTTAAAACATGCAGTATTTAATTGAAAAAAAAAAATAAGCTGGTAGTTAATTGTCTTCAGTATTCTTGCAACTATTATCATCAGTATCACAGAGTGGACTGGAAAAAAAAAAAAACTTCAGAAGATGTTTTAAATATTAAAATTTAATCAGATGTCAAGTTTTATTTGCAGAGATGGGAAAAAACCCTAAAAATATTTACCCTACCCTAGTCAACTCCTGAATAAAAATAATGGACTCTTTACTCCTACTAGAAAAATAAAAAAACCTCAAAAGGTAGATCCTGTTGTTAATAGAATAGCCCAAATAAATCAAACCGGGATATTACTGTTGCATTTGATTTCATTTACATGTTGACACAGTAGAAATACCTGAGAGGACAATTTATAGACCTATGAAACCGAGAAAGAGATTGAAAGTGCATAAGTGGTACGTGGTTTACCATGATGTGTCTTGGGCATTAGGGTTCTTTTTAATTTGTTTTCACAGTCTAACTTTGTTAGAATTGACTGTGTACTTTACTTTCTGCTCTTTTTGTTTGGGTTTGGTTTCTTTATTTTATTTATCTACACCACTCATATGCACAAATAATCCCATTTTTGTAACCACTTCTAGAGCCTGAAATTTCTACTTTCTGGACAGAGTGAAAAAAACCCCAAGTGTCTAAAATATGTCTTATATTCCCATCCTTTTTTATTTTTTTTTTTTTTCCTCAGCCATTGTATTCCTTAGCTTTGCTTCTATTTGGTTATTTAAAGCAAGTGTGAGAAGGTTTTATTACTGATAAGAGTACTTGCTGCACAATTAGGACTGGTATATTTGAATTACATACAAAGTACTTAGTATGAAAAAGATATTAGAGCATTACCATTTCTACTCTGTGGTATTTGATGAAGATAATAGGATATTGGATGGGCAGATAGATATTATGTGAGAAAATAAGTTGATCCAAAGCACATTTCCTGACTTGTCCTGTTTACATCTACATTGCACTATTTTGTGATAACTATACCTTAAAATACTCATGCACACTGAGTCAAGAGTAGACATGAGGAACCAGCCCTGGTTTTGATTCATTCTATTTATAGAGTGCTACTGTTGTACAACCTATTGCTGACGAACGTCCCCTTTTCCATCTTCTTTGGATTTTTTAATTGATCTCATCAATAGTTGACATGAGATGCTACTCCATTAGCAGCAACAATTCAAGCAGTTAGACCAATTCTCAAATACAATGCTTTTAAAATTAAAATACCTTTTCTCTGAAAAGTCCCAGTGTAAGATAAGTACTATATTAGCAGCTAGAGGAAAGTTAGTAGGTAAAATATTATAGCTGTGAAAATTATTGCAGGAGGACAATGCTTACATGGATGTTTACAAAAACTACGTAAAAGAATAATGAGCTGGACATGTACAGTCTAACGAGAAACCCAAGAGAGTTACATGCAAGACTTTAGCAGTACAGTGAGTAAATCCAAGCCAAAAACTGTCCAAATATAATATTTAAACTCCACACATTGCTCTGATAATGACTGAAGTTTGAGTGCATATTTTATGGACTCAGCAATTTACTAACTAAATTTGCACCTGATGATATATGTATGACAGATGGTAACCCATAGGACATAAATGGTATCCTATAGAAGGAACTGATTTAATTTTGAAAGTGATGTTGAGCCTGCGTCCTCTAATTTGAGCCAAACCAGTGGTCACCAGACCCATGCTGACTTTGTAGATATTAAGTGGACAGCTACCAGCTACAGCAAGATGCAGTTGATGTATATAGTAATATATCCAGGAGATACCTGGGAGGAAGCAGGTGCTCCTATTGTTTCAGGCCATTACTTCACAATGACACTACATTTCCCCCACATTGCCCGCTGCAGTTTTATGCAAGTGCACAGCAGATGCTGTGGCACTGCATCATGTGCAGGAGAAGCCATGCTTATGCCAGTAATTAACCTATACCCTCCTGTGAAGTACACCACTTACCCTTGATGGACAACGAAGAAATGAGAAACACACAAAAAAGAAAAAATAATGGTTTGGTTCTGCAGATGCAATGCAAAATGCAGGAGTTAACTTGTCTCCTTGAGTGTCTTGCCAACAGAACTCAGTCCAGAGGATATCACTTCCCTGGTTTGCATGGAAAGAAAAGCAGACTGTCCATAAGTATCAGAAACATGTCTTCCCCAAAATATGCCAAGATGTCCTGGAGAAAAAGAAATCAAACCAAGCATCATGGGACAATATCTTGGTTAACTGTACATCAAAATGTGTTGCAAATTGCATTCCATCCATCACTGGATAATTCCCATCTTAGTAATAGTGGTATATCTTCTTTTTTTTTAATATAAAGGATTAATTTCATCTTTTCTGGTACTTTGAATCATACAATGATAATTGGAAAAGACACATTTCTTTAAAAAATAAAGTTGAGGAATTCCAACTCAATTATGAGTTGACATTGCATTCACAAATTCAGTCCAGTGTGTATGTAACAAGGGACTGACCATCTGTTTTATTATTCTTGCATATATCTGCATGGATAAAGATGTCCAGAACTATCTAATGCATTATCTGTTAAATAATGAAGGTATGCTTGTGCTCACTAAATTTTATAGGTTACTTTACTTATTGATTTGCATTGTATTTTTATATTGTAAAGAAGTCTGGAAAAATATAAGTATTTTCACTTCAGTTAAACTGAGAGACATCTACTGTACATTTCCCCTAAACTTATGAATTTTCTTGTGCTGGATTTCATTATCATCAACACAATCTGCAAACATATTGCAGGTAGCTACTATTTAAACTGCAAAATAATCTTTTTCTAGATCAAAACCTTCTCCTCTGTATCAATGACGCAAATATTTTTCTGGTAACTGTCTCCATGTTATAATTTGGGTGAATCTCTGGTCCAAATAAACGATTTCTCCTAGAGTTTTATTTTGTCAATTAATGTTCCCATAATTTTCATGATGGATAATTTACAGCTATCTGTTTTGGAGAGGGTCTATGACTGGGGGAGGATTAACACAAAATTAAATACCTATTTTATGTGCTATGCATCCTCATCGATTACTCACTTGCCACTGGGAAAGTAAGGTTCATAGCAGATAAATATAAAGGTATGTTTTATTTCCCTTCTTTCAGTCCTCCAAGCACATGATTCTCTCCTTTACCTTCTGTAGGTTGGTCAGCTAACCTCCATCACATGGCGAGAAAGTGCTTATCAGTGTAGAACATGCACGAGGAATTATGTAGGCATAGCATCTAGGAACCAATTGAAAATTACAGAGCTTGCAGGATGCCATAATACACTAGGATTTAGCACTAGGTTCACTAAAAATGGGGGAAAAGACCCCAGAAATAACCTTAATTATAAAAATCAGGTAACATCTTTCTGGAGGACATAGATCTGCCTATATAAAGGAAGGAAAATCAGAAAAACTATTTTCACAATGCAATGAACCATGAAGAAAAGCAGCTTTATGTTTGTGAAATTGAATCAAATAAATATTGAGTATTTTAAAAAAATGTACAGGTTGATGTTATCAAAAGATAAATATTTCACTCTTTTATTCATACTGGGAAATGAAGAGGAATAAAATTAATTAAAATCTCTTCTGGAAAATTAGTAATAATATGAAAATTATGGTTTTGACAAGGAAATGAATTCAGCAGAAAATTCCAGAGGAACTGTGATAGAAACCTTTCTTTAATATCCCACTTGTAAGGGAATAGAATGCTGCATGGAGCAGTTTTTGATTTTTCATCGATACCACTATAGTGTGTAAATACTTTTCTAGTTTTTACAGAATAATTCTTCCAATAAACGTGTGGAAGTGGAGAACTGTAATCATTCATTTTGCATGTGATTACAAACTTTTTGCTGAGGTTGAAAATGAAGTTTTTGTGGCATGATTCTTTTTGTCCTCTAAGCATCAATTCAGTGATTTTCCACATTGCAAAGAAATAAAGGAAATCTACATGAAAAATATTAAACAACTATTTCCTTGGGGAATACATTAAAAAATGCCATTTACTTTAACAAAACAACTATTTCTCTATCCTGTGTATTTCTCAGGTCATCAAATATAAAATGAAGTTATTTTAGTTTTGAGTTCATTATTTAAAATGATATATCTTTTCAGCTACAGTGCATTTTGTACATTTGAATACTTTTGCCTTCAAATTGAATTGGTAACACTGCTTATGCCTTCAATAACTTTATTTGAACTCAGTGAATTCACATCAAAATAGATTTCTATCTGAATGCAATTACACAAAGAAAATTTTTTCCCACAATGTTTTAGGCATTAAGAGTGCATGTAGCACTCTCGATTTCTTGAAACTTCAGAAATAGAAGATTTGAAGATCGAATTTCAAACTATTTCCTATTACAAGACTGGTAAAGGACATTTGTGCTTGCAATAACAACAGCTCCATAACATATAGCAATACAATTTTTAATCTTTCAGTAAGTTACTATTTTCTTAAAAGTGTGTGTTGTCTAATTTACTTAGAGACAATCTGATTAATTTAATTCATAGAATTCAAAATATGAAGATATAAAGCAGGCACATGAAACATAGCATGTGATGCTGAATTAAATATATTATCTCTTTATGATTTGCCAATATCTGTTTCTGGAGAAGATGTAATTTATGATCAACTAATTACCCACCAAATATTTTGTGGAAACACATCTATCAGTTAATGAACAATGCCATAAACATTAGTAAATATAAGAATTAATTTCTTAATTTCAAGACTGAAACAGAGAAAACTTTTAAAACCCTCTTCAAAAAAGGCAAAATAGTATTCAATAAATATCTTCAGGAATATATTCCAACACGTCATTCAGTTTTGCAAAGATGTTAGATAACCTTCAATTTTCAAACTCTTTTTGACAGGGGTGGAGAAGTATAACATGAACTCTAAGATCAAGTGACAAGTTTTGCATAACATTTTCCTCACACTGAGACTGGTCTATGGGTGGTGGGAACCAGCTCTGCTGCGGTGTGGGGGTGACCTGGGAAAGGTCTGGGAGCCACCTGCCCATCGACCTCACTGTGCCTGTCTGGCTTCCCCAGGGCTGTGTCTGAACCTGGTTCCCAGCAATGGTCCAGCCCTACTCTCCTTCCTTGGGAGCTGTGCGACCATGTCCCATCTCTGTGATGTCCTTGTCCTGCCAGACATGCAGTGACCCACAGCTACTGGGTCACCTCCCTCATGGGGCCACTAGCGCTCCCTGCTCTCTGACACATGCAGCCCACCACGATTTTAGCACAAATGTTTAGTCCCACAGTGATCAAGTGCTTGTGATCATGTACGATGATCCGTCTGTGATCATCTACTGAAACACAGAAAATTGCAGAGCATGCCTGATATGTGAAGTGTCTTCTGTTAATTTAAAATACACTGGCGAAGTCAGAGCCCTTTGATTACAATGTATTTCTTATGTTTCAGTTAATCCTAATGCAATCTCAGTGCTGTATTGAAAATAATGAGCCAGGCACCAGATAGATATTCCCCTTCCATTATGTAACAATGAACTATTACCAAAAGTATGTTAACATTTCTATGGATTGAGACATCAGTGATAATGGGGAAAAATGCATTCTTTTCAATGCATTCTGTGACTCAATAGTATTTCTTTCAATGGAAATAAGGGGCAATACATTATCTGAAATAACAGAGCTTTTACATATTTTTTGAGTTAAGAACAATTCTCACAAAGCAGCAGTGTCTAATTTGCTGTCAAAATTAATTGATCTATATGAACAGCTACTGATAATATTGTGCTTCTGCAGAAGCCACTTCATTTTCTTCTGTAATTCACACGTCTTAGAAGTGACAAAGTCTTAGCTGTTATTTTCTTAGAAATTCTGATGGAATTATTTTATGATGACCTCCATTTCTGTCCTGTCTTTTTGACTATGAGCCACTGAGAATTTTTTCCTGAGAGAAAAAAAGACTACTCTGTCTAGTTATATAAATTCTATTTCCATCAATTCATGAGAAACAATTTCTCCATTTATTCTGTGAAGCTCTTAAGTACCTATGTCTAGATTTGCTGAAGGGATGTTGCTGTTGGAGACCTGTGATGATAAAATTCCTCTATGGATGCAATTCAGTGGAAAATAGGCAGTACCTTGATGTTGCTTCTTGTAGTCATCATGCCAGCACTCCAGCTCACATTGGGCAAGAGCTCTGTTTCATGCATCAGAACTTCACAATGACTATAGAAATTAGCCTCACATAAGCAAGGGCTAATTCTTGAGAAGTTCCCTTCTCAATAAAATATAAGAGTTCTTTCAAATCTAGGAATTTTATTTTTATTTCTTTCTTTCCATATTTTTTGTATAGACATTCTGCAGAAAGCACAGCAGAAAGATAGAGTTTATTCCTTTTATAAGTACCGGAAATGCTCATAAATTGCTTTTCCACATCCAGCAGGCTCCATAACCTTAATTTTCAGTGTCTCAGAGAACAGAAATTCATTAAATTGCTCATTTCTCCTAGTAGTGACAACTGTAGTGCCAACAGTCATCCCTAGATAATGTCAAAATATTGAAGAAATAAATTACACCAGTAAGCAAACAGCAAGGTTTGAAGATCATATGCCCTGTGCAGCATTTTTAAAAGAAATCACCATTCTTTTTCCCTTCAAAAACATGGTGTTCACATTTACTATCTTTTTGCTTACATCTGTCAAAAGAACAACAGTTTCTAAGGAGAATTTCTAAGTGAAAACAGAATAATATTACCCATTTATTAATAACAGGGAAGGGTAGTAAAATAGCATGTTCAAGACAGACTGTGGCTTAGCAAAGCAGGTACCACTGTCTGCCAGCTCTGTAAGACACCAATGCCAATTTGTGGGAGGTAGTTTTTCAGTAGCAGCATCTGGCTTTTTGGCAGACTCTCCAGACTGTTTCACTGACAGTTTCTCTTCCCTCTAAGTTGGTCACTTGGCTATGTCATTTGCTGGGTGAGTAGTCTGCTTTGTTCCGAAAAAGCAAGGTTTATATCACCTTTCCTCCTGATTCTTAGCTGTTCTGGTGATTTTTGCCTGCATACCTGCTTGATAGCAACTTAGTCTGTGAGTATTACTGCTGGTATAAGCAGGATTAGTCAGAAAGTTGTCCTGAAGAGATTTGTCAGCATAGTGAAATCATTCCAGAAAACCCTTTTTATAAAGGCAGAGATTATATCAACAAAAGGGCTCTTTAGGGGTAGAGCTGTGGTGGGTAAAGGGATATTTTCCCAAATGAAAGAAAACGCTGTATCGACCACAAGGTTTGACTTAATTTTTGTAGTTTGGTTTGGTTGGGTTTGGGGTTTTTTTGCATGTGGACTTGCACCCATGCTGTAGCTTTTTCCAGGGTAAATATATTGCTTCAGCGCTTCTGCCAGCACACCCAAGAAGCCAAACAGGTGCACTTAAAAAGACTTTTAAACATAGAAAAATGCACAATTTAAGGAAACAAGGAAAATCTAGTTCTAAAGGAACCACATGTTCATAGAAGAAGATGATGATATTGTACACTGTAGAAAAATCTCTGTAGGATATCCATGTCCACATTACAGAGACATATGAAGTAGTTAGATTCTGTTATTTTGAGCTTCTGGTATACATTTCTTCAGCTTTAAACAAATAAAGCAAATATATCACAGTAAAATTTCATTAATTACTTTTATTCTGCATTTAATTATTAGATGTATCAATTTCTAGATAAAACAGAAATAAAATTGATTTTAAAAGAAGTGTAGTTTTTTTTAAAGCTTGGAAAAATTTTTATTTTTAAACTACTGTTTGCAGAAATTTAAGAATGTTTTTTGCTAATTTAATAAGAAATTTCTTGCAAAAATATGAGTCCTTTTAACATGTTAACTATTAAAGGAGTTGATTCCTGCAGTGTACTGGGTCAGCTTGTCTGAACTCTACGTTTGACAAGTTGGATCAGATGATCTTTGGGGTCCCTTTCAAACTGGTATTCTATGATTCTCTCATTTTCCATAACAGTCCATCCACTAAATGTGTGTTGTCATATTTAGCTCTTGGCACTGTTTGTGAAAAACAAAAGAGAGATACGGATAACTGGAATTTGTAATAGAAGGATTTATTTCCACTATTATGTTTACACATGTAAATTATATGGCCATTTCCCCTAATATTAATTGCAAAAGAGTATTCTGGAGATCTCTCATATATTGATTCTGGCACTGTGATTAGATTAGCAGAATGCTAAAAATTATGTTGGTTTTGTTTGAAAATGCTAATGTGCACACAGTCTTAGCTCCACCATTATAAACAGACATCAAGATGCTCTGAAAACCAGCCTTTTAAAATGCATACTGAATCATTATATATTCCAACAGAAAATAGTTTAAAAAACCCCACCAATTTTAGCAATTTTAATCTTCACTATTTTAATATATCTTTAATATTTAAATATAAAATGTATTATTAAAATCTCTCATATTTTTATGTAGAAATTGTTTTGGTTTTTTTTTTTTGTAGCACAGAAAGACAAGACAGTTTTGCCACCTCACAAACGATAACAATGTCTAACTCTGTAGTGCCTTAGGGCTCTTTCTTCAAGCAACTAATTTATGCAATTGCAGATTAGAAATACTTAATTCTTTTTATAATGACTGACAAGCTGTGGACTTTATTCTGCAGAATATATTATAAAATCCTATGCTGTGAAATGCAATATGGAAAATTTGATACTAGTAGTATCAAAGTATGTATTTAGAAATAAAAACTACTCATGAGAAGAGATTTTTGAGATTAAAGAAGGGGGCTTATTCTCCATTTATTGTTGTCAATCTTATACTGGATCAATGGATGTCAGCTCTTTCAAGTCAATGCTGGCATGGAATTTGACAGAAAATATGCCTAGGAAAGCATAACTTCAAATTAAGAGCCTAAACAGTGACAGAGAGATATCCATTTAGACATCTTGTAAACCTACACCAAAAGCAAGGACAAAAATTCCCACCAAGGATAAAAATTCCCACCAAAATAGAACATGCTTATAGATCACAGTACTTGAGCATGAGTGTACATCAGGGGAAAAAAAAAAAAAACAAAAAACCAAATCAGAACACTTTTCTGGAAAAGTAAATCTGTCATGTATATATAATTAAAAGAAATAAAAGTCTTAATTCTTGAGTCAAGTTTGCATGACACAAAAGCATTACATTTGGGACTTACCAAAGGGTAGGTTATTCCTTATGAGTCACCTTAAAACATTGTCCATGATACTTAAATATTCCAGTAAAGAAAAGTTTATCATTTAATCTATTCCTAAAATTACCTTAACAGTTCAAACAGAGCTTAGATCAGAATACAGGACATTTTTTCTCTGAGGAGATATTTAAAGGTGGAAAGAAGTGAGCAGAGCTGGACAGTCACATACTCCTGGAGGCATCAGATGCTACAACATGAAGACAACCTGTCACAGCGGTTGGAGACAAGACTGCAAATGCCACCACTATTGTCTGCCCAGTTTTCCTGTCAGTTTTCAGTCATGAAAACCCAAAAAGCTAAACATAATAGTGCTGAAATTGTATAATTTAATCACTATGTTTATAATCTCAGGAATATAGGTAAGGGGGGATGGGGGTGGAAGTGGGACCACAGTCCCCTGGGCCTCTCAAATTTTTCCATTTTAGGCCAAGTAGCAATTCAGGGGAAGGGTTTATGGCAAGATACAAACCTTTCAAAGACTAGGTTGATTCAAAAACTCCTCACACTACTGCCTAATGAAATGCTGGTCAGTGCACTAGCCATGTCACAGGATCTCCCAAACAAGAGTATCCCACACTCTGTTCACCACACTCTCCCCTGCCTTTTCCCCATGGCCACAGCAACCACTGGGTTAAAACAGTTCCAGTAACACCTCTCCAACCCTCCTCAGCTCTGCACAAGAGCATTTCTGCTAGATCCTCACTGAGACATATTCCTGACTCCTCCACGTTTCAGACATTTAAGCCAGTATAGCCTTTTCCTCACATTTGAAAGTTTAAAGCATTTGCCTCAGGCCATATGAAGCAATTGAAGTCATGCTGTTAAATATTGCCGGCTCATGCAAATGTTGGAATCAGAACAGTTGGCCAGTGAGAAGATCAAATATCAAAAAACTTCAATGTTTTCATAATTTGCAAAAACTTTGTCAAAACACAGATTTTTCTCATTTTACATTAAACAGGATAGATTTTAAGGTATGAATAAGATTAGGGTTAAGACTGCACTAGGAAGCTTCAGTAGAAGAACCTGTATTGCCTACAGCAGCAAAGTAATTTATCCGCCATAGATCATATCACTAGTGGCACATCTTTCTCATCAATTTTATTAGACATCTTTAATTGAGTTTATAAATTGGCCAAAAGTATTTCCTCTAAGCTGAAACTTGGTGTGAATTTAAGAAAAATAATAAAATAGTTTATTTGCATACTTTTTTTCTAATAATGATCTGTACCAGCCCCAAATCAACAGAATTTTAAGAATTTCCCAATCAAGACCTTATAATATTATTACATATTGTTGCTGAGATTCCGAATTTTAGTATGGAGGATAGGATTTCTTAGGTGGTGAAAAAGTTAAGAGATATGAAGTTCTCAAACTAGAACTGGAAATGTTGAGGAGAAGCCGGGAGAATCTGAGATGAGGAGCTTTGTTAAAATTGACTTTTCCATCCCTTGACCATATAAATCCTGTTGATCAATGCTGAAAAGACAAGCTGACAAGTTTGAGAACACATTAAAAACTCACCTTTCATTTGCCTACTCTGACTATGTCAATGAGCCATCACCTCACAGTGAAATTTATATGTCCTAAAGACAGCTATTTTCTTTTTTTTATGGTAAGAAAATAGAAATGGGATTTGAATGTTTAAGCAGTTTTAAATGATATTTAGAATTATTTTTCAATTTAAGGTCTTATCATGGCTAAGGAATGGAATAAATAGATTTATTTATTTAATTGCTTCATAGAAGATTAAAAAGTACTTGCATTAATTCCTTAGCTGTTCTGCATGGTCAAAACAAAGAAGGTAGTCCTAGCATTAATGACTTTGAGAGACATTATTTAATAACTCACAGTAACACTGTGTTTATATTCCAAATTCCTAAAACTTCAGAGAAAAAATTTGGGTTTACTCCATTTGGGAAGTCATGGTCTGTCTGCAGTTTGGTTTTATGCACTGCTGCAACAAATATTAAAATGTAATTGGAAGTAAATTACTATTTATGATGTATTAATATAGTCTAGAAATTCCACCTGAAGAAAGAGATTACTGCAGAATCATCATAGAAGCATTCAAAGAGGCTCAGCTCTTAGGTTGCTTTGGATAATTCAATGCGCGCGAAGTCCTGGTATCAAAGTTTTTCTGAGGAACAAGTTCATAGACTGAGTCTCATAGGTCTTCTGGTTCTGCATTTTTTTCTCCCTTGGATTCAAGGCTGTGCTCAGAGAAGTGCACCTTTGTGCAAAAATAATTTCTCCTCCCTACCTGCACCTCTTCTCCTAAAGCAGTACTTCTACGTATGTCAGCTTGTCAGACTGGCTTGCTGCAGCAGTGATAAAGCAAATGTTTCAACCCAAGGTATCTTACTATTCCTTTTAGTTTCCCTTCACAGTTTAGGAAGAGATATATCCTGTATGTAGCTGCCAGTATCAGCAACACCCATTAGATATAATATTTCATGTCACAAGAAATGATTGCAAAGGATTTTGCTCTGCTTCACTTGCTCTGAATTCCAAATGACCTACATCCCTTTTACTCAGCTATCAAAAAGAGAGAATGCCTTAATGAGAAAATTCCATTTTTTAATCTTTTCTCCCCTTCTCCTTGCAGAACAAATCCATAAACGTGATCTTCTAAACATCTACTGTGTGACCATGAATGGTTGATCTGCATGCTTATGAATCTAGTAGCTGTCAAATTTATCCCTCTGTGCAGTCATGGTTGGTACTTTTATCTGCAGTGTTTTTTGTCAAAGATCAAATAGGCAAATTAAAAGTGTCTGAGATGAAAGGCATGCCAAAGAATGCCACTGTAAAATTGTATCCATAAGTACATTTACCTTATATCTTGTAATATATTTCGGACACAGAGTTAGCCATCAGAAGTTGTCAGTTACCTGGAGACAGAAGATGAAGGATAATTCAACATTTTTATGTTTCATGTCCAAAATGGAACCTACATTTTCAACAGTTTTTATGAAACTTCACAAAGCATATCACTGTAATATAATTGCTACTGTCATGCATTTGAAGAACAAATGAAAATCTGAAGTTTTATAGCTGCTTTGTTTCCTGTTAATCCCTCAATTTTGCAAGCCTTACTTCAGGTTTTCCTTTAGATAAAAGTATGAGCAAATCCAGGATAATAGTAATGAAAGGGTTGTGATATAGCTTTGCTTCCACTATTATGGTGGGAAGTGCATTTCAACACCTTATATTCCCATCTGCTTGCATTTTCTCAAAAAAAAAAAAAAAGAAAAAAAAGAAAAAAAAAAAGAAAAAAAAAGTGGCTTCTTAGTATAAATCACTCTTATTCCATGGATTTCAATTCAGCTGTGTCAGTTTATATCCACTGAATGTCAAGCCCAGTTTATTAATTTTTCAGAAGAAGTGAATTCTGCCCTTAATTAGTATTTTGGTCTGCAAAAAAACCCCATAACTTTTCCTTTGTGTGGTTAATCTTTTCCTCTTCCTTTCAGACCATTTAAAAATTATCTGCAACATGAAGAGAAAATTAAAAGGAGTAACTTGGGTTTTATTTTTATTAAGGATATATGATAAAACAAATGAATAATTAATGCAGCTTTTAATATGACAAGCCCTAAAAACTGTCTATAGCCATAGAGGGAAGCAGATTCTTGCGCATTAACTTTTTTATGGAAACCTGTGATGTACGGCTCCAGGTTGAATACCAATTTTTATTTCAGAAAGGACAGAATTATCAAAACTTAGGCAGTATAAATCTCTTCAGAAAAATATATAGGGATTGCAAATAACTTGACTGTTTCTCTTTATCCATTCTGATTTGAAAATTAATGAGAACATTCTGCTGTTTTCCTCTCTATGTAGTTATTAAATATACAAAAAATAGTACTTCAAAAAGAACACAAATGGATCAAAAAAAGGAGTAAGGTTTGTCTTCTACCTGAGAAAAGCAGGAATACCAATGTAGAGGGGCATTTTCTGATTGTATGAAGTTCAGCAGTACTAAGGGAACTATAGCACACCATATTAATACATCAGGTGGAGTAGTCTGTCACCTAGGAAGTGCTTCTAGGAATTTTAGAACAAAATCCTGGCCGGAATTTATATCTGTGTTGCCAAATTCCTAAGTGATACATAAAAGTACTTCATATTTCACGAGGCAAGTAGAAAAGAGACTGAAGAACTACTAGCCAATTCAGTACAGAAATTGAATAAGCAGAACACAACTCATGAATCTCTGAAGGTTTGTGCTGTAATACTGGAAATTCATCACAGGAAGTCTTGTGAATGATCTATAAATACATCACTGAGAAAAGAGATGGTACTTAACTAGTTTAGCTTTACTATTCACCTTTACAGAGTGCAAAAAATAGATATAACTTTTCCTGGTCGTGTTTTCTTTCTTTCAATAGAAATTCAGAATGCATTGTACTTGTACAAAGTACAATGGTGCTAATTATAAGAACAAACTCAGTAAGAGTTGTTTGTGAATATAACACACTAAAGTGAAGACAGGAGTGAGTTGTTTCTCTTAATGTAATCTGTTTTATTGCTGTTTGGACTATACCAATCAAAGAGTAAGCCTGTACTTGTACCTAAGGATGAGACTTTTTATTTTCAAGATAATTTAGTAATCTCCAACTAATTAAATCTCATTCCTGTTTTGTACTCATTTCTTCCTTAGAGGGCATCTCTCAATTTTGTCTGGAGAGTTTAAAGGAGTGTATGAATTATGTTAAAGTAGAGGTAAACCTAAGTTGTACACAATCATGGAGCTAGGGATGAATGTAAATAATGATGCTTGTGTTCAAATATACTTGCTATCCTTTCTTGCCAAAGTGTCAGCATAAATTTCTACTTCATTTTGGTATTTATTCTTTTAAATAAATGTTCGTTTTGAAGAACATGTGCTAAGTGATAGAGGTGTTTAAATTTTTGTGATAGAAGAAATGTGGTAGTGGGATATTTTACAAGAAAAATGAAAAGCAGCAGGATTTTCTTAAAATATGGTTGGTAAACATTAGAAGCTGACTTGAAATTGTATCTTTTCATTTTAGTGTCTTTGTGTCTTACACTATACAGTGTGCAACTACATATTTTATTTTTGAGTGAGAATGTGATCTGCTATGGTTTCATTGGCATCATTTTTGAACACTGTGAGATGGTAAGAAGCAGTTAGCTCTTCTCACATCCTGCTTCTGAAAAAAAATTCCACACATTAGAAATGTTTCTTATATCAATCTCTATTTCTAATACATGAGAATGTTCACCAAGGACTAGATTTAAATTATGAAATTCATAGTGATTAAGTAGATTAGAATAGCAGATCTAGTAGCAATAATAGGAGATATTCTGCTCTGCAAAGGACTATCGGGATATGTGAAGAGATTGTTCTATTTATTTGTTCAAGGAGTCAGCAAAACAGTTGTTACTGCAGCATGTGTGGCATCAGGGACTTCATCAAAATGATGCTGCTTCTGCTGTTAATTTATGCTGAGCAAGGTAATGAAAAATACTGAAGGTAGAAAAGTGCTGAAGAATCATAAGCATCTTTTCTAATGCAGATGATATTTAAACGAAGAAAATGAAGAAAAATTAGGAAAGCCAGCACATTTAGTGCCTTCAGTGCACTTCAATATTCAAAACTCACAAGGTAATGAGGGCAAAACCAAAAACTGTCAAAGAAATGACATGAACAAAACAAAAGAATTTAATGAAGAGGAAGGTTAGGTTCCAGTGAGAAAATTCTGCTTGCAACTCATTGGAAGCAGGAAGGAATAGAAATTTGCTAGTGTTTAACTTGAACTTTAACAGCATGCAGTTCTGTTTTTCAAACTAACACAATAAAAGTAAAAAAGAAATCCATATATAATGGTTCCTAAGTAACAAAATGTGACCATCTGAATGGTCATACCCTGCATTTGTTGAGTGCTCATAGGGACTGTCATCTATACTGGTCTTTCTGATCTGAGCAAAATTTGTAGCCATTGCCCCTCCTCAGAGACAACATACTGAAAGAATAGAACCAAATACAGTTGCAAAAATGCCACTGAACACAACTGATTTTTTGATTACATATCTACCATTCCTAACACAGCGTGATATCCACACATTTTATATCTGCAAGTAAATCTGAACAAATACAGAAATGAGTATTATTGTGTTATTGAACTGGTAGGATTCTCTGTAGATCCCATCTGGATATAAAGATAGTGCAGAAATGAGTCACAGCACAGCATAAGTGAAGGAATGAGTGGAAGGAAGTGGGCATGGAGTACAGAGTGAGATTGAGACCACCAAAGACCCCAGAAGCCTTTCAATCCATTCCCAGAAAAGTCTGAAAGAACGGACTGCAAATGATAACTACTGTTCACATAAAGGTACACGCTCCCAAGCCTGGACGGTATCCCCTGGACACTGGGCATCTCATCAGCTGGACTGACGCAGATGGACCAATGCTTAGCAGCTGGTTTGAAGGTGAAACCAGGACTGACATCCTCTCAGCTGATTTACAGGAACCAGGACTGTTGAACTCTTTCTCATTTTCCTCTCTCTTTTTTTTTTCCTCTTTTTTTTCTTTCTCTTTTTGTTCTTTAATTTATTTCTTCCTCTTACTTTCTTTCTTCCTTTTCACTCTACCCCTTTATCCAAAACCCACCGCAATGTGATTATATAGTTGGTCAGGAACTAGGATACCAATTTCCATGCAGTGTGAAATTTACTAATAAAATTTTCAGATTATTTGGAAACTCTCTGACTTTTGTTGTTTCTTTTGATGAATGAGCATCTATGAATCTTAGGTGCTTTAGGTCATAACAGAGGATAGGCTAATGTTAACTAAAGTATAATTTCCCTACCCTTTTTTCATGAAAAGCCCTGGGTTTTCTGTCTATATTTGTTCTAATATTGTCTGCTTAAATTCTTTCCTCAAACTTCTGCATACTCAATGAATGAAAAGCTACAGGATCACTTCAAAATATTTTTTTAAGAAGTTATTGTGGTGATATGCATCAACTTGTTTGTTATTTTGCTAAAAAAGATACATGTAATGCATCCCTTCCATAACTAAGGGTGCTGAAGTACTTACTGGACCCTATGGTAGAGATTGCCATGAAAGTTACTCCAGCTCATTTTCAATTTGATAAAACCATCTTAAGTGATAGAAGTATTTTGGCAGAAATAAGGGCAGAAAAGGTAGAATCAAGTCCAAGTGACCTGGAGTACTCAGAGAAATGCTATATTGTAGCTGACCTTTCTCAGGTATTAAAAAGAAAAAGTAGGGGACCTACAGTTTTTTTCCTGTGCCAGAAGTGTATGTAAAATTGCTGATAGTGACATTTGTACGATAAGTGCGTTTGGCAGTGAATTTTGGAAATAGTGTTTCATTAAAGTTTAATGAGCACTATGCAGGAAGACTGCAAATACTGCTCTGTGCTAATGTGTCACTGCAAAAATTGTCATATGACAGACATCTCAAAGATAATGATGCTGAGAGATAATGTTTCTTTCTGTCTTTTTTTTTCCTCTAAAAATCTGGGGGCTAGATAAAGAAATTCCACTCTGTTCTCCCACTGCTTTTTCAGCAAAAGCTTTCATTATGATAAGCAAGGAAAACATATTCATACCTTTATTAACTCTCCTTATCCTGTTAATAACCTCCAATTCTTACATCACTGAATGATGTATCTGTCTGCTGGATATTAATGTAGCTGATACTTGATGCAGCCTGTAATGCATTGCATTGTCACTGGAAAAGATTCATGCTACCAAAATATAAAAATAACATCTGCAGGTCCCTTGTGTTTGCATTAAATTGAACCGGACAATACTTGAAAATCGATAGAGAGCTATGTTGGGAGTTCTGCATGTATTTTTGGAATTTGCTTTATAAGCTTTTGCTATTATTCAGTCAGAGAGTTGGATTCAAAAGGTAACCTTCCTGCTGCTTTTTTATATCACTGTCAGAAAACAAAGTGTTGCCAATCTGGGATAATGGTTCATTGCAGCTATTTCAAAAGTAATATAGATTACGAGAAAGTGGAAGCAGCTGTCAGAAGGCCTGACCAGATAAATGGGATTCATTTATGCTCCATAGACTGCTTCTTGTGAAACTGCTCGGGAAAGAAATATGGATTCTCTGGCACCTTAAGGTCATATCTGTGCTGTTCTCGACAGACAGGATGTGAGTCTGGGTGTAACTTTATATGAATTAAGCCATAGATAGCTTGAGACCAGACTGACCCGTGTCCTGCAGCAGGTGCATGAGCTGAGTCAACAGGAGCGATGCAATCACGGGACCTTCAGAAAAAAATACAGTTGGTGAAGTTCTGTTACACTGAGCCTGTGAATTGATGACTTAGGCATTCGGGGTTTAATAATGATTTTAATAATTTAAACATGAATATTTTATAGCAATTAGGTTTTAACACTTCATATTTTTTAAAAATTAAACTTTGTAATTTTCAGTATTTTCTTACCTCTTATTAAGCATTAATATTTGATTTGTTTAAAAGGCTTTTTCAGTAAGATTTGAAAGCTTTAAACCACATTAACAAGGAGGTTAGAGTTTATTCTGTAAAATGTATATTTTAATAACTGCCAGGTATAGATACTTTATTTCTGTAAAAGATATTAAAATGTCACATTTTCCTGCAGCAAAAAGTACAAAGAAAAGTAGAAACAGTATGAATGAAATCCACCTTGTGAGTCACATAATAAGTGCTTGTCTAGATCCTTATCATGCACAAGGAGTATGCTGAACTTTGCTGCTGCATGGCAAGCACTGCCACATTTCCACATTGTACTTTAGCAGGACACATGGGGAACTCTACACCAAATGAACACAATGCAAGCACATGTACAAAGTATGCTCAAACTGATCACTGCTCCTTTTCTGACAGTGTGATATATCTGAGGTTTTCAGTCAACATTGCTTGACCTGACTGAAAAGACCGAAGCATGGGTGATACCACCATAGAAATGGTCCCACACAAAGAGGCTTCCTGCAGTGTAAAGGGGCTTAGAGTTCATTACAGAGCATTTTTTTCCCTTCGTGCTGTTTATGGTCATCTTCATGAAACAAAGATGAATTTCCTAAATCAATCTAAGTGGGAGTACTTGGTTTTTATACAGTTGATTTTCAGTCTTTTGGGGACTGTTAACTAAAGGAGGAGCTTTACTGTATTGAGGCTGCTACTGAGGGTTAATGAATGAAAAGTCTCTATTATATTTTTCTGTTCTTCATGATTTATCATGAACATGAACTCTGGCAATCTGTTTCTGTCCTTCCACAAAATACCATTTCTACCAACAAAGTTTTCCTTTCACACCAGCTTACTTAAGGGTTGCAAATATACCTGTTTGAATACTGCCCAAAGCCTTACTGGGATCCCATGTTTGTTACATATACTTACAAGACCGGAGGCAGTGCTCTCCACATTTCTGAGCAGCCCTATTCACTCTACAGGAAACACCATTCCTATTGAATTGCAACTGTTGCCTAAATAACACTCACTTCCATATTTCTTCAGATGCATAAAAAACAGACACATCACAGAATTTTAGTTATTTCTGAGACCACAGTAGAATTCTCTAGGCTATCTGGAGAGGCATTGGAATAACCATTTCTGGAAAATTTAAAGAAAATATTTCATAGAGTGCAGAGTGATTTAGGTCCTGTTTAAGTTATTTAAGGGGAAAGCAAAATTATAAGGCCTAGGAACACTTCTGAGGTACCATGACTATGGACCCTGCAAAATCCCAGTTGTATTCAAAGGACTGACTTACTGGATACTATTTCCTCCATACTGGTATGCCTGGAAAAGAAACTTTATCATGAGAGCCACCTCAGAGAAACAGCATGCCTTAGCAAGGATCTTGATCAAGATGACAAATAACAAGATGATACCAAGATCATACTGGGGCAAAACCCCACACATCAACTTCAGTGGTTTTCAACTGATTTCTAAAAGACCCCTCCATGCTTTCTAAGACTCAGAGGCACAGTGTGCCTGTTTCCCTGATGATACTTCTGTCCCTTGTTTAGATTCTATAAATTTTCAAATTTTTAAAGTATCCAAAGAGATTGATAATGGAGGGAAATTCTCTTTTGTTAATTAGGGGTCCAGTAGCACATGAACATGACCATCTAGCAGATGATGTTGGATTCCACATAAAGGCACAAAATCTTCTGTCTTATATACACCTGATTAGAACCATTTATAATATGCTACCTAGAATGCAATATATGATTATCTGATTTACTTGCCTTAATCCCTCTATGTGAAAATGCAGTTGAGGTAGAAGCACCACAACCACCATGAGATCTAGGAAACTATTCATAGACTATTTTTTTTCTAACGGAATACACAAAACATCTTGCAAGTGAGATGCAAAACAACATGGAATTTATAAGAAGAGAGTATGAGTTATCCATGATTTTCCAAAAGGACACCAATTATCTGTCTAGTGTGGTAAGAATCCAGCTGTAGTCCCAGAGGCACTGATGATTTTCTTAGGATGAAAGGCAATGGTTGGTGGGAATATGCTAACAAGGAACAAGATTTCTTGGTCATAGCTAGGATCAGTTTTTGAATAAATGAAAATGATGGAAATGTTTTAGGCCAAGGAAAATGAACTTGTTCATGGCTCCTGCATAAGAGTCAATATAGGATGTTTCTTAAGTGGACATTGCAAGACAAGAACATGTATTCATACTACTTCAACCACTTCAGGTAGGGAAAAAAGAACTTCTATCAAAGAAAAGGCGCTAGCTTTAATAAATATTTTTTTTAGCTTTACATTAGATGTACTTAAACTGAGAGCTTTTAAATCCTTTAGTGACAGAAAAACATATGTCTGCCTATTAAATGAACAATCCCCATATATATTAGTATAAATAATCCATATATTTTTATGTTTCATTTCATCCAATATATTTGGAAAAACTCTGCATACTTCAACATTCTGTGTAACAGAAATTTCCCATGGATTTCTAGAATAAGTGTTTAATGTAACTGAGAGAAGCAAATGGAATCTCCTCTAGGCACTCTGGATTAAATGAAACAGCAACGTTTTCCATGGGGGATTTTTAAACTCCAAACTTGAATGTTTTATTATTATAAAAGAAATGTAATTAACACTTCATATTTATAACCATACCGCACCTTGAGGACTTCAGCTGGCCAAAGCTGTGTTGTTGCACCTCTTCTACATACAGCTAATACTAGACTTGGAGGAACCAAAGACTAGCATAACTGGCCAAGGAAGAATCTACTTTAGTTCATGTCGCCAAATCTGGGAGAACAGAAGGAAGCAGTGTTTAAGGGATCGTCACTGCTCTTGCCAGATCTGAATACAGTAGATAACTTTGAAACCACATCAGTCCTTGCATTCAGCTAGAGCTGAGCTGGTAGAGCAAGGAAATAAATGCAACTAGAGATTTTTTTTTAAAATTCTTATCAGAAATGAGGCAAAGGGAAGAGGGATTTTAAACTGCAGATGCTTAAGCAGCACTTTTTTGACAGGGGGCCAATTGCAGGATTATAACTCAGTGTAAAGAGATTTGCACAAAGATAAAAAGGGTTATAAGTGGGTAGATTTAGGAAACAACTGAGTTCAGATTGCAGGACACCTACTCTACCTTATTCTTGAGATTACTAAAAATAAGAACTTGTTTCTTAAAAAAAGGTTCACATTTTCTTCAATAAAGACATAAATACACTCTCCTAGATGATGTCTGGAATGCTCTTGATCCTGTCAAAAGTCTTCTCACATTTATCATGTATAATATCAGCAGGGTCCTGGACAGAATAATTTTTTGAGAAAGACTTATACCTCTGACCTTGATGCAGTACTAGCTTTTCTGTTTGATAACTTTTCTCCTCTTTGTCACAGATTTTGAAATCTGGGGTAAAAAATTTCTGATTAATTCAGTGATCTTTTCTTGCTGAGTTCTGAGCCTTGATTGAGAGGTGAGTCACTTTATGAAAACCACTTACATGAATTCTAGTTACCCGTATTGCAGCCATCTATTTCTACTCTGCACTAGGTGACTCAGCTTCGTTCAGATCACAAAGATCACAACCAAATTGATTTCTTAATATGTGTGTATCAATTGAATTACTCTATTTAGCACATTGTGTCTGAGGTAACGTTAATCCTTCACAACTAATTTTCACTTGTCTAATGGTCACTATCAAGAAAAAGGTTTATTTTAATTCATGCTGACAGTAACAAAGAAATCCAGAAAGCCTGAAGGATTCCTTCTCATCTTGACATTGAGCCAGTGAGTTCTTATGATGCCTGAAAACCCAAAGGCGCATCTGAGGTAGAAGTGTAGTCTGCACCCATCCCAAAGACAAAATATTGTCACTGGCCTTAAATGGAGTGGGGAGAAAAAAATAAGGGTGGGAGGGAGGGAGGGCTCAAGCAAGACTTCCTAAGCACAACATTTTTTGATGGGCAAATCGATTACCTACAATGGAGCAACTACAGAATTTCCAGCAAGCTTGTGCAACTGAGTTGATGTTATCTTATGATCAAAAACCTGTGATTGCCAGAAGTTGTGCCAGTGTTAATTAGTGTAATAATTTAGCTTGGATGCAGAAGTGTTTCAAAATATGGTGCCTGATTGAGGAGAAAAATACGTGCTACAATGTGGATTTCTGCACCTTATTTTTAAAGAATGCTTAAATGTTGAATGGCAACTAGAAGACACATTGCCACAAATACTTGTACAAATTCAAAAGTGAATTTCAACTCCACTAAGTGTTTTCAAAGAGCAGATCACAAAATTAAAGGTTTTCTTTGAAATTGCTATTAAAATTCATTCACTGATGGTTTCACCATATCACTCTACTGCTAAATAATTTGCTATTTTTGTGGTCTGATTGACAGACAGTTTCAGAGTAAGGGATGCAGGATTGCATTAAAATAAACTAAAACTCTGGATCTGACTATGTGGTGTAGATATTTGTATTTGCAGTCTGTAGTTTAGAATGTTTATCTTTTCATGAATGTGACTTAGTAGGAAATTAACTTTTCCTTTAGAGACCAATTTTTGCACAAGGTTTAAGCAAATAGGGCCTTTATTAATCGTCCCTTTCTCTGTAATATTCTGCTTTCAATACAGTAAAATCCCTGTGTGCTTTCAGAATGCTGAAGATTAAGTAACTCTAGTCTTGAAAGTGAATTTTTTTTCTGATATTAGTGGGAAAGTGTTGTATGTTTCCAGACACGCTGGTAATAAATATACCTCTATATTGATTTCTTTAGCATAGATATATGTGGTATGTTGGTGAATGGTCTTATTAATATTCATTAAATTCTAAATAGCTCTCTTTTAATGTATCTATTTAGGAAATGAATAATTCATGCATGTATAGGAAGCTCAGTGCTGTCACTTACAGCATAGACCTTTGCTGATCTAAGGAGGTGTTTGAACTGAAGGACACTCTAAGATGTGCAAAGCAATTGAAACATTGAGCACTGCTCAGCTTCTTACCACCAAGGGCATTTTTTTATCTTGAAAATTTCACTGACTCATCACTCTACTTAAAGCACACATTCTCAAATCTGCTTTAGAGGAATCATACATATAATTTTAATATAAATTCATACTTTACAAAAGCTGAAACAGTTGTGATTTGTTCACCATGTAAAAGGCATGGGCCACTGTAAGGCTTCTTACCACATATGTGTTGGTAATTGATGAGAATGCTGCTTTTGGAGAGCATGATATACACACAAGTCTCTGTCACAGAGGGTTTGCATCATAGAAGACATTCATTTTAGTCCTACCTTAGGCTTTGTACATCTCTTGCAGTAGGTCCTCATTTCTCAGTGTTCCAGAAACCCAAGTCTTGCATTTAGTTGCCAGACCTAAAACACACAGCATATCTATTTGCTGTGTATTCAAGACTGGTATTTACATCTATGCAATGCATTCTAAGACTTTTTTCATACTGGTGTATCAGGATGGGCCAAAGTTGTAGTTGGTTTCTGGCTGTATATGTAATACAACTGATACTCGTGTGAGTGATTAAGATTAATTATACGTAGAATCATAGAATCATAAAATCATTTAGGTTGGAAAATATCTCTGAGATCATTGAGTCCAACCACTAACAACAGAACTGCCATGTTCGCCACTAAACCATGCTGCTAAGCACCACATCTACTCGTATTTCACATGCCTCCAGGAATGATGGCTCAAACACATCACTGGACAGCCTGTTCCTACCTGGGAGAAGACACCAACCCCCACCTCACTGCAACATCCTCTCACGCAGTTGTAGAGAGTGATAAGGTCCCCCTTGAGCCTCCTTTTCGCCAGGCTAAACAACCCCAACTCCCTCAGCTGCTTCTCATAAGACTTTTGCTCCAAACCCTTCAGCAGCTTCGTTCCCCTTCTCTGGACCTGCTCCAGCACCTCAATGTCTTTCTTGTGGTGAGGGGCCCAAAACTGGGCATAGAACTTGAGGTGTGGCCTCACCAGTGCTGAGTACAGGAGGACAATCCCTGCCCTGCTCCTGCTAGCCACACTATTCCTGCTACAAGTCAGGATGCCATTGGCCTTCTTGGCCACCTGGGCACAAGCTGGATCATGTTTAGCCATCTGTTGGCCAGTACCCCCGGGTTCTCCTCTGCTAGGCAGCTTTCCAGCCACTATTCCCTAGATCAGCAGATGAAGACTCTCTGGTGAGCCTAGTTATATCCTTTTGCCCCTTCAAATTAGTTTAAAGCTCTTTCAACAAGCTGTGTTAATATTCCCCCTTTGAGAGAGGTGTGCCCTATCTGTCACCAGCAGGCCTATTGTCATGCAAACCAACCCATGATAGAAAGACCTCCAAATTATATGGAGTTATGATTAATAACACACTATTTATGACTAATTATTTGTAAAGCAAAGGTGCTAAAATCTGCTAATACTTCTATGACAAAATTAAAATTATGTGATATATTGATATCTGACTTTATTTGGAATAAATTTTGCCTACTTCTTTGTGATCTTCGTATATGTTTTCTCTTTTATTATTAAAAGCAACAGTCTCAATAAGGCTTAAAATGCCAAAGTGAAGAGTCCAATATAAAATATACAGAAAACATAAATTTCCTGCTTTCTTTCTGTACTCAGAGTCAGCAAGGGTACAGTATGAAAGGGCAATAAAAAGGCCATGTCAAGAACACCTAAAGGCACATAACAGTCCTCTTACACAAGGTTATAGGAAGCTTAAAAAGTTCTGCAATTTTTTGTTTTCTCAGCAATGCTCTCATCCATAGTACACTTTACTGTATTTTTGTCTTGATGTGCCTCCAGGACATGTGTCCCTTTCTGATCAGCTTGAACACAAGACTTTATTTAAAATGAAATTTTCCCCTACTTCCCCTTAGAAGACTTAAAAGACAGATCACAGACAGAAATGTCCAGTTATTTGGACTGTAATAAAAATATGTGAGATTGAAGGAAGAAAGGAATGTTTTGTGGTCTGAACTGAGGAAAACCTTTAATATGACTCAAAAAAGAAAAGTTGACCTTTATTAAAAAATGTTGAATTTTTTTTTAAGTTATGTTTGCTATGGTGGAAAATCAGAATTTCTACAAATACTGGGACTTAAAATGGAAAAAACACAAGGTATAAAAAAACATGTCTTCCCATTTTAACTGCTGAGGGAAGAAAGTAGCCATGAATGTGCATGTTTGATAGATGGTCACTTTTCCTTTTTCTTTTTTTTTTTAAAGCAGTTATTTTTATGATAACTCATGCAATGTGTGGTGGTTTAGCAGTTTAGGGAAACTTGGTGTGCAGGTTTCTAGACCAATTATACAAGCTGGTAATGCCTCTGTGATGTACATATCTAAGAAAGAAGAGACCACAAGAAGCCCCTTTTCCTGCTTCCCCAGCCGAGGGGAGGCAAGGGGGGGATCCCCGGGCCTCCTCCTGGAGCAGGCCACTGGGGCCCCCCAGCATGGCGGCCGAGGCTGGGCTGCCGGGAGAAAGCCACCCCAGAGCCGCGAGCAGCCGCGCGATCGGAAAACACCCCCAGCTGAGGGTGGGACCGCATGGCCGAGATTCATCTGAGGCTGCCACGGCCCGCGTGGTGCCAGCGGGCCCCTGAGGCCAACACAGCTCAGCCCGAACCGAGGAAAAAAACATCACTTAGCCAGCAACGAAAGACAGAGCGAGTCTTTCCCCAAAGCAGAGCCTGGACAAGATCAATTTCTCAGCTGAAAACTTAGAGATACCAACTTTCTTCCAAGTCAGAGAGAAAAGAAAAGTGATGTCACATGAGGAGGCCAACATGGCGGTGGTGGAGGAAGGGAGAGAGAGGAGGCGCTCTCAGCGCTGGAGCTGAAATTCTCCTGCAAGCTGTGGTAAGGACTATAATACAGCATGTTGTTTTCCCTATAATTCATGAGATGAGGTACATGGGGGGGTGCAGATATGGACGTGCAGCCCGTGAAAAAAGTGCTCACGCCAAAGCCCATAGATGCTGTGAAAGGGTTTTAGAGATTGAAGAAGAGAGCCTTTACTTTCAGGCTGAAATAGCTCATCCTTAAAAGACTAAAACCCCACGACTATTATGACCCATGATGGCAGTTGTCAGAAGACTGCAAGATTCATGGGAGGGATATTTTTCACTGCAGCAGATTCAGGTGGACTGTTGTTTGTGAAGTTTGAAATCACATTAGAGAAGTTCGCAGAGAACTGTCTTCCATGGGAAGAATCCCACGGCACAGCAGAAGAAACTCTTTTCCTTAAACATAAAGAAAGACTCTTAAGGAATGAAACATTGACCAAAACCCATTTGTTTCCCTTGCGTGGGTTGGTGGAAAGAGGGAGGTACTGGAAGAGAAAGGTGTTCTGAAAGTTTGCTTTGGTTTCTCATTATTCTTTTTACTTTTAATTGTGTTAGTAATAAATTTTCTTTATACTGTTTAAGTTTGGACCTCTTTTGCCTTGAAGTTTTCCTTTTTCCTCGAAAATCCTTATTTTACCTCATGAAAATGAAGTTTCAATTTCCCCTTCTCTGCTCAGCTATCGATGAGGCAAAAGAAGTAAATAGTTTTTGTGGTGCTGGTGCCTAACCACTGTCAAACTGCCACACAATGAAACAATGTTTCATCCACTCTTGCCATACAGAATATTAGAAAATGTCTATGCCATACGGGTTTATCTATACTCTTTCTTAAACATGGCTTGCTCACACAATCATAGAAAAAGTTCTTCAATATGAGTGTTCAGGGAAGAACTTCAGCTTTGTCATTTATGCTTAATCTGAACAGAGCTGCTTTTCATGTTCAATGTGCAAGACTTCTATCCATATTTCAAATATTTGTAGTCTAGACACCCCTTGAGAAGAAATGAGTTAAAAGAATAATGGTCATGTTTAAGTAAAAAAAGGAAGAGTGAATACATAATAGGATAAAAGTCATTTCATGTACACAGAACAAGAAAAATAATAGATTTCATTTCTTTATCTTTGAGAGGAAGGAGAGAAAGAAGGGGAAAGGAGAACTCCAGAATACCTGCAGCACTCTTGTACTCATGATTTCTACAAAAAAGTTTATTAATCAGCCCTTTGCAGACTTATCCCTTCTTTTGTCTCAAAACAGCCTCCTGCTATTGTGCTATACAAAGAAAACCCTTTCCTGTGACGTTAATGGTGGACTCAGAATGCCTCCAGCTGTCCTTACAAAGATTTCCAGCTATATGTAGATCTGCTCTATGTTATGGACCAGTGCATTTTTTTCTCACAAGTTTACCCTGTTATTTATTTCATTTTCATCAGCTTTGTAAGATTGAGACCAAGTATGGAAATTCTCATGGAACCGCCATAGAAAAGCTCAGAAATTGAATTGAAAATCATAAAATTTAAGTATTCCTATGCAGCTGAAGTGCAAGATGATGTCCAGGAGTACCTGTGTTTCCTAGATAAAGATAGAACAAGAGAAAATTTTTTTCTGAAACCACAAGAAGTTTGATAAAAATAGTGTGACAGTTCTGTCATGTTGCACAAAGAAACCACATTGCAGAAGGCACTTACCCCTAAAAAAATTATATTAATTTGACTTTGGAATATCTGTAGAAACTATTGCAATAATAATGCAATGTCAAATTATCCCGGGGGAATTTCTATTGCAACTCGACTGAAAACTTTTGTCAGATCATTAGAGGCTTTCAAAGAGAAATCTGACCTCTGTGCCTTATAATACAGTGCCGCAGAAAGCAAACTAGCTAGGCAAAGCCAGAGAAGTACTGCAGAGGGAAACATCTTCTGCTAACCTCATCAATAGTGCCTAATTGGTCATATGAGATAGAACCAAAGTGTTTGTTTCATTGTTGCTAATTGCC
The DNA here is from genome assembly GCA_013397115.1 of Edolisoma coerulescens. Lineage (NCBI taxonomy): Eukaryota > Metazoa > Chordata > Aves > Passeriformes > Campephagidae > Edolisoma > Edolisoma coerulescens. Next base: position 3,012,207 of record VWZW01004026.1, read on the forward strand.
TCAATTCATAGACAGTCTGAGTTTTGCCCTCCTTCTATTTTGATATTGCAGGATGTGTGTGTGTGGAGGCTCCTAATAGCTGTGTGAAATAGAAATACTTAGCTCTGCAGAGATTCTGGGGAAAAAAACCCCTGGGCAGTCAGTGCACTTCATTATAATTTTTTAGTTCTCAGTATCCAATGTTCACAGGACAAGGATCAGCATGAGATGCTGGCCTGTTGTGTAACATAGTGTGGTACCACATTATGACTAATGCATGGTGGAGCTTAGTCCATAATAATTTATTGCCCTTGTTCAGCCTGGCCAGGTAGAAAGACTAAAGAAAAGAGATTGCTTTGCAGTTTGTGTTTACAGTATGCATAGGTGGGAGGCAGAGAGGTAACTTTGAAAGACCCCAAATGCTGTGAGTCTGGTTTAGTTCTGACCCAGGGTCTTGACTATTGCTGCTGAGGACAGAACTGTTACTGCACAATGAACATGAAACCTCTTGGGTTCTTGTCTTGAATTGCAAACTAAAACCAGAGAAAGAGCAAACAAGGGAGAGAGATACTCCTTCCTGACCTATTGCTAAAAAAGTAGTGTTTCTCATGCTTTCAGCTCACAGAGAGATGCCACAAAATTCGACAACTTATTTGCCTCTTACATCTTGTAGAAGCAATTTGCATTCTGTCATGTTCTCTCACACATGGTGTTCAAAACAATTAAAAGAAAATTGCACCCATTTTGCTCAGTGTAGCAGGCTGAAAATTTCAAAGATGAGAAGCACTTCTCAGCATGACTAAACTGTGAAGTGTTTTTGAAAATAAGGTTTTTAATGATAATTGACATTAAAACCTTTATTTTCTAATACATTTCACAGTTTGTGCTTGTCGGAAAGTGCATGTTTTCTTTGAAACTTTCTGCTTGCTACACTGAGCAGAAGTGATACATTCTCTTTAAAACGAAAACCAGTGATCCTTTTTTTTTTGTTGTTTGTGTGTTGAAAAAAATTACTATCCGAGGCTTACAAGAAACCTTCCTAACTTTCCCCCCAATGTCTCATATTAATATTCATCTGGGTAGCTGTAAAACACAGAGAACAAGTCTTATATGGACTGCAGTGCAACTTCTTTCAAGTACCTGAGAGAGGAAAATCCTCACTCCATAAATATAACTTAGGTAGCATGTATAAAAATGCCATTCCTTTTCCTTCCCTCAGCCAACAGCCTTCCCTCTTGGCAGTTCTGTGATCAACAATGTACACTCACAACCAAATAACTGCAAAATCAATGAAAACGAAGGAATCTTATGGGACAAGTTTTGCAAATGAGAGTACTGATTGTTTTGGGAGGAGGGTTTGACACTCAAAAGTGTCGGCTTGTGCAGATAAACTGAGCTTCATGGGTAGAGAACTGTTTTAGCAACAAGGCTCATGATTAATGCCTTCTGTATGTAATTAGGCTTGATAGCACAAGGCAGAAATAAACTCCTATCATCAACAAAAATAAATAATTTTTCAGCACAAAAATAAATGGAGGCAAGACGGACAATTCCTTGGGCTGTTCAGCAAAACATTGAATGATCTCAATGAATTAAGCAAATCCTTTTGGAATGAGAACACGGAAACAGGTATTCCTATTCTCCAATAAGTTATCTTGAACAGGTGCTCATTTCTGAGAAGGAAGACCGAAAAAAAAATTCCTGGGTAAAATAATTTGTGTTACATATGGATGTTGTGACAACAGAGGGAGCAAACACTTGGTGAAATTCATGAAAACTTTAAAAATGACCTTTTAACAGTTGTGAAGGTCAACAGTTCTTTTTCTCCACAAGAGGGAAAATATCACTAAAAACATATTTAACTGGTCAAAACCAGTTAACTGTTAAGTTAAATTTTACTTTTGCTTTACCCTCCCTTTCCATCCTCCTAATACATATTAACAAAAGCATAAAGTAAAAGAACGAATATTACATCTTTTTTCTGTACTTTTCTACAGGACTCCAGTTGTAAGTAAGGATTGAATCTTGATTTCTTCATAAAAGAGAGATGAGTTTTTTTGTGAGTTTCTGATTTAACCCTATTTATAGTTTTCTAATAGATAAGTGTCCTGCTTCTGTTGCTCATCCAATATATTATAGCTCCAAGTGCTGAGAGTCTCAGAGGTTTTCCTTCATGTAAAACATTTAATATTTTATTAGTAGTGTACAAGCCTATTGACATCATAGTTGAGAATTTAAAATTACCTTTTGGCTTTTTCATGGAGTTCAGATAGGGAAAATGGAAGATTACAACACATGGTTGATAAGCAAAGACTTTCCTTTAGCATGTAAGGAAGGTAATGATATTGCTCATTCATTTTAGATAGTAGGGGGAAGAGAGTCACCCTTTAGTCTATCTCCTGCACATATGGGATGCAGATTTTAATTGCACATAGCCACAGTTCAAGTATTTTTCCAAGAGGTAATTAAGTCCGTTCCCTTGCCATGAACAATATTGACTGTGTGTTAGTTTAACATAACCTGGACTTTTAGTGGGGGCGGAGGAGGACATGGAGGCGGCTTCTGAGAGAGAAGCTCCTCGAAACGTCCACTATGTCCAGCGGAGCCAACCCCTGAAAGCTCTGATGATGGACCTACTGACTGGCCCAATTAGAGAAGTTGGTAATGCCTCTATGATGACATATTTAAGAAAGGAAAAAGCACGGGAAGCTCTCTTTCTTCTCCCGAGGTGTGGTGAGGCAGCCGCCGGAGCCCATCCTGGCAGGGGCAGCAGGGAGCCATGCAGCCGGGGCCCTCCCAAGGCCAGGACCATGTAGCTAGGGCCACCGTGTGATGCTGGCAGAGGCCGTGTGGCCAGTGACGAAAACATGGCAAACAATTACCCAACACAGAGCCCAGACAAAATCAACCTCTTCAGCGCAGCAAAGCTCTATAAGAGTTTTTCGATTGATGGAACTTGAGAACAAATAAACCTACAGACACCAACCTTCTTCCGAGTCAGAGAAAAAGGAAAAATGAGGACACGTGAGGAAAACCAACATGGCGACACTGGGGTCAGTGAAAAGAAGGAGAGGGAGGAGGTGTTCCAAACACCGGAGCTGAGATTCTCCTGCGAGCCATGGTGTGGACTATAACACAACAAACCGTTTCCCTGTAATTCATTAAGTGCATGGGGGACACAGAGATCCACGCGCAGCCCGAGAGGAAGAGTACTCACGCTGGAGCATGTGGATACTGAAAAGCTGTAATCTAGTGAGGAACTCAAACAGAGAGAGAGGACCCTTGCTTCCAGAGACAGAGAACCCTCGCTTCCAAACTAGAATAGCTCATCCTTAAAAGAATAAACCCCATGAACTAAAACGACCCATGCTGGGCAGTTGTGGGAAGACTGTTCGGCCCGTGGGAGGGGCTCACGTTACAGCAGGCTGGGCAGGCTGCTGTTTGTGAAAGTTAAAACCACGCTGGAAAAGTTCGCAGAGAACTGTCTCCCGTGGGAAGGATCCCAGGGCACAGCAGAAGAAAGAAACTCTTTTCCTTAAGTGTACTGAAAAAAGATTTTCAAGAAATGAAAGATTAACCAAAACCACCCTATGTTTTGTCTCCTTGTGTGGTTGGTGGAAAGAGGGAGGGACTGGGAAGGAAAGGTGTTCTAAAGGCTTATTTTGGTTCTCATTACCCTTTTTACTTTTAATTCTGTTAATAATAAAATTTCTTTATACTGTTTAAGTTTTAAACCTGTTTTGCCTTAAAGTGTTTTTCCCCTAATCCTTATCTCAATCCATGAAGTTTTCAATTCCCCTTCCAATGCTCAGCTGTAGCAGAAGAAAATAACTGAATAGTTTTTTTCTTGGGTGCCAGGCACTTAGCTAGTGTCAAACCAGAACACTGAGTCATTCTTTCCCCTTCCGTGCAACTGTTTCGTAAAACTCATTTGATTGGAGTTTCTGGACTCCCCTATGTAATCTCTTTCCAGGTTTAACTATCTGTTAAAGTTTTTTTGTGGTTGCTGACCCAAATCTCCTCACAACATCTTCTTTGAAAGTTTTTCTATCCTCTTTAAAGCAATTTTCATGTGTTTGAAGACTTAAATTTTTTAAATATTTTGCCTTCAGACTTTTCAGGATTAAATCAACCTTAATTCATTAACTCTTTCTTCATTGAAAACTTTCATGTTTTCTTTGTTTTTCAAACTCTCCTGACTTTCCTGTGGATAAGCTGGAGAAACTCAGCATCTCTTTCAAATATGGGATCCTGGATATGTATACTGGACCAGCTTAAGTCTCAGTGTCTGTTATGCCCACTTGTTATAATATTTTCTTTTGTGCCTTAGCTTTTCTTATTCTTGTTTCTACATATTTACATCATCCTTCTATTGTTGTTCTGTACTGTAATTTAGCCTTGGTAATAAAGATCTCAGGAGTTTATTATTGGTTATTCCTTATCTTCACATTGTGATATATTACATTAAATGTAAAGAGAAGTCACATTTTGGTACTTCATAGCTGCCAGATGCTTGACTTACCTAATTATCTTTTAATATTGTTGAGGTTAGCAATATTAGTTGACCAGCCAGGAACTAAGCTCCACACAGTCATTTGCTCACTCTCTCTTGGTGGAAGAGGGAGACAATCTGAAAAGTGAGAAAACTTTTGGGCTGAGATAAAGACAGCTTAATAGATAAAGTAAAGGCTGTGCATGCAAGGAAAACAACACAAACAATCTATTCACTAGTTCCCATGGGCAGGCAGGTGTTCAGCCATCCCCAGGAGAGCGGGGCTCTGTCATGCATAGTGATGACTTGGGAACACAAACACCATCACTACACGTTTCCCCCTTCCTTCTTCTTCCCCCATGTCTAAATACTTAGCATGACACCATATGGTATGGAATGTCCCTTTGTCACTTGGGGTCAGCTATTCTGGCTGTGTCCCTTCCCCTTCCAACTCCTTGTGCCTCCCTAGCCTCCTCACTGTGGAGTGGGGTGAGACACGGAAAAGGCCTTGACTCTGTGCAAGCACTGCTCAGTGGTAACAGAAACTTCCCTGTGTTATCGACACTTGTTTTCAGCACAAATCGAAAACACAGCCCCATACCATGTACCATAAAGAAAATTATCTCTACTCCACTCAAAACAACCACAAAAACAGATTGTTCACATTTGGTCATTGCCTAATTTACCTTTGCACATGGCAGAGGTTCTTCTTCATTTTTAAAACTATTAAACGAAAAGTATTAAAAGATAAATCAGTCTTCAGATCCTTACTCTTTGTTCTTTTCAGTTTCCTTGTAGTTCACTCAGGTAAGAAAGATGGGAGCTTAACTGTGTAGTTCATACCTGTCTTAACTGTTTGAGAGAAGAACTAGGGCCAGCTTCATATTCAGTAATTGCTGTGTCCATATCCCTTGTCACTTTTTCAGTGTATTCAAGTACTTCTAATTTTACTACAGGGATGACTCTGGTGACAAAGAGGTGTGAATTCTGGAAAGACATCTGTGTAACAGGATGTAATGACTCTGAAAAATGTGACATTTCAAATGTTACAGTCTGTGAAAAGCGGGCACCAAACGAGCAGGACTTTGAGTCTGCTTTGGCTAGGAAGCAGACTGCACTGTCTCTGCAGCTCCCCATCCCTGCGAGGGGAGATGCCCCGGGCATCTTCTTGTTAACAGTGTTAAAATGTATAATATACACTCTCGACATTGTCTCAGATCTAAATATTCTTGGAATGCTAGTAAAAGATTTTTATTAAAGTATAAGGTCTGAATGACTTGTCAGAAAAGAAGTATTTAATGAGTCATATTTACTACACACACACAGTCTTGTTCATTTAGCACTATTCTAATATTCCTTAAACCCTGAGCTTGAACTCAGATCACCTCTTTTATGTGCTCAAAACATAGCTAAGATTTTTTTCTCATTTTTGCATAAGGCAAATACATGGAATTCAACTTCTGCATTTGTGACTGTATTTAGGTTAATAGTGTATATTTATAGGCCAACAAAGAAATTCTGTGGGGGACACTAAATGCTACAGAGAGTTTACAGTGATTTGAAAGGACTGCTTTTTTTTTTTTTTTAAAAGAGTTTCCAATTGAAAAGCTATTTTCCTAGAATTTTCAAAAGAGTCTCAGTCTTGATTGGAATTGTAGAAAGTGGTTGAAGAGAGCAATATCTTTCTTTTAGACGAATGTTAGCATTGTGTTACTCAAAGAGTAACTTTCAGAATCAAACTAGGTAATCTTTATGGACAAAAGTCATTACATCAGGTTTGTGCAGCTTTCCTGTTGGCATACTCCAGAAATCCAAATTGATCTGCTCTTGATTTACTCTTCAAAAAAAGGAAAGTTAAAATTGTGCCATATTTGTTTTATATTGTTTAAGTTTATGAAAGAAAAGTTAAGTCAGTTGGCATAGATTTACTTATATATGCGCTTACAGAAAAGGATTCCATGTGGGTGCTGTTTTTTGTTTTGCTGGAGGTTTTTACTGTTTTCTATCTAAACCAGAAGCAAATTATGTTATTTACACAAGTTTTTGCAGGTTATGATACCACACAAAAGTTAGGAAATAATAAACAATCCAGGCTCTAGCAACAGATAAATAAGATAAATTGATAAAGAAATTATTTTTGAACCATGCAGAAGAATATAAATTTTTAGATGATTTATCAAAAGAAATCAGCTGGAGTACAATGAATGCTTTTTACTGACCTATTATTTTTCTTCATGGTTACTAAATGCACACAGACGTGGATCAAAACACTTATAAACAAGAAGTTTTTCTCTCTACCTGTACACAATGAACTCCCTTTACATCTCATTTTGTTCTCCCTCAGCATAAAATGATTGACTGATTGCTCACAGCTTGCATGACTCCCTGCTGCCCTAGATCCATCTCCGCTCTTCACACTCCATACCGTTCCTGCATCATTGACTTTCTGCCAGCCATTTTGCTGCCAGTGCATGAGCTGACATTTAATGATCTTTAGATGCAGTAATGTCACATTTATCACTCTTTATCAGTTGTGACAGACCTAAATTCAAATGCAAACATGAAATGCAGACTGAATCCAGTCCAAACAGTGATATGTTTTTGAGTGACATCCATCAAGGCACATTGAGAAAGAAGTGAAAAATTACCTGTTTCTTATTATTTTATAACTACAAACAGCAGGGGGTTAGATCTACTCTAAAATATTTTTCCTTGAAGTTTTCAGGGAAACCCTATTTGGTTTCCAAAATGTCATCTCTATTTGGATATTTGAATGTTACAGAATTTTCAGTATTCCTAGATTTTACATTTTCAATTTAATTGAATCTGAAGCTTTACATGAGAAATCCCAGGAGCACATTGATTCTTATGATCACCCTACCTTCATCTGCTGCAGAAGAAACTGTTCACCCTTCTGAATTTCAGCATTGCAATCCTGACTCAGCTACTTTTATTACAAATGCCAAAGAGTAAAACAGATTTAGTCTACATTTATCCTTCTTCCTCCCTAGCTGGCATCTAAAAGTTTCCAGATGCAGATGCTCTCCTGGAGGATCTTGAATTTCTTTACATGTGATATTGATCTGTGCCTTTTACTAACACGCCTTTAGTAGCTGGGCACCCAGTTATTATCATGCTGCTCAAGGAATAGATGCAGACTTCAGGGCCACGGATATGACTGTAAGTATCTGTGTCCACTGTTCAGCAATTAGAGGAGAAATAATTAAGCCATGGAGAAAAAAAATATTTGCTTACTTCAGTTTCTTCTCTGTTTTCTTCTGCCCTGGAAAAGGTCAGCCACTGTAAATTTCTAAGGAAATTGTGATGATGATGGATCATGACCTAATGCAGGAGCTACAGCCAGCAGTCCTGCTACATCTCAGCATCTCCTATGGCATTGTGATATTATGCACCAGGACAACATTCTCTTATGTTGAGATCACTGACTGAAATCTGTCCTCAGCAAGACTTTTGTGGACTTGTCCTTCATCTCTGATTGAGAGATGGCCTTAGAGGCAGTGAAATGACTGTTAGTTTATAGGGTAGTCACAAGTTTTCAGAAATAATGATCACCATTGCGTGAGAATATTTTGTGGATTTTCTGCAGAACCCCAGGAGCTTGCATTTGATCTCCAGCTTGCTGGTATAGCTAATGCATTGACTGTTAGAAAGAGCATTAATACCATATTTCAGCCAGGATCTTCCTCAAGCTGTACATATTTTTCCAAAACATGACTGATTTTAAAAGAAAATATCATAAAGTAAAATAAAAGTGGATGAAGATTAGTAAGGAGATGCATTTGTGGCTGGGTAAAAGCCAGATCTTCTGAGACAGGAAAACTGCTGGCCATTTACTTGCTTCTTTAATCTCAAAATTTAAACATATTTTGACAGAATTTTAAGTTGTTTATTCTCTTGTCCATTTTGCAGTGTACCTACCATTACCATTGCAGAAGCACTGGCTAAAATAGTTTTCATTCTACTCTTTATGTCAAAGACAACTGCATTTAAATTCATTTTTGTATAGATATCAGAGCTGATACTTCAGAGAAATGGATGCTGCATGACATCATTAATTCTATTTATAATATTTCAGCTAGAACATATCTAGAAGCCCTTCTTTTGCCAAAGGACAGGATGCCATCAATTAATAATAAACTATCCTTTAATACATTTTAAGGGAACTGTTTAACAAAAACATATTTTTAAAAAGCATGAAAATGACAATTCTTACCTGCAGAAAAAAGAAAGTTTAAAGATTTAATTTTATAGAAAAATCTCTCATAACTGTTTCCCAAAGGTGCTTTGGTGAAGAGGGGTAGAAAGCTACAGATACAGTGGTAGTTAGCCAACACAGTAAATGTAATGTCCCCTGGCACCGATATACAGATGTTGGTAATTATTGTAACATTATATATGATGGAAATCTGAATTGTGTTCTTTTATTGTTGCTTACTACTACAGATCATTTTTAATAAGCTCTTAATTAAACACATTCTGTGATAAGTTGACTCAGTAAAAACACACTTTATTTCAGTGATAGGAAATATGAAAAAAATCTATAGAAGTTGCCAATATAATTCTATGGGCCAGGCATCAAACCAGGAGTTTGGTATAACAAATTCACATACACACACAGTGTGTGAACATCCATGAGAAAAGCTCAGGGTTGAACCTGAACTTGGGAATCCCTACAGACCCTGAATAGATCAGATATGAAAGCATCATTCTAAACCATCTCTTCCTTGTGGAGGTTTGTTTCAAACATCTCCTCCTCACTGTATCAACATCTTGCCCTACTTGCTCCCTTACTTCCTTTTGCTATTGCCTTGAACCTGCTCTCAGTTTTCTAGCTTTCGTTCTTCCATCTTCGTACGTACCACAATATTATCTTCTACCTAGTTTTTTCCTTACTTCTTTGTGTTGAAAGTTTTCAAACACAAGAAAAGCCTCTAGGGCAGTGAAAATCTGCAGTTTTCCTCCCAGTTGTTACATAGATAGTGAGGTGGAGAAAAAAGGGCATGTTTTTCTACAGGCCAGTCTTACTAACCATAGTCACTGGCTCTATACATTATCAATCCCTCAAAGTCCATAGCCAGTCTGAGTAGTAAACAGTCATCAGTTTTGGACTTGTGTTGCTGCTGGGTGTTAACCCTTGCTTTTCAAATATTCTGGCAATTCCTATTGGTTTATGCATTATACACCTGTGACACATCAGCCAGTACAAGTGTGTTTCATAGTCTCTTAATTAATTTTTGCAGTGCCTGTTGCTACTGAATATTTGTTATTGTTCATCATTAATAGCACAATCTTTTGTCCTGGATGATTTTCAAGTCCTGATGGTCAGAATAACTTCAAAGGCAGGCTTCTAATATTTTCTTTTTGTCTTCCTGTAGTGATATTAGTGTGTTGTAAGACCACAGAAAAACAACTGCCCCAAATAATGTTACTGCAGAGCTCAGATTTAGCCATGGAGATCAAACTTACAGAAAGGTAACAGGGTTTCCTTTTCAGTAATTTTGAAGAAAATGTATCTGTAATGCAGAATCCAGTTTAAAATATAGATATAAAGAGAGACCTTTATAAAAAGCAAGGGGAAACAAATTCTGGAACACCTTTCTGTAACCACTTCTCTGACAGCCCTGATAGATTTTAGATTTACCTACTTTCCTCCGTTTATAAAATAGAACTGGAGTAAGATATGATGCTAACTGAGTTAAAGCTAACTAAAGATGACAGCACTCATGAAACTTAATCATAATGACTTTTTTCTCATAATGACTAAATCATTAAATTTTTTTTCGAACAAAATAAGAGATTTTTTGCCCCTCTGTGCTCTTTAAATATATTTCAGTACGATCCTTGGGGAAAGAAATTGGTTTTAAATGATGGGTTTAAGATTGGTCATGAACCAATGAGATCTTGCACTCTCTTCAAACTAGTTTCCTGTATCTTCTCTCCCTGCTGCTCTCTGCCCTAACAGGTAAAATGCTCGCGCACAAACCCACAAACCAAACCAGACCAAAAACACAACACAAGCAAAATCTAACAATCAATCTTGAATATGTATTCTCCCCATAAAATACATGCTTGTTAATATATCACTGGATTTTAAAGTGTAAATGCTAACAGTCACTAACGTCAAATCTGTGTTGGCCCCCTCAGGTTGGACTGATGGGCTGTGATTTGGAATGCTTTGGCTGCTATGAGACTGTGCTTATGTTCACAGTGATTTACACTGGAGTATGCTCTAGAGACCTCCGTTCTCACTTTCCCCTTTCTCTCAGGGCATAACATCCTGTTATACAAAACCACTTCTGTTTTGGAAAGACATTGATCCACTGACCTAAAAACAGGAAGTCATATTTCATTACCTAGTAGCATTCTAAAAAGTGATAATATATATTTTATGGTGCTGTAGCATTCTGTCTGAGGCATTTTGTGATTATTTAGTGAGATTTAAAGCATGTTTCTATTGGTTTTCCAGGGTCATCCAGTACATTTTTTTCAAGCTGGATTAAATCTTGTTGATTTTAACTGAAGTGTGTATGAAATTGATCACATGGAGAATTTAGGTCTCAGTATATTTTACTTATGAGTAAAATATTTGCTTAATTGTATTATTTAAGAGAAAAAATGCATAATGTGCTTTAAAACTGGGGGAACTTTACCTCAAGAGATGATGTACAATTTCCAACTGCAAAATACCGACCTCATCTTTCATTTTGAGTGCATTTGGAGGGATGCTTTTCCCCTAATTTACTATCCCTTAGGCAATAACCCTTTACCATGCTTACATATGCCAGATGTCTAAAGCCTCTCTACTGGATGTAAACATTTTCTGAAGACAAAAATCAACAGCTCATTACCATACCGTGAACTTTAGTTAAAAGTAAAGTCTTAAAATCCATAGAAAGATTACTATATTCTACTTCCTCCTGGAGAATAAGTGTTCATAAATTCCCTCTTTCTGTTTCATTTAAGATCTTACATTTCTATTTTGCACATTGGAAGCACCTCTACATTGCTGAAATGAACTCTTAAATGTACACTGAATTCATATTTTTAAATATATTGGTGTTGAAAATGTATACGTACCTACATATGTAACCTATCTATATAGATGTATGCACAAGTCATCTTTAATACTTGTTTCAGCTGGATAGTGTGATGAAGATGAAAAAGAATAAGCATGATGATGTAAACTCTCTGATGTCTTTGGTCACTATATCACAAGCAAGGGCAAATCTTTATGTCTCCATTTGATGTCACCAGATATAACTTGAGACAGACCTCCAAAGTGGCTCAGGGAAATTTTATGTGTTGGTTGCATTTGTTCTTTTGATCATTGAAGCCTGTATTTTCGGGGGTGTTCATTAATTCTTGCTGCCAAGCCGAAATCCTGATTTGAAAAACTGTTCAGCACCCAGCACCCATGTTTGCTTTGAGCCAAATTCTGTGTGTGGTCTCAGATTCAGCGTTCACCAATCCGAATACCCATGTAGGACACATGGTAAAAAATGTGGATGTTCAGACACAAAAATGGGCCATCCAGCATTGCAAAATCAATACCTACTTCAAAGACCATCTCTCAGTATTCAACATTCTAATTTTGACATCATATTTTATGTTTGACATCACTAAATGAAATATGATAATAATGATCACATTTAATAAGACACTATATATTAATAAGACAGGATCCTAACATCTGGTGAGGACTGCTCCTGTAAAGTTTCAGTGACAGGGCACCATTAACCTTCATAGGCAGAAAAGTTTTTGATCCACTTCTGTTTTGTTTTTCTTAACTCTTTTTAGAATTATGTAAGATCTAAGCTGTTTATTTAATAATAGTTCAAAGCTTGCTTTTTAATGTCAGTATCCCTCATGCAATTATATTAAAATAGAAGATTGGCAATGCCTAGTTTGGGCACTGTTCATAGCTCATCACTTCTGCAATGCTTTGATGCTTTCTTGGAATCACAGTGCTGAAGATAAATGACTGAACAAAATAAGAAAGAACAAAATAAAGTTACATGGCTGATGCTCAGAAAAATGCAAAACATATCTTCAGGATGGCTACTACTAAAAGGGAAATGATATTAATTGGACAACTGGGAAAGAGTCTTGAGGTTAAAGAATATGTCGTGCCTGTTGGCTCATGGTTATATGGGTTATGTGGATGTCTGAAACAGATCCCTGTGTTTCATGAGTTTCGTCTCTCTCTGTTTGCACATCTCTATTCTTATATTACTTCTGCTAAGTGTTTCTGAAGTTGAAAACAGTGATTAATCCGGTTGAAAAGGAAGTAGATCACCTAATGTCCACACCTATACCTACACAAAAAAAATTTGGTTAAACAGGTTTTAAAGTTGTTACGAAGATATGAAAACATATTTAACTTATATGTTTGGATATTGTTTGTTTTCCAGCTGGCTCCTCACATACTGACTTTATTCTGACCATGCAGGAGCATAGAACCATTTATCAGGTTTAAGTCCAGACATGGGAGTCCTTGCTCTATGCTGCCACTAGGGAGTGTGCCTTGTAGGAGGAAAACCTTTTATTTACGGGATCTGACTATAATGTGCATACCTGCTTGAAATACAGAGCAGCTGCTTTATTCCCCTTTGCTAAACACCAAGCACGGGTGAGCTCAGGAAACAGATCCAGGAGGTTGCCTCTTTAGAGGAAGCCTGTGGGCTTCTCCTACAGGAGAAAGGTCTGTGGTTTCACCATTTAAAAACTCGAAGAATAACTGACAGCAGGGAAACTCCTGAAATACTTTTGTGAGTCTGTTACCAAACAAGACTTGATAGGTCTGAAGTTATGCCCAGGAAGGAAGAAAGGAAATAGTGAGATGAACTGCAGTGCAGAGGGAAGGTTTCTTATCACCCCTGCTGCTGGCAGGAGGCTGTGAGAGGAAGAGGGCGTGAGAGAGACCATAAGTCTCAGGAACCTGCTGGCCTTGTGGGAAGGACTGGAGTTGCTAAGTGTATGACACCAGACAGAGGGAGGGCAGGAAGCATGCTGACCTGTACAGCTGTACCAACTCAGTAAACTGTTTCAGTCACACAGTTAAGGCATGAAAACTATTCAGTGTCCACACATTTAAGAGCATAAAAAATGTAAGTGGTCAAGATAGTTTTCAACACACAGATTTACCACAGGCCATTCCCGTTTTAGGTACTGTTTGCTCCTTTTCTCAAAGCATGTGAGGAGGTATGAGCCTTTTCTCTTTTTTTGGTGGTTTTTTTAATGAGCTGAAATAGTCATTTCTGCAACATTTCATAAGGCTATCCCTTCTGTGGGGAAAAAAATCATTTGCATATTCAAACCTTTAAAATGTCATCTCTTCCTTTCAGCACATCTAATCAATGTCACCTGCAGAACAGGATGCCCAAGGCTCCTGTAAGGGCCAAACTCTATTTGCCAGCTGGACAATCCAAGTAATGCCCTTTCTGACAGTATTCACAAGGTTCAGAACACGGTACCTTTGTTAATTATGAGACAACTTCAGTAAAGTGCAGACAGGTCACAGATTGCAGAGTGACAATGACAATTCAGCTGGAACAAACAGTAATCTCTAAGGTGCTTTAGTTCCTGCCACTCTCAATGAAGTTCTTTACTCAAAGTAGAATAAACCATAACCTATTCCTCTGAGTACAGGGCATTGTGCTCCCTGTCCTTGTGAAATGCAGACAGTCACTTTTTTGTTCACATGGTTTTGTGGAGAATAAAAGATGCATGCTGGATTTGTTCAGACATCCTTGTCATTCATGGCTTGTAGCAAACATTATTAATATAAGGAACAGGCAAGAAGAATCACTGTGAGGCCAAAAGCAAATCATGAAACATGCTGAAAATGAAACGGCAGAGGGAATAGGAAAGAAATAGTAAGAGGCTAGGAGAGAGAAATAGATTATAGGATGAAAGAATATTATGAAGCAGAGGAGTTCACGTGGCAAGAGATTTGTGAGGAGCATCTCAGGAACAGCAAATGGATGATTAAGAGTAAAAATACACTATGAAGAAAAAATGATAGTTCTCTGAATCCAGGATTTCTTTACTTCTGAAACATTTAGAACAAAATGTTCCACGAGAGTTTCTGTTCATTTATGAGACATATTTTAATGCTAGTCTGCCAAATCCTTATGTAGTTTGTCCTTTGACAAACCCACAAGAGTTGGTCAAAGCACATGGAGAAGTGGAACATATTTCTGGCAAAGATTTTTTTATGACTATAAGGCTCTCAGCTAAATATCTTTATATGAATTAGTGATGCAATATTATTACACTGGCTTTGGCTTTAATTAGTTATACTGCCATTGGCTCCAGCAAAGGTTTCGAATGCCTTTTCGGAGGCAAGGTTTTCAGAGAGGAGTCTCAGCTGCTATTTCTAATCCAAAGTTTCTCTGTGACACCAGCAAGTCACCCAACAACAGCTTTCTGAAAATTATACCTGTGACTAATGATACAAGCTAATGTTATTTTTTTAAGTGTCTTTGCATTTAATTTTAATTGCTTTCTAATGATTGAAATATCTTTAAGAGTTACGTGTTTAGCTTTCCCCTGCTTTTGACAAATACAACATTTTCATCTTTAAACATATTTATGTATTTAAAAATCTGTCTTTTATCTCTATGATGGATTGTACTTTTTCTAAATGAGAAGTAGTAGCAGTTGTCTACCTATCACAGGTATTGAGAGATTCCAAACAACTTGAAGACATATATTGTTAACAGATTTTTACTAAAGAGAGTGCTTAAAGGCTGTTACAGTCCTCTCTTAAAAACTTAACCTATACACAAACTGAAGAGATTTTTGTTTGTTTGTTTGTTTGTGAGCCATACTAGGTACTATGTAGCCAGCTCTACTGCTTTTGGAGTTAATGACATAACTTACTTTAGACTTCAGTAGAAGGAACACTGGGAACACAAGCTGCTTCTTATTTAATTAACTATCAGTTTCTTGCTGTGACCAAACAAACTTTCTTCAGAGCAAACATGAGGCTCAGACATTTTTTCCCCATTCTCTTCTGGGTTTCCTCAGTGGTACAATAGTTTACTATCTATCCCTGCCACTCTCCCCTCTATTATTTCTTGGCTGGAATCCATCGAACTCTTTAAGATATTCACTCTGCCTCTCATTGACATCTTGATGATAACCTTGTCAGTGAATATCGACAGGCTCGACCACCATATATTAATTAGTAGTCACTAAATTAATCAAGCTTTTTTTTTTGCTGCTCAAAAAGCCTCTGTTACAATGGGGAGAGCAAGACCACATTGCTTTCAATTTCTGGTGATGGTATTAACCCTCTGTTTGCTACTCAAAGACAGTGACACATTATCATTCCCTGGGATTTATGCAGCTGCAACACTGTATAGACATGTTACTGCTTGCTGATGCAACAGAAGCAGCAATACAGGGCATTCACAATTCTCATGAATCCTGATGGAGATGCTTTAAAGAAAATAAAATACATTATTTTGTCATCATACCCCAATTCAAGTATCCATTCTTGTGCTGACTTCTTAAATAAGAAGGTTGCTATATGTGTATTGGCATCCAGTCTGAGAGATAAAGCCCTTGGGCACCACCATTAACACTTGCCTGGGATCTCATCTAGACAAGGAAGCAGGATCAGACCTCTGCAGCACCAGCAGGAGATAACTGGGTAAAGTGGCTGACCGTCAATCACTCTGAAAACTCTGTGAGGGGTATGAATGCAGTTTAGCTAAATCAGCCCTGCCACGTGTTTGTCCAAGCTTAATATCACTCCATGAAGTGGAGGCTCAGGGTAGTTTAGTAAAGAGACAGTGTAACATTTCACAAGGGAATATTGGCCTTGCTGTTTCAGTGGAATCGCAGCACTAAAATTGTGTTCTGCTTACTTAGGATTTTACCTGTAGTTTGACTTCTACAGGAGTTACTCTTCATCCTTCTTATACTACCAAGTAATTAGTACATTTGATTGGAACATAAAAAATCTGGTTTTTATGTGTAATAAATGTATACAATTAATATTCCTATGTATTATATATACTACACGGACACATGAGGATCCTTTTCTGTTGAAATGTGTTACATATAAATATAATCTCTTCTTCATGAATATGACAGTTACCCAAGAAAAACAATTGTAACCTACTTAGCTTTATATTTCCCCATCAAAATTGTTTAAATATTTGTCAAGTTACAGGAAAGTGTCACATTTTTACTTTCTGTTGTTTGTACTGGGGAAACCAATTAGGCTAAAATAAGAATATATTCTCAAGACAAAAATAATGAGATCATGACAAATAAAATTCGCATAGTAAAACATGTATGCAGGGTACAAATAAATTTGTGAGTGAGATAATAATTTCACATCCCCAAAGAGCCATTTAGCATCAGAAGGCTTTAAAAAATTTTTTTTTTCCTGGTTCTTGGAGGAGATGAGTAAAATTAAAGCAATCTTGGACCAACACCAGAATTTAAATTGCAATGTGTTTCATGTTTCCCTCTTTTTCTGCCTCCCTCCTTGCCAAAGCTTGGCAGGTCCATTATTACGGCAATCAAGATGTCATGTTCTTACATCATACATCGTCCCCAAGAAAACTAATTTCAGACTTTCAACATGTTTGCAGCTCCTTAGAAATTGTTCTTGCTGGTGATGGATTGTAGAAACACAGAAACATTCTATGGTCTAGGAACACTTAGATCTAAGACAAAGTCTTGGTTAATGTTCAGACTATTTCCTGATGTTACCAGGTATTCCCAGGTAGGAGAAACAATATTTTTCCCCTTGTTACTTCCCTCTCCACTTAAATGAGATGACATCCTGCTGCAGATCTTCTCTAAGTGTTATAAGGCTTCAATCAGACTTAAAGACAGAGAAAGCTGGA
The DNA here is from genome assembly GCA_013397115.1 of Edolisoma coerulescens. Lineage (NCBI taxonomy): Eukaryota > Metazoa > Chordata > Aves > Passeriformes > Campephagidae > Edolisoma > Edolisoma coerulescens. The sequence goes on from VWZW01004026.1 coordinate 3,029,568, forward strand.
ACAACAGTTTAATTATTTTGTGATTACCCCGGTTTGGTCCACAGTGCATTTTACAGTAGATTTATGGAACACAGACAAATCTGAGCATGACTTCAGTTTCTCATATACAAATATATCAGGCAGAAAGCTCAGGACACTTGTCTAGCATTTGTAAAATGCAGTAACCAGATGTTGGAGCCAAATTTCTGCCCTAACCCAAACACCACCCCTCCCCCCCCAAAAAAAAAGTTTAAATAGGGGTTTGAGGCTTTAAAAATGAAAAGAAGACATATCCCAAGCTTTTTGTAATGCAAAGTGTAAAAGGAACTCTAGCCTTGTATATTGCACACCTCATCACCTTGTACAACCTCTACTTATATATTGTAAATTGCATCTTTCTCTAAAAGGGAAGATATTTCAAGGTATTTAGACAGAACATGTTAATTTTCAATAAAGACCATGGAAATTATGTGCTTTTGTGTGCTGAAATCACTGATTAGTTATTTTTTTTGTTTTGAGACAAGTATTTTTTCTTTGACAGAGTTGTCTAATAGGTACATGAGATGTAATACAACTGTATCAATGCAGGGTGCATCTTTCACCCTATGAAAACTTTCACCTTTCTTATAAGAGAATGAAATTGGTATGTTTACCTAGAACATCAGTGAAGCAGTACTCTCCGTTCTTGATCTTGCTTCCAAATGCTGCTAATAGGCTTCCTGACACCACATTGCCCTGTTCTGCTGCACTGTCACACTGCAACACAATTGCACATCTGTATGAGGAGATGCATTACACAAACAAAGATAGGAAAAGTTTTTTCCCCCAAAGAATTGCAAAGCTAGAAGCTACAAGTACCCTTTTTGTCTTCTGCCTTGAGAAACATTTCAGTAATGAAAAACAACATGGTAAAAAGCATGAAACTGTGTTATTTTCCTCAAAGTCTGTGGGAAAAAAAAATCTCTCAAGAGACTCTTTTTTACATACATTTACTTATTTCTTTGTTTATTCTAATTGTAAGTTTGCTCACCATGTTATATTTTGTTTCAAATTAAGTGCGTTGTACCATACCCAGGGACAATTTATCTGCAAAGAAGTGTTTCCATGTTAAGCATTTAGACTTTCAGTTGAACTTTTAGATATCACTTTATTTAAATAGCCATATAGCAAGACAAAATAGTTTTCCTGTATTTGTGAGTAGGACCAGTTGAAAGATGAAGAGCAAGTCTGTATTTACATCCAGTATCTAAAGTAAACTACTACAGTAACTGAAAATAATTTATTATACAAATTTGTCCTCATGGAAAAATCACTTCTTGCTGTTCTTACCACTCAAAGGAAATTAATTCCTTGTCTTATATGAGCTTTTTGAAAAATAGTAGGAGAAAGATTAAATTGTCGGAAGTTAAATTGTTAAAATATTTCTTTTCTTTGAAGAGGAAACAAAAATTGAAATGATACCCCTAAACAGTTTTGTCTAATCTTGGGATTTGACATTTAATTGTTCTAAAAGAGGAAAATTGCTCTGCTCCTCTGTTGACAATTGGTGCTTACACTGAATGGTCAGGGATGCAAGAAGTCAGCTTTTCTTCCCATTTTTCTTCCTGTTTTGAAACAGCCTTTTTAAAGCCTACATATATATTCAGAGGGAGCCAAAAGGGTTCAGGTAAAGGTACAAGAGGTCTGCCTGCACAGAGCCATTCTCTGAACAAGAACATTAGATTGTAAGAAAAGTAAATACAGAATTCAATTCATTGTTCTTTTCTTGTTAATCACATCAAACGGAGAAAGACTCTGAAGGTTTTATTAGCTAAGCTGGAGATTCTGCAAATACTTGACTTCAAAGACTATCTTCATTCACAGAAGCAGCATCACAGAGGCAGTTACTAAGCACACCTATAAAGTTATTATTGCAAATCATTTGTAGGATCAAGACCAGCAAAAGGTGAGCAGGGGAAAAAAATTGCCTCTTGAGTTTTTACTTTTTATTTCTGTGCTCCTCCAGTAACAATTTACATGAGCTGCAATATACCAGAGAGTAACCACTGGCTGTAACTGTATATTTATCATGCATAAAGGTGCTTGAACCTGATAGGCATGGAGGTCCTTTTCAGTGTCCCCAGCAACATTAACAGAAATGGGATGGTAGCTATACATGCAAATGTATCCCAGGACTAAAGAAAACTATGCTGTTGCTAAGGACTCCTTTGCATTCTTCCTGCTGCTTTATTAGAAGATGCTGGTGGTAGACCAATATTTAAGTAAGGCATTCTGCAGCCCTTTGGCCTCACATTCAGCTTTCATTGAAACTATTGGGACTTTGGGTGTAAATTAGAGCCACATGTATAGAAACCCAATGATGGTTGTAAGAGAGTAATTTCTAGGTGTTGATGCTTGTAGAATGTCATGTTTACTTGTTTGACCTCAGATGTGACATCAAAAGTGGGAAATTTTTTTATGCTTTTTCTTACCCCTCAACTGGTAGAACACTGAGTAGGTGCAACTTCTTTAAAAATGCCTGTGTGATTTTTTTTTTAAATTGTTGGCATTTCTGCTTTTGGTGGAAGAAAATATGTTTGTTTTAACCTCTGTATAGACACACACACACATGCACTCTCATATATATAAATTGTTTATCAGCTCATATTGACTTAATATTTTCCTTTGCAAAGGAAGTGGTAAATAGGCTGTCATGGCAAAACACCAAAGCATTATCACTAGCTCAGGTGTCTGTACTCTGCAATTTAAGCTTGCAAACATGCTGTTTCACTTTGTTCTTTGCTATCCCAAAGAAAATTATTATTCAGCTTTTTCAAGTTCTTTGGTTGATACATGAGGATATTTTCAAGCATCAGCTACTTGAAAAATATAAAGTCCTGTGAGAATTAAATGAAGTAAATTTGGTTTAGTTGTCTGCCATGCCATTCTGGAGACTGATGTAAATTCTACTTGCAATTTCAACCTGGTTTAAATCGAATGAAAATAAAATAACATTTTGCAGAAAACATTAATTTAAAATGGGAGAAAGAATTTTCAGGAACATAAGCAGTGACAGCTCAATTGGTAAAGGGAAAAGAGGACTGTTTGTGAAAAACAGTCTTTGGATTACAAGAAACATATATACCCACACCTCCAAAACACAGACCATAAAACATTTAAATAACAGAGAAATGATATTCTGATAGAGTATTAAAGAACCCAAACTATGTTTGGCTCTCATGCCTGTCAGACATTTGTGAGAGATGAGTAAGTGATCACTAAAACTAAGGTTTGTTTATTTACCTGTTGGCAATGAAGTCTGACTTGAGTCAAATAATCCAGTCAGTACACATTCCAGAGCCAGTGATGCCTTTTCTTCCTTGTGCTAAATTGGTGTTCTTCTGCGATGATCTGTTTCCAGAAAGAGCAAACAAACTTCTTTGGAATTCCAGTCTACTGTGAGGCTTAAGTTATTTACTCTGTCTTGTGATAATTTCATCAAATTCATACAAAGATTTATAGATTTTAGCACTCTGCTGGTGTTTCAAATTTCTGCTATCAATGGGCAATGTCAAGAATGAAGCTTAAAAAACTGCTTAGCATTGGGGGAGGATTTGCCTTGCTTTTAATGGCATTTCAATGGCTGTAAACCAGGGTGAGAATTAGCATAATTCTCAAGACACCTGTTACAATCTATAAAGGATTCTCTTCTGCCTCATACACAATTAAAAACACCAGAAATTAATTAAGTTCTGAAAAACAGGTCAGATATAGAGGTGTTGTTTATTTAAATAGCTGGCAAGTGCTTCTGTATTGCCAGGAGAAACAGCCCAAAGAGCATGCAAAGGGAGAGAGAAGTAGTTAATATCTTAGTTATATTTTGGAAAGAATGTGCACAATCATTCCAAAGGATATAAAGCCATAATTTCACAACAGGACAGAAAATGTGTTGGAGCAAGGGGCCAATTATGAAAGTTGTCATAACTGCACATTCTGCATTAGTCTAGTGCTGTGACCACAGCACTGTGCGAAAGTTCAGTACTTTACAACATATATTCAGATTTAAGAAGTCTGCAATATCAGGGCTGCTAGGAATGCACACTCACGCTTTAAATTGAAATCTCGTAGTGCAAAGGAAGCAATATCTTCAGCACTCTCTTTTTCATTTGCATTCTCAGTGGCATATATATATTGTTGTTGGTCATTCTGAATCTCAAAAAGTAGTTAACAGATTAGTTTATACAAGTTTATATGGAATTGCTAATTATTTTTACTTCCTCACTAGTTATGAAACATATGGACCATTTTTTTTAAATTTACATGACAGTTCTTCTGTTGTTTTTACTGTTTATAACGAAAAACTTTAGCAAGGAATCTGTTTCTATGACTGTTGTAGAATAGTTTGAATTGGAACGATCTTTAAAGATCTTTAAAGGTCATCTAGTCCAACCCCACTAGCATGAGCAGAGACATCTTCAACTAGACCTGGTTGCTGACCTTGAATGTTTTCAGGGATGGGACATTTACCATCTCTTTGGGAAACATGTTCCTGTGCTTTACCACCGTCATTGTAAAAAAATTTGTTCTTACATCTAATCTAAATCCATCCTCTTTCAGTTTAAAACCATTGCCCCTTGTCATAACGTTGTTGTGTCAGCAATCTTCTCAGAAAATATTAGGCAAGTAGTAAAGATATGTGAACCACTTGTGAAAATCATGGCCCCAGAAATCCTTAGTTTGAGCTAGCAAACAAAAATGCAAAAAAACAAGCCAAAGAAACAAAAAAAAACCCAAACAAAACAAAAGAAAAATAACAACACAAAATTTAAAATGTTTAGAAAATCCTTTAAAAATTGATAAAACAATGCCAAGCAAAACAATCTCCACCAAGATTAGAGTTGACAGCTCATTTTCATATAATATTTCTTCTTTCAGAAGAAGTGATAAAAAGAAACTAAGGCACATTCTTTTGACTAAAGAAGTTGTTGCGGGCTTTTTAAGAGTAGGAAAAAGAAAAGAATTTCTTTATACTGACAGCACAGGGATAGTTATTTCTGAAGAGATGACTTTCCAGGAACAGACCCCAGCAGCCGTTAATTTTCACAATGCCATCCTCCCCGGTCTACTGAATTTTTTACCAGCTGAGGATTGGTCTCCATTGGTGTTTCCCCATTATCTATGTAAGAACTGAAGAAAATTAAGCACTTAAAATATTTTACAAAATTTCACACATGTCCTCATAGTCCAATAAATTTGAGCAATGGTGAGTACGATGTACAGCAGCCCATTTCTCTTTGAGTGTGAGGGAATATATTTTATACATTAACTAGATGTAGAATCCAGGTTGTAATGCAAAAAAATTCTCAGCCTTTTCTGACTGTTGAACCTGAAAATGAAAGAGATTTGTAAATACAGAAAAGAAAAAAAAAAAATAAATTACTGTGATAAACCTTTTAGATTTATATATTTCAATAGGTTTTCCAAAAGTGTATGAGTTTTAAAGTAAAAGAAGAGTATTTGCTTAATAATGTATTAACTATTTCAATATCATCTGAATGTCTGTTCATGACTCTCCCAAACCTCAGGGAAAGTGATTTGTCTAGTGAAAAAATCACTTATAATTAATTTATAAGCTTGTGAATGAAATGAAAAGTCAATTTTAAGGAATCAAGAGGAGGTTACCTTTTAACCTCATCGAACTGAGAGTTTCTGGGTTCTGCTTAGGTAGTCTACAGACAGCTGAGGTGACAAGGTTCTTATCTCAGCATCCATTAAGCCAAATCCTGTTAGGAATTACACTTTCTGAAATAAGGTAAGTCAAACCAGAGACTCAAAGATAGCTGAATATAAAATTCCACTCATTTTGTTGAAAATGAGGCAACTTGGGAAATTTGAATTTTGACATCTAATTGGCCACCCTTAGAAAGATATGGAAACACTTCTAGAAATCATCACTTCACATGTTGGGGTTTTTTTCTTCTTTATAGGGGAACCCACAGATGCAAGGGAGTAAACAGGAAGGTGGAAAATCAAGCTTCTTCCAGTGAGTTATACACTGTAGGAGTTATTCAATATTTACCCTGCACCAAAAAAACAAAAATATGTAGCTAAAATAAACACTTTGAAATGGGTTTAGAGCAAACACACTGCTTTCCCACAGAGAGGGAAACAGCTCAAACCATGTAACAGGAACAAAGATTTCATCAACATTTACCTTAGAGAAGTTATTTCAGAACTGCTCAAAAGACCATCTTTGTAGCTTGTAGCTTTTTTTATCAAGATGTCCTACTGTTAAGATCAGGTTACCATGACTACTGTGATGTAAAGGTTATGTGTAAAGTTTCTTTTTGAGAATCATTCTTACTATCAAAATAATTATTTTCTTGAGGAGAGTGAGGGGAAAAATGAAAATGTTTGGGATGACTGTACTTTTTCTGCTCCAAGAAATCCAGTGTTAGACCTGTTTGATCTAACTGAGGTCACTTCGACTTTCATTTTGCTCTGACTGTGGGAAATGTCTTATATTTTTTTATGTAAACCATATGAGTGAATTTGGGATCTGGATTAAGATGTAAAGAGGTGAAGTTTTCATGTGAAGAATGTCTGTTATTTCTCTTGGCTATGTTATTTAAACAAATGTTTCCCTTTTCTCTGTCTCAGTTTGAAAAGTTAATTAAAATATGACTAGAGATGGACCTACAACAATAATCCACATCTGAACAAACTCAGACATTTTTGGCATTAACATCTACTTTTAAAGAATTTCACAACTGTCTTTATCCTTGTGAAGTTATTTAAATTATCAAATGAGTTATGAAAGAAGATTGGATGCAACTTACCTCAGACTTTATGGTAATATAGACACCAGGTGCTGCAAAAAACTTTGAGTGTAATTTTTGACCATGATCAACACCACCTGGCTGGGAAGGAATTAGAAAGAAGTTTATGCACAAAGATTCACTGAAAGGTATCAGTTTTCCCTTGAACTTCAGCACCCTGAGTTTGTGCTGCTGGGAAGGCAGTAACACAGGTTGAGTGGATTTTGTGATAGGCTTCTACAATATAAGATGTAGTAAGTGTATTTGTCAAGGAAGTACTAGAACTGCCAAAAAAAGAAAAAAAAAAAAAAGGCTGAAAAGATGAATTTTCTCCTCAGAGCAAGGACTAACATTGCAGCTCCATTTTCTTTCTTCACAGGTATAAAATGAGCTTTCTCAGAGGTTTTTGACAAAAGTATATTCAACTGAGATGATTTGATTGAACAGAAAAATAGATAAGCAGTATTGGTACCCATCAAAATGAAAATTTATATACTAGAATATCTTGAAAAGTAAACATATTTATATGAATTGCAGAAGCTCATGGAATGAAAGTGTTTCTGGTTCAAATATTTCAATGCCATAATCCCACTGCCTGCAATAGTAATCTAACTACTGGCCATGAAATGTGATGTGCCCTCTTTGATTTTCATATACAGTTCTAGATGGCCTTAATATAAATCCTTTAAATTTGAAGTGCACAGTCCCATTACTTTTGTGTTGGAAGCAGATATTCTATGCTAGTATAAAATCACTAAGGTTAAACTTTTTCTTATGAATAACTTTCTATAATTGACAGATCCTTAAACTCATAAAAAACTAAGTGTTGCAACTAAATTTGGACTCATAGTCTTTGCACTGTCTGTGACTAATGGTGCAATTTGTACTTCATTACAACAGTTCAATTTGAAAATTTTAATAAATAATTAACATAGATTGTAATAAGCATACTGTGGAGTGCAGCTCATGTGCTTTAATTACATATAAGCTCATCTGCAAAATGTGTTGCAACTGCTTATCAATCTGTTTTATAACCAAACTTTCTCCAGTCAGATGCTGTAACGTGCAATTAACCAGTGGCAATAACAATTGTTGAAAATTGATAACCTACTTACAAATGTTTTCTTAATATAAAGTGTGTCCGAGAGAACCTTTGTACTGAAAAAGCTATTTTTAAGAAACAACATACAAATACATTCTCAATTGGTATTATTATTATTTATATTACAATCTAAGCACAAATAGAAGTTTGGACAAAATATAGTATATAGATTTATATATTTTTACCATAATATAAGTTAAAATAGTATTTTTCCACTCTCTTTTCTAACTAACATGCTGAGGTAGAGAAACAAAAATTTGCTGATTTCAAGGACAGTTTTTCACTTGTTCAATATAATCATTTTTGCACAGAATGGGTCAGGTTGGAAGGGACCACAGTGGGTCATCTGATCCAACCTCCCTGCTCAAGCAGGATCATCCCAGAGGACATGGCACAGGGCTGCATCCAGATGGTTCTTGAGTATCTCCAGTGAGGGAGACTCCACCACCTCTCCAGGAAATCTGTTCCAGTGGTCAGTCACTTTTGCAGACAAAGCAGATAATATTAGCTACTATATTTTTGGAAATATAATCTTTCCAATATCTTGTGTCAAATCAGAAGTAGGCTTTTGATATTTTTACCAAAATTTAAGTTTTCAGTACTGATAAGTTATGGATACTGTACCACTGGAGAAATTTCCTCTGACAGGTACAGGTGTATGTCTTTCTGCCAAGCAGCAAAACAGACATAGACATGACACACAACTTATATAATTTTTTACATCAAATTTATGTGAATTCTGAGAGCCAGAAGTGAAGACTTCATACTTTAACATGGCACTTACTAATCCAACTTTACCTGTAAAGACATAAATTATCATCTTGTAAAAATCTAGATGCTTTGCTTGGGCAATTCATTTTCAGGTCATATGTGAGTGGAATATAGGTTGAAAGATAGCTTGAGGAAATACAACCACTTTTTATTTTACCCCACCTTGCCCTCTCTTCTGGGCTATGTGGAAGCGTAATCATCTTCAAGAAAGGTTGTGTTTTTCAGTATCAATATGACAATTTACACCATTTTTGCTTGGATTTCTCAGGTATGGGTATTTTGTCTTCACACCTCATGCATGTATATGCAGAAAGCTGAGAGGAATGCAAGTAGTATTGTCTTTTACGTCTGCTAAAACCTCATTTTTATACATGTTAAAAAAAGTGGATGTGCTTTCTGCAAATTCCTTGTATCGCATGTTCAGCTCTATATTGAATAATGATTGATGTCTAATGTCTGTCTTTGACTATAGCCACGCTTGATCACTGATCATGGCCACAGAAACAAATACCTATGATACAAAAAGGCAGAAATTATGCTTACTTAAAATAATATTTTTGCATCATAGACGTAGTTAGTCAAAGAGTATCTAGATAATGGTAATAGCATGTGTCATCTTTGTATGACATCAAGGAGAATGGTTTTAAATGCTTTATTGAAGGGTATATATTACAAAACTAATGCACCATAAAGATGGACATCATCAAAAAGTGCTCAATGCAAGTTGTCAATAGTTTAGCATTACAGCATGTCACTGAATATAAACCCACACATCTTATTTTGATGTGATATAAATTTGCTCTTTTATCTCTGTTACATTTTGATGCAATCAAAAATTAGCTTTCTTACAGCACTGAAGATCTCTACAAATACTGATGTTTGTTTAATGACTGTGGAGTGAGTCATTGACCAGTTTTGAACACGTAAAGTGTTTCCAAGTCAGAAAGTTGTGAAGATGGATCATCAAAACTAACTGGAACCATTTTTCATACTGATCACTCTGAGAGTAAGCTTTAGGGTTTTTCTGTTGATTCATGCTGTGAGCATCAATAACATTCATTATGACTAAGTTCTTTTTAGGACTGTTACTGGGTTTTGATATTTCTTATGCTTAAAATGAGAAATGTTTATTGTGATTTTAATACCATCAAAATCATAGAATCATAGAGTGTCTTGGACAGGAAGGTACCCTAGACATCTAGTTCCAACCCCATGCCTTGAGTAGGGACACTTTCCACCAGCTGCTCAGATTGCTCTGAGCCCCATCCAACCCGGCTTTGGAGTTAGTATTGTCTTAAAAGCACTCATCCTACACCTAGTAGAAAAGTGTGCATTTCAGGCTAGAGGGCCCCTGCCTGCCTCTTAAAAACCTGAATTACTGTAGTGGGTTGACCCTATTTGGATGCCAGGCACCCACCAAAGCTGCTCTATCACTCCCCCCTGCAACTGGACAGGGGAGAGAAAATATTAAAAAAGGTTGATTGGTTGAGATAAAGACTCAAGAGATCTCTCATCAAATACCATCATGGGCAGAGCAGACAGCTTGGGGATATTAACTGTATTTAGAACTAACAAAATCAGAGCAGGATAATCAGAAGTAAAATAAATATTAAAAACATCTTCCACCCTACCCCTCCCTCATTTCCAAGCTCTACCTACTCCCCGCCATCAGCACAGGATAATTGAGAATGGGGTTTATGGTCAGTTCATCACATGTTGTCCCTGCTGCTGCTCAGGGAGAGGACTCTTTCCCCTGCTCCAGGATGGGGTCCCTCACATGGGAGACAATTCTCCATAATTTCTCCAGTGTGAGTTCATTCCGCAGGCAGCAGTTCTCCACGAAATACTGGAACATGGGTCACTCTTCCATGGGAT